>CM045766.1:159147449-159747449 GCA_025200525.1 Camellia lanceoleosa | reverse complement strand
ATTCTGCAAAATGAGAATATGAAGGAAAATTAGATTTTGACTCTATATTGGCTTTATGCATAGTATTGTTACATCAACAGAATGTCAAAGCAGGAATTCTTATACAGAATGTACAATACAAAAGATTATCATTGTACATGTCTTTCTATGTTCATGTATTTTGTATGGGAAAAAAATATGCAATTATGATTAAAAATATTCGTGCACAACGTTTATAGGACTTGTCAGAAGATGTGACCTGGCGTGTATATCTTGGTTCCTCCAAAAGTGTCCTTGCTTTGTAGTTTACTAGTTTCTAATAGGAGTACTTCTCAAATCAAATCAGAAACATGGTGAAGAGCCAAAGAATTACGGAAGTTTACCAGCATGAATATCATAATAAAACTCCTCAAATTAGAATGAGAGCAAAACAGAGAGAGAGGCCTAGTGAAGAACCTGAATTCTAATTGGCAACTACATCACAAAAAATCAGAACTTAAAAATCAGAACTTAAGAAGGAGCATATTGCTTGAGCACCTTCTACCATCTACAAAAATTGGAGGAACAGATTCTAATTTACAAAGTTTGCATTTGGATTGATGGATTTCGAAAAATGAGACCTGGGTTTCAAGTTAAAATCTGTAACAGGATTCACTATTGGAGTTGGATTTCAAGATATCAGGGTAAGGATAGAGGTAGGAAAGGTATCTCAACTTGAATAATTGTGGATAAAACCACTGTAAGTCTCTCGAATCACCTTCATGTATGTTATAGAAATCCAAATTTAAGCTATAATCTTTAAATGAGCAAACCAAATCTGTTCATTGAAGACATTCTGTATACATTCCTTCTTCCTATAAAGATTTCCAAACAATCAAGGCACTTCTATAAGAGAGCCAATGCCATGAAAACATAGGAGTCAAGAGACTTGACAATTTATAGTCCTAAATCTTAAGTTTCGAAGATTAGATAAATGAGAGACTAGAGACATGCCCACACCAATACACGCAACTTCCATGTGCATTGCCATATTCAATTGTAGAATGGATGTTTTCAAGAATGTATGTGTGTGTAAGCATGCAGGGGTAAAATGAATCTTCGAATTAAGTCATTGTCAAAATCTTCATTGTCAAGTCATTGTCAAGAGGTTCAAACTTAATGAAATTTAGCAAACAAAAATAAAATGAATCTTCGAATTCGAATCAAAAACATGTTTCGAAATCAGATTCTGCACAGCATTGATAAAAATAAATTGAATTAGAAAAAATTCATGTTGATCTTCGAAATCAGATTCATGTTGATCTTTGAATTAGAAAAAATTCATGTTCCTCTGAACTGATGTTGATCTTCGCGATGAGCCGAAGAGAATTTGGGAGCTGAGAGAAAGATAGAGGGATTATAGAGACAGAGAATTGGATTCTTGTATATAGAAATTAGGCTTACCGATTATGAATCGGTCGAAATCTTCATCAACAGCAGATCGAAATCTTCAAATCTTCATATCTTCATCAACAATTGATCGAAATCTTCAAATGAACAATAAAATTGAGAGTGGTGAGTCGAAAAAGAGACTCGAGCGAGAGAGAGTGGAGAGTGAGATTTTGAGAGAGAGAGAGAGAGAGAGAGAGATCATACCGTAGGAGACAGACTTGGGAAATAAGAATGAATGTAGATAGATAGGCAAGTTTTTCATGATTTTGTTTGTTTGTTTGTTTGTTTTTTTTTTTTTTAAGTAAGGTTAAGAACACAATGGGGGGTTAATTAAAAGGAGATTTTGATGTAAAAAGTAATTTTTTGTGACGATTAAATAATCAGTCGCAAAAATATAGACGCAAAAAGTCAAATTTCTAATAGTGCACAAAAATGAGGATTAGAACCAACAAAATAAGAGGAACAAGCAGCTTAATTCATTGCAGGGTACTAAGACCTTCTCATCATCCTGAAACAAATTAGCAGATTGGTAAATGAAATTTCCAGATTTGGATTTTGATTAGGCCTAATCATATTCATTTGGGGACACTTCTGTCAAACTTTTTATTATCAACTACCACGTTTCAAAAGAAAAAATAAAAAAGGATTAAATCATAGTATGCAGCTACAACTTCATTGATTAAACCAATTTGATATTCAATGAGAAAGAATGAATTCCAAATTTACTTAAATTTAAGCTATCAAATCATATCTTGCTTTTCAATTTTTCTTCTTGAATTGATTTGAGCATAACACAAATGTATAAAATTCAAACATGACACTACTGATGAATAAAAAATATGACAGTACTAATTAAGAAAATCATGGCAATACTTACGTGTTGGTACTTATTCAATACCACTCAATAGGGGCAAGTTTCCTTTCCAGATTGATAAGAAAATGTTTGGATTCCAGTTTTTATTAGCTCTAACCATGTCATTTGCATACACTTTTGTCAAACTTTTCAAACTTTTGGATTCCCTGATTTCATTCATTTTTTTTTTTTTTCTTTTTTTCTTTTTGTCTATTGAAGAAAATTTTATTGAAAAACTAGATAAAGGTCAAACTAGCCTAAGATCAGTGTGGATACACATTCATAGATAGAGCAAACCTTGCTTCTTCATGATCATGAGTCACCTGTTACAAGATCCTCGAGTATAAGCAAAAGAAGAGTTACGAAAAGATAGAGCAAATATGACAATTAGCTAGCATAACCTCTTTTTGCAACGCCAGTTCTATGCATAAAATTTAACTCATAAACAACTTGTCGAGCTTCACTTTCAAGAATAATTACCTGAACCCTTCAGCTTCAACGGAGACAAGAGCCTCCATAACAACAATGCCTTTGATTATCTGCTTCATCTTCATCGTCTTCTGGAACTGATTTGAACATAGCATAAGCATATCAAATTGAAACGTGACAGTACTAATGAATATGAACATGACATTTGTAATGATCAATAAAATTCTACATGTAGTTCACTATCTCTTTTGTTTTATTTTCTAAGACAAAAATTTTCTTAATTTTTTGTAAGAGTAATTACCTACTTTCATGATTTTGATGGGCCTGCAACAATTCATAGAGGGTAATTGCTGTGTAAAAATAAAAAATTTCTTCCTAATTTATTACATAACTAAAATAAAAAATTTCTTCCTAATTTATTACATAACTAATTCCAGAGCTATGTAAAAGGAAAGTATAAGGTGTAATTTAAAACTTAAATCACATCTTAACTAAAGTAGGTTTGTGACCAATATGTAAATGACAGAATGAGAAATCCACCAGCCTAATTTTTTTCCCCCTTCAATGTAGCCGTTGATAACTTCATTTATATAGCACTCCGTGGTGAGAAATAAATTTAATGAGTAACAAAGAGATAAATAGATGTTCCCAAAGTACTCCTAGGAACCAAAAATACATGGATGAAAAAATATGAACAAAAATAATGTGGAGGTATAGGTACATTCTAAATGTGGGCTCCACTCTAAGAATTGAATTTGGACTACAAATTATTTTTCTAGATAATTTTATTTATTTATTTTGGTCAAAGTTTTTGGTCCTTGACATATAGGAAATACTAAATGGTGTGTATCATATGCAAATTATGTCATTTGTGAGTTTGATCATCACACATAGCTAACAAAGGGACATACTGAATTTGATGTTGATGCTCTTAGCTAGAACATGAGGTGCGTGAACAGCCTACTTAGTAGCTTTAGTAACACAAAAGTGAAAACCAAATGAGCAATTAGATTACATACAAATTTAATGTCTTGCACTAAACCAAACAAAGTAGAGCTATATGTCAACTTGTGCACCTCAGATACCTCCGATATACTTGAGCCATCAAGGCTGAGGAGCATAGAGGGATGAACAATTTAATTCATTGTCAATTAACAGATTGGTAAGTGAAATTCCCCGATTTGGATTTTGATTAGGCCTAATCATGTTCATTTGGTTACACTTCCATCAACGTTTTCATTATCAATTACTAAGTTTCAAAAAGAAAACATAAAAAGGGATTAAAATAATAAAAGTATACAGCTGCATTGGTTAAACCAATTTGATATGCAACAAGAAAGAATGAATTCCTAATTTCATCCTCCTTCATTATCAGTATAAGTCCATGGACAGAGAATTTTTATATAACCCAGGCTAGTTTCTTTCTTTCCTTATTGTAGTTTCTTCAAATAGATTTGAGTTTTCTAGGCTCCATTCTATAATTCCTTGTTCCGCCTTTTTCTTCTCTTTTATCTAACATAAGCACATATGCAGATTGATAAACAAAATGCCCGGATTTGAATTATTATTAGCTCTAACCAATCAATTGAGTACACTTCTCTCAAACTTTTCATAATGATTTTGTAAGTTTCAAAAAGGGATTAAAAGCATTGTATGAAGCTGATTAAAGCAATGCAATAAGTACTGAGAAATACTGAATCCTTGATTTCATCCCTTTTTCTTTTCTTTTTTTCGTCACCAAAAGAAAATTTATCAAAAAACTAGATGAATTATAATTAAGAGCTGCCTGGTGCAAGATCTTCCAGTATGAACACAACAAGAGTTGAGAAAATATCAAGTAAATATATGACAATCATCTACCACAACCTTTGTGTCAACACCAGTTCTATGCATAGAATTCATACCTGCAATGACAAGAACCTCCCAAACAGCATTGCCTTCAATTCCATTCAGCTGGAATTGATTTGAACATAAGCATACATAAGCATATAAATTGAAACATGACAATACTAATGAATAGGAACATTACATTACTAATGATGAATAAAAATATAACAGTACTACTGTCTTAGTGTTAGTACTTATTTAATGCCAGTTGAAAGGGGCAAATTTTAGCTTTTATTTCTATCTCCTTAATTTTTTTTAGAGAGAAATTACCTACTATCATGATTTTGATGGGTTATTTATGGTGGGTAATTGTCGTGTAGTAATAAAAAAATTTAATCCTAATTTATTAGCTAACTAATGCTAGAGCTAAGATGTGAAAGGAAAAGATAAGATGGAGATACAAGCTTAAACCTAAACCCCACATTAAGTTAAGTAGGCTGTGATCAATATATAAATACAACAATCAGAAATTCACTAACATAATTTTTTTTAAGAGCAATTACCTATTTTCATGATTTTGATGGGTCTGTAACAATACATAGAGGATAACTTTTGTGTAAAAATAATTTTTTTCTTCCTAATTTATTACATAACTAATTTTGGAGATATGTAAAAGGAAAAGATAAGATGTAGATTTAAAAGTCAAATCCCATTTTAAATAAAGTAGGCTGCGACTAGTACGTAAAAACCATAATAAACCACTCGAAGCCTGTCATTGAATAGTTTAGGCATGTAGGCAATCTCCAATTCTTGGAGGGTAGAGATGAATCTCAATCCAAAATTTATTGGGGGTCTTGTTCTTTTCGTGTTAATTACTCTTGGTTTTATATGTTTACACATTGTTCAGGGAAAGGCTTGGGCGTTAACTACGTCAAGAAAAATTAAAATAAAATAATTGTGAGTTATTTTATTTTTTAATTTTTTTGTGTTAAAAGTTATTTTAAGCCAATGCAATTTGAATCAGAAAAACTAAATTCAAGAAATTTTAAATTTAAATTGTTTAATAAAAATATGATTTTAAAACACAATTTTAACTAATTTATTGTAAAATGTTGTTACGAAATCATGTTTTTAAAATCATATTTTATTTTTAAAATTATATTTTAAAAGTACAATTTTATGAATTAACATAAATTTAAGAAATAATTTTGAAGTGTGTAAGCCTAACAAAATTTTAGTTTCAAACAACTTATGTTTGGTAATAAAACAAAATAAAAACAAACAAAACAAAACAAAACAAAAAACTCAGCACAAGGTGCTAACATCATATTTGTTGAACCCATGTTGCTTCTTCCTTCTTTCATTGTAATTTCTTTAAATTGATGAATTGCACTTTCTAGGCTACTTTTTTTTTTTTTTTTTCAAAATAAAAAGTTTATAGGGCAAATGACACATGTAATCCCCAAAATGTATTTCTTCTATCAATTTGATTTTTCTAGTTCTAAGTTGCATCAATATTACCATTGAATAATTTATATTGTATCAATTTAGTCCAATTGATAACACTACTTTAGAAATTTGACTAAATCCAATGGGCAAAATCACACATTCACTACTTTCAAAGTGATTAAGGGATTAATGTCTAATTTGAAATAACTCATTCCCTTTTGAATTTGTCTGCTCTCCATTTCCATCAAATTTGTTAAGGAATTCAATTTCACTAAATTGACACAATATGAAAACTAAAAGGCAAAATTGATAGAATTGAAATTACATAGACCAAATTGGTTGCAAATTATAGAGACCACAAATATAATTTTGCCCATAAATATATAAAACTAAACAAGTACATAACAAACTAACTGATCTTATTGAAAGCACACTTACTAGGTAGAACATGAGCTGCATGAACAGCCTACCAAGTAGCTTTAATAACAACAAAATAAAAACTTAGACAAGCAAACAAATTACATATAGTTTTAATGTCTTCCTATAAACCAAACAAATTAAAGTCCATATAAGTCTCCAGCCAAAGTAACTTCACCAAATTAAGTAGAACTATATATGTCAACAAGTGAACACCACACAGATATCGCTTGATATATGCTTGAACCATCTAAGAGCTTCCAGACAAGCTCTTTGCCTCTGCCATCAAGGTTGGAGAAGAAGCATAAAAGGAAGCATTAAGACCATATCATCATCCTGTAACAAATTAGCTGATTGGTAAATGAAATTCCCCAATTTGGATTTTGAACATGAACTTCAAGTTAAAAAAATAAATAAATAAATAAAAAGGATTAAAATCATAGAATACAACTGCACTGATTTAACAAATTTGATATGTGACTAGAAGGAATGAATTCTTGATTACAAACTCTTTGAACTATTACTTGATTTAAGCTATCAAATCATATCTCGCTTTTCAAACTTTTTTCTGGAGTTGATTTTGACATAACTTGAACATGTAAAATTGAAACATGACACTACAAATGGATAGGAGTATGATAGTATTACTAATGAATAAAAACATGACTTTACTAGTGTGTTAGTACTTATTCAATACCACTCAATAGGGACAAGTTTCCTCTCCAATTCAAACAAGCTGAGCTTCTTTTCTTAACCCATCATATAAGATTAAAAGATCCTAATGTTTAAATTAGGTATGGGTGTCTTACAAAGAATTTTTATACAATCGAGGCTGCTTTCTTCTTTTTCTAATTGTAGTTTCTTCAAGTAGAGTTGCATTTTCAAGGCTTCAATCAATAATTCCTAGATTAGAAATTTAGCTTCTTTTCCTTGTTTTGTCTTTTTTCTTTTTTTTTATCTAACATAAGTACATGTGCAGATTAATAAGCAAAATGCCCGAATTTGAATTTTTGTTAACTCTAACTAATCAATTGTGTAAACTTCTCTCAAACTTTTCATAATGGTTTCATAAGTTTCAAAAGGGGATTAAAAGCATTGTATGAAGCTGATTAAAGCAATGTAAGCAATGCAAAATAATGAATCCTTGATATCATTCAGTTTTTGTCAAAAAAAAAGAAAATTTTATTGAAAAACTAGATGAAGTTAAAACCAAGAGCCAACTGCTGCAAGATCTTCTAGTATAAACACAGCAAGAGTTGAGAAAATATCAAGTGAATATATGAAAATCATCTACCACAACACAACCTTTGTGTCAACACCAGCTCTGTGCATAGAATTTATACCTGCAGTGACAAGAACCTCCCAAACAGCATTGCCTTCAATTCTGTTCACCTGGAATTGATTTGAACATAACCATACACATGCTTATAAAATTAAAACATGACAATACTAACGAATAGGAACATTACATTACTAATGATGAATACAAATATAAAAGTACTTATTTAATGGTAGTTGAAAGGGGCAAGGTTTCTCTACAATTCCAATTCTAGTTCAATATATTTTAGCTTTTATTTTTAAGTCCTTAATTTTTTTTTAAAAAAAAGAGAAATTACCTGCTGTCATGATTTTTATGGGTATGTAGTGGGTAATTGTCATGTAATAAGCAAAATTTTCATCCTAATTTATTACCTAACTAATGCCAAAGCTAACATGTGAATGGAAAAGATAAGATGGTGATAAAAGTAAAACACCAGGTTAAGTTAAGTAGGGCTGTGATCAATATGTAAATACCACAATCAGAAATTCACCAACATAATTTTCTTTCAATGTAGTAGTTGATAACATCATCTGGAGTTTAGAATAAATGTTGAACATGCTTTAAAGAGGTAACTAGTTAGTAAATTATTTACTACTGATGATTGGTTTCGTGAAAGTTATGCAGCAGGCGTATCATGTATTATCACAAAACCTTGGATGGTTGGCAATTTACTGCAAACAGTGTGATTGGCTATGCAAATAGTTTGAACAAAGAATTTTGTTTATACCATGCAGGTTCTTCCTTTTCTCATTTTATTTTCTTCAAATTGAATTGCACTTTCAAGGGTCCATTGATAATCCTAGATTATATGATAAGCTCTTTTTTTTTTAATCTACATATATTTGCAGATTAATAAGCAAAATGTTTGAATTCCAATTTTGATTAGCTTTGACTGTGTAATTTGCATACACTTTTGTCAAACTTTCACTTACAGAAATTCACACTTTTGCCTTTTAGTCGGCAAAAGTTCATTTTTGGTCGGCAAAAGTTATCCGCGACTAATTTTTTCGGTCGCCACTTTGGTCGCCAATTGAGGGTTGTGAAAAGTAATTAGCGACTAAAAAGTTTTTTAAGTTGGAAAAAAGTTCTATTTGCCCACTAAATTTTTGATCGCTAAATATATAATTATTGCGACTAATCCATTTAGTAGCTAAAACACTTCAGTCGCAAAAAGTCATATTTTCCCAACCAAACATGTTAGTTACCAATTATCACATTCGATGACCAAACATGTTAGTCGCCAATTGTCACATGCAATGACCCAAAAGCTTGGCCGGCAATTGGCACATTCAACGACCAAACAGTTTGGTCGGCAATTGTCAGATTCCATCGGCAATTATCCGATTCCAAGACCAAAAAGTTTGGTCGCCAATTGTCACATTCCACGACTAAAAAGTTTGGTAGCCAATTGTCACATTCCACGACTAAAAAGTTTGGTAGCCAATTGTCACAATCCACGACCAAAAAGTTTGGTGACCAAAAAGTTTGGTTGCCAATTGTCACATTTCACGACCAAAAAGTTTGGTCTCCAAGTGTCACATTCCACAACCAAATATGTTAATCGCCAAAAAAGATGTTTGTGCAACTAAAACTTTAGTCGGCAATTGACCGATTAGCGACAAAATCCTTTGATTGCCAAAATTAATGATTTTAACGACTAAATATTTCGTCGCCAAATGTACCCTCTCACCTACCTTATTTAGTCGGCAAAAGTATTACTTATCTTTCCTGATTAATCACTTGGTTGCCAAAACAGGAAAAACAAAACCAAAATTTGGTCACTAACATCTAACAAAATAAACCTGTAATTCATAATAATCCATCCAATCCGTTCAATAAAATATGTAATTTGTAAGCAGCATTCAAATCAACTGAATCATGAACATTCGACAAAATACGTAAATCATCCAATCCTGAATCTATTTAATGAAAGTCAGCAACTATTATAAATTTTTATCCACAAGTAATTCTAAACTATATATTCCTCCAATTAAAAATCCACTTGTAAATTATACAATCATCCAAGTCACATCCATCTAGCACAAAAATTTAAAACATAACAAGTACTTGTTATTATGTTTTAAATTTTTATCCATGCGCATCTCTCAAAAAAGATAATTAGTAGTCCACCCAAATATTTTCCATACACATCCATCCAAAAATATAACTACTATTCTATCCAAATATGTTTCACCAAAACATTTATCCAAAAATATTTAATTCTTCAAAAAATGTAACAAGTGCCAACCAGTCCTATACAATTCAGCTTCGTGCACGAGTTCATCCATCTGTATCAAATAAAAAGAGAAATAATGTCAGGTACTTTTTTTTATGAAAAATTTGCACATCAAATGATTGTAAAATTGGACAAAAAATGAAAAATTTCCAATTTCAATAAAGGTAACAGGAACAAATTATTGAACCTTCAATACTAGTTTGTAAATAAAACAACAACATTCATATGTATATATCCAACCAACATTACAATTCTGTAAATATGATCATTTCCAATGTTGTTTGTTGTCTACTTTTAATACCAACCGCATTGGCCTCATCCTCGGAGTTTTTTATCTGTGGTCTTTACTCAAATAAGGCTTCTTTTTATTGTTATTTAAAGAAATGTCTGTTTTTGTTACTATTTCAAGAACTATGTGGAAACGGTGGTGTTTTGTTGCTGGCTTGAGCTATTTGAACTTAAAAGTCACACCATTGTTTAAAGAGTTGTTGTAAGTTGTGGCAGCCGTTTTTAGGGTGAAGTGTAAAATTCTATCAATTGTAAGTCCATGTGATTGAAAGGATTTTCTGAAAACATTTTGTTGGAGTCTCAAGGTAATTGAAAATATATGTAGCCTTTTGCTATATGGTAATTTTGTGAATGCACTTTATTCAGTACCGACAATAACTTCTATTTCTCCAGCTGTTGCATCTTTATGAAGCCGAAAGCATATCTTTCGTATATGAGGTTGCCAAGAAAAGTCTGTCACATTAGAGGTTCTCATTATATGTCCTTTTTTGCTTCCAACTACGCATATTTGCGCATTTCAATGAACAATTTCTTGCATAAATCTCTAACCATGCATCTTATCGACGCAACACAGGGCTCTTACAAATTTGTTTAATCTAGGCTGAGGTGACGGTTATGATATTGGGGCTGTTTCGAGGCTGTTTCCAATTGTTGCCCCCAAACGGTATGTTTTCGTCTTTTTTCATCACATTTGTTTGTCTAAATATGTAACCGTGCATCCTATTGACACGCCATTTGCTCTCACAAGTATCTTTAATCTAGGCCGAGGTGACCATTATGATCTCGGGAGTGTTTTGAGGGTATTTATAATGTTTTCCCCCAAACAACCCGTTGTCGCCTTTTTCCATAATATTTTGTTGTCTAAATATCTAACCGTGCATTCTATCGACACGTCGCTTGCTCTCACAAGTTTATTTAATCTAGTCCTAGGTGACCGTGATGATCCCGGGCTGTTTGGGGGCTATTTCCAATTTTTTCCCCCAAGTAGCTTGTTTTCACCTTTTTTCCTCATATTTTTTTTTTTTTTTTGTGTGTGTGTGTGTAAATCTCTAACCGTGCATCCTATTGATGCGCTGCTTACTGTCACAAGTTTCTTTAATCTAGGCTGAGGTGACCATTATGAACTCAGGGGTGTTTTGAGGCTGTTTCCAATTTTTGTCCCTAAATAGCCCGTTTTCGCCTTTTTTCATTATATTTTGTTGTCTAAATATCTAACCGTGCGTCCTATTCAATAGGGCAAATGAAGAAGATTATGGTGGCTATGCTAGTTATCGATGCTACAATGTTGGTGCAATACTTTCAGGTATTCTTGCTGGCTGCTATGTTATTCGGCGTCAAAGAAGCAACAGAATGCAAAATAGTAAATTTACAAAACAGTAAGTTTAAGAAAACATTAACCTATCTTACAGAGTGAATGTTGTCATGCTATTGGATTGTGGCATATAGGGATAATAAATTGTTTTCATATATGAATACATGCCTAACAAAAGCCTTGATCTCTTCCTATTTTGGTTTGTTTTTGTAGTTTTCATCTATAGACTTTACTTAACGTTTGTTTTTGTTTTTGTATTTTGCATCTATAGATTTTTCATCTATATTCTCTTCACATGTTTGTTTGCCTTTACTTTGAACATAAATATAATGAAATATGGTTTTACAACTTATGAGGCCGTTACGAAAATTTTCATAACGGCCTCATTAGTTGTAAAAAGGATTAAAAGCATAATAAATAGTTGTGAGAAAGGATGCATCCTCTGATTTCATTCTCTCTCTTCTTTTTTTTTTGTGTGTGTGTGTGTGTGAACCAAAGAAATTTTTTTTGAAAAACTAGATGAAGGTCAAACCAGCCTAAGATCAGTCTAGATGCATGCCATATCAACCATAGAAATTACATTCATAAATAGAGCAAACCTGGCTACTTCATGATCATGGGCCATCTATTTTACAAGATCCTCTAGTATAAACAAAACAAGAGTTGAGAAAATATAGAGCGAAATTTTTTCTTAATTTTTTTTAAGAGCAATTACCCGCTTTCATGATTTTGATGGTTGGTCTACAACAATCCACAGAGGATAACTGCTGTGTAAAAATAAAGTTTTTCTTCCTAATTTATTATATAACTAATCCCAAAGATATGTAAAAGGAAAAGATAAAGATGTAGATTTAAAAATTAAATTCATGTTAATAAGAAATTCACCAACTCAATTCCCCCCCCCCCTCCCCACCCCTTTCATTGTAGTAGTTGATTTAATCTATATAGCATTTCATGGTGAGAAATAAATATTAAGAGTAAGAGAGAGATAAATAGATGTCTTGAGAGTAATGCTAGAGACAAAATTTAGACAGAAAAATACTAACAAAAATATCGTGTGGTGTAGATACATTATATTATGAATTCCAGTATAGGACTTGGGAGCAATAAGCAACTAAAAATAAATGACATGTAGGTATAAATTTTCAAATATATATGAAACAAGTCTACTCCCAACAGAAGAACGGCTTGCGTGTAAATATTTTTCGAGAGGAAAAGTTATTGGCATAGGTAGAAAAGGGGAAAAAAAAAAAAGAAGGAAAAGTTATTGGCATAGGTAGAAAAGGGAAAAAAAAAAAATGCGACAAAGAGGGAGAGAGATGGGTGGAAGAAGTACTGATCTTCACTCTCTTCTATTTCTGAAAAATTTTAAGAAAAATAACCAATAAGTTCTATTTTATTTTTAAGATTACTATCAAGTTCAATATGTACAACTAAGGCCAAGTTTGGCAACCCAAAATAATCCATCTTTTTATCTTTTTTCCATCACATCTGCACATCTTTTCGTAAAAAGACAAAAAATACACTTACTTAGGTCATCCCAAACAACCCCTAAATCTTATTTTTTATAACAATTTTCAAAATGTTTATTGTTCCATAATGGTGGATGTTATCTCAATTTTATCCCTAATTTAATATGAAAATATTTTTAATTTAAGTAAAATAATATTTTTAATTGCAAAAATTATGATATTGTATTAAAAAAAAAGAGAGAAATGTTTGAGAGCTCTAGGAAGAGAGCTCTAATAACTCTAATTTGTGTGTGGGCTCCATCTGATAGGATGTTTTGGCCTTTTTTTTTTTTAATATTTGATTTTTTACATTACTAGAGCTCAATTAGAGCTCTAGTTTTAGGAGAATGAATCACTATTGGGGAAAAAAAAAAAAAAAAAATCATAAACCACAATGAAAAATTTATCAAAAAGTTCTATTTTATTTTGAAAATTGTTATTGAGTTATATCAAATTTCAATATTAACAAATAAATCTTTTTATTTTATTTTATATCAAATTTTAATATGTAAAAAAAATTCAATTGTTCATAATAGTATATTTTATTTTAATTTTATCTTTTTCATTAAAATATGAACAAAAAATTTCATAAATAATTTTTATTTATTAGAAAATTTATAATTAAATTATTTTTAATTGTTCAAATTAAATAAATTTTAATAAACAAAATTATAAGTATAAGATTAAAAAAATTTACAATTAAAATTTTAAATTTTAATTAAGTTAAAAATTATTTAGAAAATTATTGTTCATATTAAATAGAAAGGGTAAAATTGGAATAAGACGCCATTATGGAGTTATAAATCTTTTTGGGATAATTCTATTTCCACACACTAATTTCACTCAGTTCACACACTTAATGAAAATTTTCATTAATACAATTTTGTCCTAAAATAAAAATATCATAATATGCTCATCTTCTACTCAAACCTTATTTCTAAATGCCACAACCATCCTCTATCACCAGCGCCACCTCTCTCATCCACCATCCCTTCCCGTTGCCTCTTTTCTTATCTGTCTGCGATCACTTTCCACCATGAACCATACACTCCCACAAGTCTCTCACCACAAATCACTCAATGTTGACTATGGCGGGTCTAGAATGGAGGGGGATGAGCTAGAAGTGGTGATGGTGGTGGCAAGGGAGGGTTGAAAGTGGCGGCAATGATAGTAAAAGATAAGTGGATGAATAGAAAAAAAAAAAAAATTTAGATTCTGTTTAGTATAGTTTTAGAATATGTTTTCAAAAATAAATAAATAAAACTTATTATTTCCATATGGTTTCATCTTTTTAGGGGTAAAAAAATTTAAAAATTTAAAAATATTTTTTTGGTATTTATTTTTGTCAAATTAATTTATATTTTTTTCATAAAAAATTCAAAAAATTGACTCAAAAATTGAAACCAAACATAACCTTATGGTTTTAAAATTGAAAATAAGGGAAATATTGAAATATAGAGATGTATACTGAGAATTTATATTTTTATAAGGTGTGTATTAAGAAAGTGTGTGTACTGAGAACCTTTATACTGAGTATTCATTAAGTGTGTGTATTGAGAGAAATTAATGTGTGGAAATAAAATTACCATCTTTTTGGGAACTTTTTATTACAAATAAGACTTATTTGTAATCTTAAAAGTAAAATAGAAATTATTAAGTGTGTTTGGTAACGTTTATGTTTTCAGTTTATATTTACAAAAACTTTATAAACTGATTTTTGTTTATTTTTTGTTTATTTTTAGAAAAACATAAACTACAAACGCATTTGGTAATTGATAAAATATTTAAAAAGTTTTAAAAATATAAAAAAGAGTGAGAAATGGCAAGTGGCGGCGGAAGACGGCGGTGGAAAGTGGTGACGGTGGGTGGTGGGTAGCTGGTGGTGGTGGATGGGTGGGTGACGGTGGTGGGTAGTGGGTAGCGGGTAGCTGGTGGTGGTGGATGGGTGGGTGACGGTGGTGGGTGGTAGCGAGTGGGTAGTAGTGGTAGTAGTGGTGGTGGTGGTGATAGTGGGTGGTGGTATGTGGTGGTGGTGGGTGGTGGGTGGCGGTGGTGGGTGGTGGCGGGTGATGGGTGGTAGCAGTGGGTGGTGGGTTGTGGTGGCGGTGGTGGTGGTGGGTGGGTGGGTGTGGTGGGTGGTGGTGGTAAGTGTGTGGTGGTGGTGGTGGTGGTAGTGGTAGTGGGTGATGGGTGGTGGCGGCAAGTGGGTGATGGGTGATGATGGTGGTGTTGGTGGTGATGATGGGTGGTAGGTGGCAGGTGGTGGTGGGTGGCTGGTGGTGGCAGGTGGCTGGTGATGGGTGGTGGCAAGTAGGTGGCGGACGGTGGATGGTAGTGGCGGGTGATGGGTAGTGGTGGCGAGTGGGTGACAGGTGGGTGGTGGCTGGTAGGTGGTGAGTGGTCGTGGAGGAAGACGGTGGTGGAAAATGGTGGCGGGTGGTGGCTAGCGTTGGGTGGTAAAAAAAAAAAAAACTAAAAACTCAAAATGAAAACATATTTTTTGTGTTTTTATTTTTTGGCCAAATTTATAAACTGAGACTACTAATTTATAAATCAAAAATTTTACCAAACAAGTTTTTATTTGAGTTTTTAAAATTTTTGTAAATATAAACAGAAAACTGAAAACGTAAGTGTTACCAAACGACATCTAATTATTTTTCTAAAATTCTTCTATTTTCTTGTTTTTGTCAGTTTATTTTAATATGAAAGATTACATACAAAAACTGTGGTATATTAGAATTCTTACTGTTTCCTTTTGGATTCATCTAGAAAAAGGAGTTTTACCTGAAATATCAATGGAAGGGATGTGGCTAATTTTGTGAAAATCTTCTCCTTCTTGGCCATCGACCACTCGAAGCCTGTCATTGAATGCTTTAGGCATACGGCGAATCAACAATTCATGGAGGGTAGAGATGAATCTCAATCCATTCGGAAGCATCTTCAATTTCTTGCAGGACTTAATCACTAGAGAAGAAAGTTTAGGCACGGCTCCGTCATCCACTCTCCATTCCTCAATTTCTAAAAGCAAAAGCGTTAGACTCTTGAGATGAGGAAAACCATGAGCAGAGCAAACCATTTCATTTCCTTCAAAGGCGGCAAAACCTAAGAATAGAATCCTTAAGTTAGGCAGCTTCTGTAGTGTTGCCATTGGGTCTTCCTTGAGTTGAGAGCCGAACAGGGATAAAGAGGTGAGGCTTGGGCATAATAACTGGTGTTCGTATTGTGGTAACTTCCCTATAATCCCATCTATACGCAATCGACCAAGGCAAACACACCCAAGCAGTTGTCTCAGGCTGCTTAATCCATCTTCTGAACACAAAACACAATTTCCAATAGAAATGGATGAGTGCTGTAGTCGATGGTTGCCGTTAAGGATGTAGTTACTGACCTTTTTTAGGTCCTCAAGCTTTCCCTCTACGCATACTTCCTCCAATCTCCGGAGATTGGTTAATTTGAAGAGATCTCTAACATTAACCTTATTTGAATCCAAGTTTTCTAGCGTCTCTAGATTCCTCAAACCATTTACTCGTAATTTGCCTTCTGTACAAAAGTAACGAAAAGGAAGATAAAGATGTACCAATCCTTCCATCTTCCATAACACATTTGGAACATTGACCTCATCATGGTAAAATGTTCGTAAATCAAGGGTTTGCAAGTGTCTAAGGTTGCCTATTGATGATGGCAACTTAGCGAATGCAGTCCTAGTTAGACCCAAGTGCCTCAAAAGGATTAGGTTTCCTATTTCTTTTGGTAACTCTTTTGTTCCTTCTGTTCTGTCAAATGAATTTCCATCGAAATTTATAACTCTAAGAAATTTGGATTCTTTGGAGAAACGGGTCAATTGTTCTCCAAACGGATAATCACAATGATCACCTATGAAGAATAAAATTGTCCGAATATGCTGAGCTCTTTCTTCTTGTTCAAAGAGACGAAAGTTACAATTCTCCTTATCTAGATTGATGACAGATCTGTGTATTTTACTGCAAGTGTTACCACCAATTGATGTTACCATGGATGAAGAAGAGGGATGCACTTGCCGATTTATATGCCCATATTCAATGACTTGATGAAAATTTTCCTCTTTCGCCTTTGACAAACATAAATTTCTCATGAGATCATGAAGTCGACAACATCGAAACTCTCTGCTTCCTCTAATTATTGAATCCTTCTCTGACTGCAATTCCACTTGAACCATGCACCTTTGTGCTAGTTCACCCATGTAACATTCTGCCACATCCATCATGGTTTCGTCTTCTCCTCTTTCTTCTTGGGATATGAAGCCTTCAGCCATCCACAATTGATATAGTCTCTCTGCATCGATGTCGAAATCCTCAGGATAATTGCCCAAATAAAGGAAACATGCCTTGAGCTGATATGGTAAGTCTTGGTAACTCAAAGCTAACACATCCAATACTCTTCCATCTTGTCCTCCTCCTCTTCTCATGTATTCTCCTCTTTTTGGATATGAATTGAAATTTTGTTGCACTTTCTGCCAATGGCTTAGGGTCAAGTTTGTTCCTAGAAGTCCTCCAAGTACTACAATGGCTAGTGGTAAGCCCCCACATTGTTCAACCATTTCTATTCCTAACTTCTCCATCATTGTGTCAACTTTGAATTCTGCAACAGACCAAAGTGTAAATTTATCAATGCACAGAAGACCTCTTGTCTTAGTTGGACAAACACAGGTATGCTAGTTTATGTTATGCGCTCTGAAAGAATTTGCAAAAATGTTTTACATTACACCGATAAACTAGACTTTTTATTGTCTATTGTTATGTTATGTTTAAAATTCTAGAAATAATCTACCAACTTGCCATTTAATATGCCTTAGAATAAATACCATGGGACATTAAAATAATAAACAAGAGAATAAATCCCAACTACCAATAGGTCCTACTTTTGAGACTTATTACCCATTAAGTCCTATTGATAAATTTATTAAGTGATAAAGATAAATTTATCAGTCTTTTATTTTTATGAATAAATTTATAGTGATAAATTTATTAGTCTCTTTGTTTTTATGAATAAATTTATAGTGATAAATTTATCAATTTTTTATTTTTATAGTGTTAAATTTATTAGTTAGGACCTGTAAGTAAATAAGTCTAGTTAATAGGACCTATACGTAAGTACCCCATGAAATAATTTATCATCCATGATTTCAAGAAGAGAATAGTAAAAATTATATGCCCACAAAAATGAAAGACAAACATTTTTGATGTAGTTTTGCGTTGAATGTGGTTGTGTGAGACTAGAAACCTGAAGAATCATTTTCACATCATTGTCTTACTCTTTTTCTTTCTATTTCATGGTTCCAATTCAAAATTTCTAGCAAAATTATGTTACGTGTCACCACTTCTATTTCAAGATTTGTGGTGCAGTCTAAATTCAAGAAAATTTATGAACATAGCATTGATTAGGTAAAAATGAGAATTAAAAAAATAGTAGAAATATATAGATCTTATAAAAAAAGGGAAAGTGTTATTGAACTACAAAAGCAAAGCGTGATAGCATATTATAGTAGCAGTGTAATAGTAGTGGATATGGAGTTAAGATCACAAAATATTTGAAATTTCACAACAAACTAACTTGCAGTATCTATTTTCGAGAAAGCTTTTATCTCAAATAACTTCCAGCTCTCTTGCTTGCTTAAACACTTGTGTTCGAGGATGAAACCATTTGGATCCACAAATGTTATCACGTTTTTATTACGACTAGTAAGGATTATTTTGCTGCCCGTATTTACTTTGGGAAATGCTGGTGATAAGCTGACCCAAGCATCTGATGACCAAATGTCATCAAGAACAACCAAACATTTTTTCTGCTGTTGAACTTCAAATAGTAGCTTGACTAGATCATCTTCTATCATTCTCACAACATCATCCTTCTTCTCTGGAATGAGTTTAGTTAGAATCCTTTGCAAAAGATCTTTTAGTTGCCATTGTTGAGATATTGAAACCCAACTGAAGGCATTAAAATGGCACTTAAAGTCTTGGTGATGGTACACTTTCCTAGCAAGGGTAGTCTTTCCCAAACCACCCATGCCGCAAATGGAAACAACTCTACGGTGTTTGGTTTCTTCACTCACCAATTGTGCAACTAATATCTTGATATCTTGCTCAAAACCAATGAAATCCTCTTCATGAACGTGGGAGTAAGTTCGTCCCAATTGAGATGGCCTTTGAGGTGCAGAACTTGAACATTCGCTTTCATGTGGCAAAGCAATTAGGCCGTAACTTGATAATCCTGCAGTAAGCCTAGTGATCTTACTTTTAATTGTATTAATTTCCGACCCAATCTTGTGTCGAGCTATGAATTCATTGGATATGCAAATAGATCTGACGAGGATGTTTCGGATGCCTCTTCTTCTCCTTGGCCCAACCTTAAAGAAAAAGGTTGCGATCACATTCTCTGCATCATAACCAACTTCTCTGATTTCCCCAACCAAATGACGGATGATCTCATGTTCAACTTGTTTTGCGTCTGCGTCTTTTAAAAAACACTGCATCTGTCTTAACTCAACCAACAAATCGTCAACTTGGTCGCGCACTCCGTATAAGAGTTTTGCTTCTAGAATCATCAATTCACCAATCCATTTGGCTGTAAAAGAGACAACAGCCTGAGCCATATTTCTTGAGCTTCCGGTGCGTCTGAGAGCTTTCTAACTTTGATTGATAGAAGCACGAACCCTGTTATATATTGTTTAAAATAATGCCTAATAAAACCATTGAGGCTCGGTCCTTGTTTGGGTCCACACGTCATGCACTTGTTCCCCAGAGAGAGGTTGAACTTTCAACAATCAAGCGCATTGTTTTTTTTTTTTTTTGAACAGAATCAAGCACAATGTTTAATGTTTAGTGAATACTTATTAGTCTCGATTAATTATGTGTTATAAGTAGAGGAGAAAAGTTAGGGATCATGAAATTTTTTTCATGAAAATGATCATGAAAGATTTATGATTTTTGGATTGCCTTGATTAGTACGTGGTGCTTTATTTTAAGTGTAATCTAAGAGTCATAAAGCTTTCATGATTATTTTCATGAAAGGTTTTTCATGATACTTACCATTGCTGTAAGTAGAGTAATTATTCAGTTTTTAAGAATTTCATATTAGCTTGTCGAATTAAAAGTATAGAAATAAATGAATACATAATTTTAAAAGTAAGAAAATAATAGACAAATTACAAATTATCATTAGATGGATACATGAATATATGATATTTTTAAAATGTATTTTATTAAAAAAAAGGTAAAAATACAGAACAATATGTTAAAAAATATATTAAATTTTTAATTGTTTGGACATTTTTTCTATATTCACAAGCCTATAAGACCATCTCCATAGAGGCCCTATATCTTCAAATATAGAGGATCCTTTGAAAAAATTCACTCAAACCCATCCTCCATATCCTCCTTCATTTGGGAGGATGGATGTTTCATCCTTCAAATTTGAAGAGAGTATGAAAAATGAAGGATTATCTCTATAACACTATTCATTTTATGTTTTTTATTATATTACAAATAACTTTTAATATATAAATTTAATTTTTACAAAATTGACATCATTAAAAAATGTGAAATCATACCTTTAAAATGAGTATAGTATTAAATATATTTTACAAAAATTTTAAAATTAAATATTTGTTAATGAACAAAATTACTTTTTGATGAAGGGAGGATGAAGGGTTTTGAAGGTTTGTGGTTGAAGGTTGAATGAATAGTAACATTCTCTATATTTAGGTTAAGTTTGAGAAGTTATCAAAAAGTCAAAAAATTAAAAAGTTATCACTATTCACTAAAAGTCAAAAATTGCGGCTGCACAATTCCCAATCCTGATTTTTCCCTACACACTAATTTATATAATTTTTTAATACACATTTTTCTATAAAAAGTCAAAAAGTTAACTCAAACAACCATATTTTTTTCCTTAACTTTTTAGTCTAAAAAGACAAAAAGTACACTTATTTAAAACACTCCAAATAATTTCTTACTTTTTAAATAAAAAAAATTATTTTCTTTCTCTTAGTGAGAGGATTAGGTTGGAGATGCTCTAAGACTGGAATTAGCAATCACTCTTCCTGGAGAATAGAGGAGACATGGGCACATTGTGCTGTTGTGTGGTTTGTATTGTAGGTCCTCTACACTTTTAAGAAGACAAAGAGGGGAAAAAGATTGTATTGTAGGTCCTCTACACTTTTAAGAAGACAAAGAGGGGAAAAAGATAAAAAGATAGCCTTTATTATTGTGCTTTTATATCACAGGGCTACTGTGTGGAACTTCATGTTTTATCGTAAGGCTCTGTTTGGAAAGTGTGCATTTTTTTTTATTTTTTGATTAAAAAGCCATTAAAAAAAAGTTAAACTGATACAAAATATTAAAGATTCGTTTTTCTTTTACAATACCGTTGCAGCATGGTGCATAAGCCAATTTTTTTTTTAAAAAAAAATTGCCTTATACAATTCCGAATGAAAATGCATTTACATCAAAATTGAAATAGAAACAAAGAGACTATTACAAAATTTTGATAATTGTCATTCTTCTTCTGCCAATTTAACATAAGAGTTAGCATTGTTAAAATTTAGAATTATATAGTCGAGTCTAGTTGAGAGAGAAATCAAATTTTAATCTGGCAAAAGGTTTGAGTGTTGCTTCTACTAGGAAAGCCAAAAAAAAGGGTGCTCTAATTGATTCATCTGATATATATCAAAAGATGAACACAGTCTCAACCTCATTTACAAGACATTTTCCATACCATGTGAAAGCAATGAATCCTATGAATAAGTCTTTCCAGCAACAAGAAAAAAGCAACCCTTTGCACACATATTTATGAATATTACAAAATTGACCAAAATTTATTGGGGTCTTGCTCTTTCCGTGCTAATTACTCTTGTTTTTATATGTTTACACATTGTTTAGGGGAAGGCTGGGTGTTAACTACGTCAGGAAAAATTATTGAAAAAAAAAAAAAAATTGAGTCTTTTCCTTCAAACATTTCTCCACCTCAAAACTTTTTCTGATGAATTTAGCTACTTGAATCAACAAATTCCCGATCCATTTGGCTGCGAACGAGACAACAGCCTCAGCCATATTTCTTTGGCCTAGGTGCAGTCAAGAGAGCTCATGAGTTATCTCTGATCAATACAAAGTAACATTTTTGTAACTTAAAAGATTTTCTAACTTAAAATATTAGGCGAATTATATTAACGATTCCTATTCTTTGGGGTTTGTGTCATTTTGATCTTTGATTTTTTAACTGTGATATATTTGATTATGAATTTTGAATCTCATTGTAAATAAGGATAATTGAAAACACTGTTACTCCATTTTAAGGACAAAATCATCAATTTGATAAAATATAAATTAATTTGACAAAAATAAATGTCAAAACATTATTTTTGAATTTTGAAAAATTATTTCTACCCACCAAAGATAAAATTATATAAAAATGATAAATCTTTTTTATTTTTATTTTTTTTACGAAATTATTTTTTAGTATGTGTTTAGACAATGATCGTGTGATGCGTAATTGTTTTTGTTAATTTTTTGAATGGTTATCATGTAATAGATGGTTGTATGTGTTGTTAACAGATTTTTTTTTTTTTTTATTTTTTATAGTTATCATGCAATGGATGGCTATTAGGTTGTAATTGATATGTTTAATATATGAAATGTTTTTAGTTTTTGGATTTTTTATTTAATGGATTGGTTTAATAATAACATTAAAATTGTTGACATGTTTGACTTTTGAAAAAATAGAAACTAATTTAACAAAAATAAATATAAAAAAATTATTTCCACCCCCCTCCCAAAAGATAAAATTATATACAAATAATGTATTTTAAATTTTTTTTCACCAATTTAATTTTTAATTTCTTAGAACTTTTTTCTAAAAATAGATTTTGAAAACTAAACCAAACAGAACTTTATAACCGAGAAAGTTTTAACATTATTTTTAAAAAAAATGTTATTACATTTCAAACAACATACAAATTCATAAAATAATGTGTATGACGACTCTGTCATTAAAATAGACCGTTTGTAAAAGAAATATTTTTTTTGTTCTTGTTTTAAATAAAATTTAAAATTCAAAATCAAATATATTAAAATTTAAAATTCAAAAATTAAAATAATATAAATTTCAAATTACAGAAACTGTCAGTGTAATTCCCTCCTAAAAGATTTGACACTAGTAATATTAATAGAAACAACAGTGTAACTTAGAATAATCTCATTAATTAAACACCGCTTTGGCTCAATTGGGATATGTGGTAACTTGTCAGGTCGATCCCCTAACTATACAGGAGTCTTTCCGAATAGTTAAATTTTCAACACTGGTTACACTGTCGTAGGCGGTGGCGGAGTCAGAAAATTAATTTAGATGAGACTTTATTAATTATAATAATTTTATAAAAATATTTTACGTAAATTTTTTACGATTGATTTCAACAAACATCAAGAAAAAAAATATTATTTGTAACTAGTATATCATGGATAATATAAAAAAAAAATATGGATATAAGCCTTAAAATAAATTATATAATGATAAATTATTTTTTGATACAAAATTTGATTAAAAATTCAATATAATGGTAATACCACGTCATCATTTGTATGTAGCATCACCCACTAATGGTAAATAAACGCGTAAATAAACTCATAAATAGTAAACTCCACATGTCAAATGTAACTAACAATCTAATAAATTTCATATCTTTATAGTGAGATTACTTATACTTGCATATCATTAATAATGACATAGTCATTACATTCAAAAATTTTCATAACTAATATGGTTTATTTATAATAGTCTCGTGATTTTTAATCAAAACAACCATTATTGTTTTCATAATTTTTAAAATGTCATTGACATTTCACTCTAATAATATTTTTATAATTTTTTATTTAATTTTTTTTATATTTACAAAAAAAAAAAAATCCCAAAATTCAGGGGATACGTGACCCCCTGGTCACATGCTCCCTCCGCCCCTGGTCTTAGGGAACAATGTCACATGGTCAATCAATGTGGTACCAAAAAATAAAAAATAAAAAAAAAGGAAGACATAAAATAAATTGAAAATAAATAAATAAAAATGTATATAAAAAAATATAAAAATGAATTGAAAAAATGTTAAATTTAGATTTAGATTTTTTAATAAAAATGTATTTTAAAAATATGATTTTAGGATAAAATCGTGATCCCAAAACACAATTTTAGGTAATTTATTGTAAAATGTAGTTATCAAGTCATGTTTTTATAAATATCATTTTATCCTTAAAATTATATATATATTAAAAATACAATTTTATGGATTAAAATAAATTTAAAAGTGTTTTAGTTTGAAAGTTTAATTTTAAACAATTATGTTTGGTAATAAAATAAAGGGAAAATCACACTCCAGCATATTTTATTACAAAAAAATAAAAATACGTAACAATAGGTTAAAAAGTATATTAAAATTTTAATTATTTGGACATTTTTTCTGCATTCACAAGCCTATAACATTGGAATTAGCAATCACTCTCCCCGGAGAACGGAGGAGTCATGCGCACATGGTGCTATCGTCATTTTCCACCCACAAAGTTTGTTTGTACCGAAATTTGGGGTTGTGAGCTGGTGGTTTGTATTGTAGGTCCTCCACAACTTTGAAAAAAGACGGGGAAAAAGATAAAAAGATATCGTTGGTTTTAGTAAACCTCTCAAATTATGGGCTGTTTTAGTAAGGAGGTAAAAAATTAGTTTTTAGTTTTTTGTTTATTTTGGATCATATTATTTTTTATATTTTTTATTTACTAAAAGATAAAATAGATTAAAAAAATTCAAAAATTAATTTTTTATCAACTTCTCAAAACATTACTATAGTTTATATTCATTGATTTGAGTGTGGTGTCTGTTTTAAGCTTTCAAATTATAATTCTACACATATTTTTCAAAACTCTATTCAAAACATAATTATTACTTTCAAAACTCATAACCAAACATATAATTCAAAACTCAATTCAAGTCAATATTTTAATTTTTTTAAATATTTTAAAAATATTTTAATTTTGTTAAGATTTTAAATATTTTAATATTTAAATATGTTACGATTCTTTTTAATTTTTTAATTTTTTGAATATTTTTAAATATTATGATTTTAATTTTTTAAATTTTAAAATATTTTATAAAAATAAATTCAAACTCTATTTTATTAAAATATTTGTAAATATTTTAATTTTTTTGTTATGTATTTGGTTACGATTTGAGTGTAGAGTTGTGAAAGTAGTATGGAGTTTCGAGTTATGTGTTTGGTTATGAGTTTTCAAAATAATTTATTAATTGAGTTTTGTTTTATGTGTTTGGTTACGATGTGAGTATAGAGTTGTTTTTAAATTTAAAATATTAAAATATTAAAATTTTAAATTATTTAAATTTTTTGAATATTTAAATTATTTAAATTTTTATGATTTAAAATTTTTGAATATTTATTTTAATTTTTTACTTATTAAATTTTTTAGATTATTTAAATAATTTAAATATTTATGATTTAAAATTTTTGAATATTTATTTTGAAAAAAAATTATTTCATTTGTAGTATTTTCAATAAAAAAAATTGATTAATGTTATTTTCCATTAATAATAAATTTTTTTAATTGAATTTTAAAAAGAGTTTGGTTATGAGTGTTAATTAGAATTTTCAATAGTGTGAAAGTAGTGTGTTTTGTTATGAGTTATTTAATTTTCAAAACTCAAAAACGAATTAATGTTTATTTTAAATATTTTTTATTTTTTTATTTTAAATATTTTTTTTTTATTTTATAGGAATATTTTCAACATTTAATTTTCATAAAAATATTTTAATATTTTAATTGTACATATTTTGATTTTCGGAATATTTTTAATATTTTAATTTTCTAAATAATTTTAAAATATTTTTAATGTTTATATAGGCCTAAAAAATAAATTAACAGAAAAAATAATTGGCATAGAAGTTATTTCAAAAAAAAAATTATCTGAAAGAAAAATATTCAAAAAAATTACTTAAAAACAATTAATTAAAAAAAAATCATTTTTTTATTTGAATATTTTAAAAATAGTTTGGTCATGACTGTTGATAAAAAATACGGATATCGAGTTATGAGTTGTGTGTTTGATTATCAATTATAGGTTGAATTAAGTTTTGAAAATTATTTTGAAAACTCATCATAAAACAAATTTTCTTATTTTACATGTCAAATCAAACTTTCAAAACTTAATTTCACATACAATTCAAAACTCAATTCAATACTCTATTCAAAAACCATAACCAAATAAATTTTTCACACTCAAATCATAATTTCATAATTCACAAATTCAAAATATAACTCATACTCTCAAATCATATTTTACAAAACTCTACCAAACGTAACCATAGCCTTTATTATGGAGCTTTTAAATCACAGGGCTACTGTATGTAACTTCATGTTTTATAAGCTCCGTTTGGGAAGTTGGTTTAGAGGTTTTTTTGGCTAAAATAATTATAAAAAATAAAATAGGTTTTTTAGTTCAATAAGATAAAATATCATATTTAACCTATAATTATTACATTCTTTCTTTCACAAAAAAGTCCAAAAAATCAAAAGTCCTTTCCAAACCAGGTCTTTTAGTTCCAGGTTAAAATAGTCAAAAAAGTCAAAAAGTCTACCCACTTTCCAAACGGAGCTATAGTAAGGCTCTGTTTGGAAAGTTTACATTTTTTTGTATTAAAAAGTCATTAAAAAAAATTTAAAGATAAAAAAAAAAATTCAACTGATACAAAAAAATTAAAGATTTAGGCCAAGTTTGGGAAGTTTCAAATAATTCATCTTTTTATCTTTTTATCTTTTTTCCATCACATCACCTCTCTACTTTTCTACACATCTTTTCATAAAAAGACAAAAAGTACACTTATTTAGGTCATTCCAAACAACCTCTAATTTTTTGTTATACAACACCGCTGCAGCATCGTACACAAGCCAATCTTTTTTTAAAAAAAATTTGCCTCACAACAATTTCAAATGAAAATGCATTTACGTCGAAATTGAGATAACGACAGAGATTATTACAAAATTTTGACAATTGTCAATCTTCCAAGAACTTAACATAAGAGTTAACATTGTTAAGATTTGGATACAGGATATTATATAGTAGAGCCTAATTGAGAGAAATCAAATTTAATTAGATAGCATCGGTTCATGTTGCTTTTAGGAAAGCCAATAAAAGGGTGCTAATAGACTCATCTGATAGACATCAAAAGCATTTATAAATACATAAAATAAAATAAAATTAGTGATGAAGCCAGCTGCAATTCAACTCTCAAAGCAATTACTGAAGCAAAGTTGTAAGCTACCCACATGAAGCCTGGAACATCTCAGTAACACAGATCACAAATAGAGACTCCTTAGCTGTAAAAGGACAGATACAATGTAAATAATACAATTTCAATTACTATATATATATACTATTATGAACTTTCATACCTCAAGGCAAAGAAAAAATGCAATAGACTCTATGCTTGAAGCTGCTATTGCATCTCAAATCATTAGAATTCCCTTGTCTCTTTCTCATACGCCTGATTCGTGGAGAGAAAAGAAAAGTAAAGCGAAATGTGAAAGAAATTAAAGTTACATTTTATTCACATTTCCCTCCTATTTTCTTTTCACTCCACAAATCATTAATCCAAATCCAAAATCCAAACATACCCATGGAAAGTTTGGGTTTTCTGCTATAATAGTAAGGGATGGAAGAGGAAGTCTTGTAGCTAGAAAGACTGAAAGATTGCCAATTGATCAGATGCATATCAATGTCATTGAATTAGCCAAAGCACAATTCATTGATTCTGAAAAATCTAGAAACCTCCTAGATGTTGATTTGTGATTATGTATCAATTTTAAGCAGAATATAACAATCCCAATCAAACAATCAAGAGAAAGAGACACAAACCACAATTGGACACCTTCCAATTGTGATCAAAAAACCACGGGCAACAGCCACAAGAACAATCCACTAAGAAGATATAAAGGAATTACACAGGTATCACTCTCAATTATCTAGCGAATTCACAACGCCTAATTGAACCAACCTCTATGTGCCTCTTCCAACCCCATCTTCAGCACGGAATTGTCTTTCTAATGAGCCACTCCGGATTCCCTCCAAAGCTTCAGGCTCGAATTCTTCAGAATTCACAACTGAAGAACAACTCTCTCTTTTGTGTATAACAAACAAACCTTTGATGTACTCTCTTTAAACCATGAGTTGAATACTCAATAAAACATCAAAGAAAAATAAAATATCCCCAGATATAAACCTTTAAGAACCAAAAAGAAGATCTGGAGGACTTCAATCAAATTCCTTAGTTTTGGGAGAAAACCAAGTATTTATAGAGAACCAAAAGTAATCCAAGATTGGGAAGAAAACAAACTCCTTGAGAAATCCGGATTCTGAGGCTCGCTCGAGCGAAGATTTCCTGGCTCGAGCGAGGAGAGTAATTTTCATGATTTCTACTAGTGCCTTGGCTCGAGCGACGGATCCTTGGCTCGAGCGAGGAATACACTTCTTCAGGTTTTTGTATGGACGCAGGTTTTTGTATGGACGCAATCCTTGGCTCGAGCGAGAAAGTCTTAGCTCGAGCGAGCAACGGCTGACATGCAATTTTGAATGCAATTTTGAATTTTGCTTCGGCCGCGAGCTGACCGGGCAGCTCGACCCCCGTAATAATCAGCGAAGTGGCAATCTTGAAAGCATTAACATCACAAACTTCTCTGCATGGCTTGATTCGGGTTTGGATTCGCATCTAATAAACTCATAGCCTCACTGAAATAAAAGTGTGAATAAAATTACAACTCAAAGGAGTTTTGTCAAACGGGATTGCCAAGAATAAAAACCTAACAGATTCGACTCTCATATTAGAAAAAAAAAAAAAAATACAACAAAAGGAATAGAACTTATTCAAGATTAACTCAATGTAGTGTCTCCTATCTAAGTTTTTTATCATTTCAATAAAGTGTCACTTAAATATTTTTTCCAACAAACTGTCGACACAAATTATATATGCAAGAATTCTATATCAGAACCAAGGATTATATTATATATATGCAAGAATTTTATATCAGAACCAAACATTATACCTGCAAGAATTTTATATCTCAACCAATTTTAGTTGTTGTACAAGCAACATAGCATCGCCCACTGATCAGTTTATTTTCAGATGACTGGGGATCTTTGGTTTGCCAATGACAAATATTTTATTTTATTTTAATCGGGCAGTTATGGCAGCTAATTTGAAACTTGAGGTTTCATCCACATTTTGACTCATATCTTGAAACAAGAAAATAAACTTTCAAATTCCTAGAAAAAAGAATTCAACAAAGGACTATTTTCTCCATATTCAGTGACAAAAATATATATATATATATATATTTTAACCCATGTTGGTTCTTCGTTTTCTCATTGTAGTTTCTTCAAATAGTTGCACTTTCTAGGCTACTTTTTTTCTTCTTAATAGAAAAAGAAAACAACAATTCATATATAAATATATAAAACTGAACAAGTATGTAACAGAATTAGCTAAACAGACTTTAGCTAGAACATGAGGTGCATGAACAGCCTACTTAGTAGCTTTAGTAACACAAAAGTGAAAACCAAACAAGCAATTAAATTACATACAAATTTAATGTCTTGCACTAAACCAAACAAAGTAGAGCTATATGTCCACATGTGAACCTCAAATATCTCCAATATGCTTGAACCATCAAGGCTGAGGAGCATAGAGCACTAAGACACTATCATCCATCCTGCAACAAATTAGCAGATTGGTAAGTGAAATTCCCCGATTTGGATTTTCATTAGGCCTAATCATATTCATTTGGGTACACTTCCATCAAACTTTTCATTATCAATTACTAGGTTCAAAAAGAAAACATGAAAAGAGATTAAAATAATAATAGTGTACAGCTGCATTGGTTAAACCAATTTGATATGCATCAAGAAAGAATGAATTTCTGAATTCATCCTCTTTCATTATTAGCATAAGTCCATGGACAAAGAATTTTTATACAATCCAGGCTAGTTTCTTTCTTTTCTTATTGTAGTTTCTTCAAATAGATTTGTGCTTTCTAGGCTCCATTCTATAATTCCTTGTTCTACTTTTTTTTCCTTCTGTTTCATCTAACATAAGTACATATGCAGATTGATAAGCAAAATGCTCGGATTTGAATTATTATTGGCTCTAACCAATCAATTGAGTACACTTCTCTCAAACTTTTCATAATGATTTCGTAAGTTTCAAAAAGGGATTAAAAGCATTGTATGAAGCTGATTAAAGCAATGCAATAAGAACCAAGAAATACTGAATTCTGATTTCATCCCTCTTTCTTTTCTTTTCTTTTCTTTTTTTTTTTTTGTCACCAAAAGAAAATTTTATTGAAAAACTAGATGAATTATAACCAAGAGCTGCCTGGTGCAAGATCTTTCTAGTATAAACACAACAAGAGTTGAGAAAATATCAAGTAAATATATGACAATCATGTACCACAACCTTTGTGTCAACAACAGTTCTATGCATAGAATTCATACCTGCTGTGACAAGAACCTCCCAAACAGCATTGCCTTCAATTCCATTCAACTGAAATTGATTTGAACCTATGAAGCATGGTACTTTGAAAAACATGCCGTATCCGTACCGGGTACCTACCGGCATACCGTACCTCGTATGGTACTTCAGAATATGTACCGGATATACGAAACACGTACTCAAGTTTTTTCTTCTTAATTTTTGACGTACCCAGACGTACCTAGTTTATATCCAAGCCGTATCGTACCTCAGTTGAAACAATATTTTCCTTCTATTATAGAGATAAAAATCATTTCACTAGACTTCTTTTTTATTTTTTGTTTTATGCTTAGCATAATTTTAAAATTAAACTATGGTTTGTAAGTTATTTAAGATATTGACATTTAATTTTGATTTATACTTTTACTTTTGGCATTAAATGTTAATTATAGGTTGGACCTTAACAAATTAAACCATTTAATTAATTTTTTCCTTACTCTAAATTAAAAATAAATATTTTTTTACAATCGTACCAAGCCGTACCCATAACCCATTTTTTTTAAATTTTACCGTATCAACGTGCCCGTATCGTACCAGTACCAGTACCAGTACTAGTCCTCGTACCCGTATCCATACTTCATAGATTTGACCATAAGCATACATAAGCATATAAAATTGAAACATGACAATACTAATGAATAAGAACATTACATTACTAATGATGAATAAAAATATAACAGTACTACTGTCATAGTGTTAGTACTTGCCAATTGAAAGAGGCAAAGTTTCTCTTCAATTCTAATTCTAGTTCAATATATTTTAGCTTTTATTTCTATGTCCTTCAGATTTTTTAAAGAGAAATTAACTACTATCATGATTTTGATAGGTTATTCATGGTGGGTAATTGTCGTGTAGTAATAAAAAAAAATTCATCCCAATTTATTAGCTAACAAATGCCACAGCGAGATGTAAACGGAAAAGATAAGATGGAGATGCAAGCTCAACCTAAACCCGGCGTCAAGTTACGTTAGGTAGACTGTGATCAATATGTAAATACCATAATTAGAAATTCACTAACATAATTTTTTTAAGAGCAATTACCTGTTTTCATGATTTTGATGGGTTTGCAACAATCCACAGAGGATAACTTGTGTGTAAAAATAATTTTTTTTCTTCCTAATTTATTACATAACTAATTTCGGAGATACGTAAAAGGAAAAGATAAGATGTAGCTTTAAAACTTAAATCCCATGTTAAATAAAGTAGGCTGTGACCAGTATGCAAATACCATAACAAGAAATTCACCGACACAATTTTTTCCCCCCTTTCATTGTAGCAGTTGATAACTTCATCTATACAGCATTTCGGGGTGAGAGAGTAAGAGAGAGATAAATAGATGTCTTGAGAGTAATGCCACAGAAAAATACCAACAAAAATATCATGACAATTATATATTGTGAGCTCCAGTATAGGACTTGAGAGCAATAAGCAACTAAAAGTAAATGAGATGTAGATATAAATTTTCAAATATATATGAAACAAGTCTACTCCCAGCAGAAGAACAGCTTACATGTGAATATTCAAGAAAGGAAAAGTTATTGGCATATGTAAAGCATATGTAGAAAAGGGGAAAAAAGAGACAGAGGGGGAGAGATTGGTGGAAGAAGTGCTGATCTTCAGTCTCCTCTGTTTCTGAAGAATTCTTCTATTTTCTTGTCTTTGGGTCATTTTGGTAATTAGATTAAAAGCCAAAAAAAAATTAGCTTTTGTCTTTTTTTTTTCTTTTCTTTTCTTTTGGTCACGTCACCTCTCTATTTTTTTACATATTTAAAAATCAAAAAAATCAACTTTTAACTTACTTCCCAAAATAACTTGTCAGTTTATCTTACTATCAAAGATTAAATACAACAATTGTGGTATATTAAAATTCTTATTGTTCCATTTTGAATTCTTCTAGAAAAAGGAATTGTTTTACCTCTAAAACGAATGGAAGGGATAAGCTACATTTTGTGAAAATCCTCTCCTTCTTGGCCATCAACCACTAGAAGCCTGTAATTGAATGCTTTAGGCATATAGGCAATCTCTAATTCTTGGAGGGTAGAGATGAATCTCAATCCAAAATTTATTGGGGTTCTTGCTCTTTTCGTGTTAATTACTCTTGGTTTTATATGTTTACACATTGTTTAGGGAAAGGCTTTGGCGTTAACTACATTAAGAAAAAAATAAAATAAAAAATTGTGAATCGTGGTAAAAGGAGTTTTAGGAATTCTGGGGGCCGAGTATTAGGGGATGCAAAGAGGTCGAATAAGTGAACTTAGAGAATCGAGATATATACATTGTATTCGGCCCCGTCTTATATAAATTCAGAAGTACCCTAATCGGCCACATAACCAGTTGAGCGAGGAGTCGAGTGAAGAGTGGCTTGCAACAAAAGAAGCCGAGTAAATAATTACACGGTGGATTAAAGGTGGGCCCGACCCTGAGGCCCAGAAAAAGATATAAATAGAAGAACATCAACCAAAGAGAGGTATGTGAGAAAAAGTAAGTTCAACTTGAGATATAAGCAACTGAGAAAGTATACACTAACTTATCCGTCAGAGTGCTAATTTCGGCAACCCCAACCGGAGTGTTCATTCCTTTTCAGGTGACTAGCTAAGGATTACAAGCGCCCTACAGGATTCAAAGAGTATTTCCAAACCACTTCTCCACAATTGGCACCGTTTGTGGGAATACTCCAGCACATCCATGGTGGGCGTGACAGAAGATCCTCCGGTAGTCGCTAACGACCTTACGCCAGGAAATGATACCACCCCAAGCAACATGCTTGGGCCAGAGAATATTGCCGCAAGAAGAGCCTTGAACTTCGACTCACCCTCGACGTCAGCACAAGAGACAATGCAAGCAATTATGGAACAGGCAAAGCAAAATGAACAGAGGTTGCAAAACATGATGGCAGAGAACGAGTGCTTTCGGCAGGATTTGGCCCTGGAGGTGGCAAAATCCCAACAGGCCGCATGCCAAGATCCAGGACGACCTCTGAAAAGGGATGATCGACGACCTTTAACTAGAAGACATGATAGTGGCAGTGATTCAGACTCATTGTCCCTAGACTCTACAAAGAAAGGACGAGTCGAAGTCTCCGGCTCTTCCGAAGGAAGTCTGCGTGCACGGAATAAGAGAAGAAGAAATGATTCAGATGAAGAGGATCAACATGACCCCTTTGTACGCTAGATCGCAAGGGCAGTACTACCCCAAAAGTTCAAAGCTCCGTCGTTCACCCTATACGACGAAAAATCAGATCCCACTGATCACATCCGTCATTATAAGCAAGCCATGACGCTGTATGCAGACGACGAGGCCCTCATGTGCAGAATATTTTCGAGCAGTTTGGGTCCATTGGCCGTCAGATGGTATTATAAATTGGAACCGGCATCGATCAAGAGCTTCCATCAACTCCAAAAATCCTTCAGTGCAGGGTTCATCACCAACGAGGTCCAGCCAAAACAAGACGATTCTCTCTGGGCAATGCAAATCCAACCAGGGGAAACTTTGCGTGCGTATTCGGCGCGCTATTGGGAATGCTTTAATCTCGTAGATGACGCCTGCAATGAATCCATGGCCATCACCGCCTTTAAAATGGGGTTGTATCCTGATAGTGCCCTTCGCAGTTCCTTGACCAGAAGGCCCCCCAAAACAGTTTGGTCGTTAATGAAGAAAGTCGAAGAATACTACAAAGTGGAAGACGACGCCCTGTGGGTCAAAGCCGGGCACAAAACCAACAAGATGGTCCCATCTGAAATCGTTCAGCCGATAAATTCTGTACCATCGCGGAGTCCTGAACCACAGAATCGGGCTAAACAAGACAAAAGACGAGATTTACGCCTGTCAAATGACCAATGTTCCCACCGACCTAATGAACAACTTCAAGTGGATAGCAGGCGCACAAGGCACGCGGACAAGAAATATATGGAGTTATTGGAGCCGATCAGCACGGTTATGTCTAAAGTTCAACACATTCCGTTCTTCAAATAGCCACCCAAAATGATCGGACCTTTCGACACAAAGAGACGGGATCGGCGGTGTGAATATCACAAGGACCATGGTCATGATACCGAGAGTTGTTATGCGTTGAAGGATTATTTGGAGGAATTGGTATAAGACGGTCGACTTAAGCAATACGTCTGCAAAAACAACTCAACCAAGACAGTGGCTTTACGACAGGATTCACCTCTACTCGGCGTAATTCATATGATACACAGCTTACCGACGGCATTCGCGATACATACAATCCAGCCGGATCCTGACCCCCAAAAGCAAATGACACTAGCTAAACGACCCCATGAAGCTCCGAGTTTTACCTTCAACGATTCTGATTTGATCGGCGTAACGCTCCCCCACATTGATCCCTTGGTCATCGAACTACGCGTAAATCGTTTCACCGTTGAATGCGTTCTCATTGATCAGGGGAGGACTTCGGAAGTTATGTACTATAAGACCTTCATCAAACTTAGGTTCACTAAGTCAGACCTGTCTCCAGCTCATTATCCGTTATTCGGTTTCAACGCCAATTCGGAATATCCGTTGGGCAAAATTACGCTACCAGTTTGAGCGGGCTCCCGATCAGTCGATATGGAATTTTTGGTTGTCAAGCTTCCTTCGCCGTATAATCTGATCATGGGACGAACTTGGCTGCATACCATGCAGGCTGTGCTAAGCACCTATCATTAACTACTTCGCTTCCCGACTGAACGCGGCATTGAACAAATCCGTGGTTTACAGAAATCGGCACAAGCATGTTATCTTTTTGCCGCAAAGACACCACGAGAACTGGAAGTAAATTCTATTGAGGTGCCGGATCGAGAGAGCCTCGACGATGTTGGGCGGCTCCCAAACGAAAAGGCGACCAAAGCCCTGGATCGAGTTGAAATTGATGGGAATCCTGATAGGTTCTTCATGATCTGTGCTTCCCTGAATAAAGCTGATAGGCAACAGTTAATTTCTTTCTTGCTCGGCAACCTTGATGTATTTGCATGGACACCATAAGAGATGCCGGGGGTGTATCCATCTATTTCTCAGCACCGTTTAAACGTTGACCCCAGATGTAAGCCGATTATTCAAAAAAGCTGGCGGTCCGCCGTAGAACACACTGTTGCCGTTGTTAACGAAGTTGACCGGTTGCTCGATGCCGAGGCAATCCGGGAAGTGACCTACCCTACATGGCTGTCGAATACTGTGGTTGTGAAGAAGAAAAATGGGACTTGGTGTGTTTGTGTGGACTTCACGGACTTAAACAAAGCTTGTCCCAAGGATTGCGTTCCTTTCTCTAGAATAGACCAACTTGTAGATGCCATGGCACATCATCAACGTATGAGCTTTCTGGATGCCTACAGAGGCTACCATCAAATTGCTATGCGTCCGGAAGACCAAGACAAAATTGCATTCCTCACCCCAAGAGGAACCTATTGCTATAAGGTTATACCTTTTGGGCTGAAGAATGCAGGGACAACTTACCAAAGGCTAGTCACTGCCATGTTCAAAGAGCAACTCGCCCGTACTATGGAAGTGTACATTGATGATATGGTGGTCAAGTCCAAGGAAGAGCAAACTCATATAGCCGATTTGGAGGAAACATTTGGCATTTTACGCAAGTACAAAATGAAGCTGAACGTTTCCAAATGTGCATTTGGGATCGGATCCGGCAAATTCCTTGGCTACATTGTTAACCACTGCGGAATCGAAGCCAACCCGAGGCAAATCATAGTAATTTTGGAACTCGGCTCCTCTCGATCGATCAAGGAGGTTCAAAGTTGATGGGGATGGCCGCCGCACTCAACAGGTTCATTAGTCGTTTCACAGATCGCTGCCGACAATTCTTTCAGACCCTACGTCAGGGTAAAGCTTTTGAATGGACCTTTGAATGTGAAGCCGCTTTGAATGGTTTGAAGACTTATCTTTGATCAGTTCCACTCTTGACAACACCTTCGGCAGGTGATCTGCTCATTTTATATTTGGCAGTTTCCAACCGGGCCGTGAGCGCCGTACTGTTAAAGGAAGAGCTTGGGGAGCAGCCAGTTTACTATGTGAGCAAAGCAATGAATGATGCCGAAACACGTTACCTTTCGTTGAAAAAACTCGTCCTGGCTCTCGTCATGGCAGCAAGAAAACTGATGCATTACTTTCAGGGGCATACCATTGGGGTACTAACAGACTACCCTTGGTCAAGATTGAAGTGTGTACATCGTATGCTGCGTTTCAAAATGGGCTCTCGAACTTGGCCAGTATGATATTCAATTTCTGCCCAGAACCTCAATCAAGGGGCAAGTGCTCGAGGACTTTGTGGCCGAATTTACTGGCTACCTTGCCGACTTTAAATCTGATCAAATCCAACCTAAGCTGAACTGGAGAATTTATGTGGGGGGACATTTGGCAGTTGTACTATGACGGATCATCTAACCAACGTGGCAGTGGGGCCAAAGTAGTGATCATGGCTCCCGATGAGGCAATAATTGAACATGCTATCAAACTCGGCTTCGAAGCGTCAAACAATGAGGCCGAATACGAAGCTCTATTAACCGACTTGCAGAATGCACATCTCCTTGGTGCTCGGCGTCTACTCATCTTCTGTAACTCAAAGCTAGTCATCAACCAATTGAAGGGGGAATACGCAGCCAAAAATGACCGTATGGCAGCTTACATGAAAACAGTGAATTCTTTACTTGGAAAATTCGACCATCATGAGTTAAATCAAATAAACTGGGATCAGAACACACACGCAGACACCCTGGCATGCCTAGCCTCCGCCATTAACTCAGAAATAAAATGGACAATTGAAGTAGGATTCATCCTTGAGCCGATCATCGCCCCCTCAGAGTCGATTCAAATCAATGTCATAGAATCAGGTCCAAGTTGGATGGACCCCATTACTGCATTTCTATCTTCGGAACAGCTCCCGGCGGACAAGAAAGAAGCGCACAAACTACGAAACAAAGCCCTATGATATTATTTAGATCCGCAAGGAAAGCTCTACAAAAAATCCCTCTCTGGCCCATACGTAGAATGCGTTCATCTTGATAAAGTCGAAGAACTCTTGACCGAAATACACGAGGGAAGTTGTGGAGCCCATTCTGGTGGCCGATCTTTGGCTCGTCGAGCCGTAACATAGAGGTACTATTGGCCGACCATGAGAGCTGATGCCGAGTGTTACGTCAATAAATGTGAACAGTGCAAGAAGTTTTCCCCTTTAACCCATTTGCCCGCCGAGGAGTTAAGCTCTATCACCAGTCCTTGGCCGTTTGCTCAATGGGGGCTTGATATCGTCGGATCACTACCTTGGGCCCCGGGCAATAAGCGATTCTTGATTGTTGTGATAGATTACTTCACAAAATAGGTCGAAGCAGAGGCACTGACACACATTCGAGATACTGATATTGGGCGTTTTGTGTGGAGAAATATTATAACACGATTCGGCATTCCAAGAGTACTCATTTCAAACAACGACACCTAGTTTGATTGCGGCGTCTATCGAGAATTGTGCAGCACATATGGTATTCGGCCCTATTTCTCTAACCTGGCTTATCCACAGAGCAATGGTCAAGTTGAGGCATCCAACAAAGCCATTTTGGACGGCATCAAAAAGAGGCTGGAGAAAGCTAAAGGCAGATGGGTCGAAGAACTGCCGAGTGTGTTGTGGGCTCACCGCACTACTCCGAGGCGAGCCACTAGGGAAACACCGTTCGCTTTATGCTTCGGAACCCAGGCAATCATCCCCCTGGAAATCGGCCTCCCGACCTTGAAATCAAAAATCTTCGATATGGGTCGAAATGACATGATGTTGGCCTTGGATTTGACTCTGATTGAAGAACGAAGAGACCATGTCCTTGCATCTATGGCTCGGTACCAGCAGCAACTTGCTAAGTCATATAATCAACGTGTTCAGCTATGCCGCTATGCACCAGGCGAATTAGTCCTGAAGAAAGTACTTCCAGCCGCCAGGAATCCGGCTGATAGAAAATTAGGTCCTAACTGGGACGGCCCCTATCAAGTTGATTCAGTCGTGGGAACGAGGGCATATCGGCTCAAAGACAGGTCTGGAAAAAGCCTGCCATGTCCTTGGAATTCCACGCATTTGCGTAAATTCTATCATTAACCCGACTTGTGGGGGTATGATAACTTGTTTTGAATGTTCATCATGTATAGATTTCACTTTTACAATGCAAAGTCTCTTACTTTCTTTCACTGTGAAATTCAGTTCATCAAGATAAAAAGCCTCCAAATGCGGAGCCCTATCAGTGAATGACACTTTTAGGCCAGATAAGTCTCCGGATTCAGAGCGCCCTTTGTGGATATCATGATTGGCCAAGATAAAAAGCCTCCGAATTCGAAGCCCCATTAGTGAATAACACTTTTGGGCTAGATAAGTCTCCGGATTTGGAGCGCCCTTAGTGGATATCACGATTGGCCAAGATAAAAAGCCTCCGAATTCGGAGCCCCATTAGTGAATGACACTTTTGGGCCGAATAAGTCTTCGGATTTAGAGCGCCCTTCGTGGATATCACAATTGGCCAAGATAAAAAGCCTCCGAATGCGGAGCCCTATCAGTGAATGACACTTTTAGGCCGAATAAGTCTTTGGATTCGGAGCGCCCTTCGTGGATATCACGATTGGCCAAGATCAAAAACCTCCGAATTAGGAGCCCCATCAGTGAATGACAATTTTAGGCCGGATAAGTCTCTGGATTCGGAGCGCCCTTCGTGGATATCACGATTGACCAAGATCAAAAACCTCCGAATTAGGAGCCCCATCAGTGAATGACAATTTTATGCTAGATAAGTCTCTGGATTCGGAGCGCCCTTCGTGGATATCACGATTGGCTAAGATAAAAAGCCTCCGAATTCGGAGCCCCATCAGTGAATGACACTTTTGGGCCGATTAAGTCTCCAAATTCGGACTGCCCTTCGTGGATATCACGATTAGCCAAGATAAAAAGCTGCCGAATTCGGAGCCCCATTAGTGAATGACACTTTCAGGCCGGATAAGTCTTTGGATTTGGAGCGCCCCTCGTGGATATCATGATTGGCCAAGATAAAAAGCCTCCGAATTCGGAGCCCCATAACTTAATGACACTTTTGGGCCGGATAAATCTCCGGATTCGGAGCGCCCTTCGTGGATATCACGATTGGCCAAGATAAAAAGCCTCTGAATACAGAGCCCCATCAGTGAATGACACTTTTGGGCCGAATAAGTCTCTAGATTGGAGCGCCCTTCGTGGATATCACGATTGTCCAAGATAAAAAGCCTCTGAATTCGGAGCCCCATTAGTGCAACTTGTGGGCTGAATAAGTTTCTGGATTTGGAGCGCCCTTCATGGATATCACGATTGGCCAAGATAAAAAGCCTCCGAATTCAAAGCCCCATCAATGAATGACACTTTTGGGTTGGGTAAGTCTCCGGATTCGGAGCGCCCTTTGTGGATATCACGATTGGCCAAGATAAAAAGCCTCTGAATTCAAAGCTCCATCAGTGAATGACATTTTTGGGCCGGATAAGTTTCCGGATTTGGAGCGCCCTTTGTGGATATCACGATTGGCCAAGATAAAAGCCTCTAAATGCGGGGCCCCATCAGTGAATGACACTTTTGAGCCGAATAAGTCTCCGGATTCGGAGCGCCCTTCATGGATATCACGATTGGCCAAGATAAAAAGCCTCTGAATTCGGAGCCCCATCAGTGAATGACACTTTTGGGCCGGATAAGTCTCCGGATACAGAGTGCCTTTCGTAAATATCATGATTGGCCAAGATGAAAAGCCTCTGAATTCGGAGCCCCATAACTGAATAACACTTATAGGCTGGATAAATCTTCGGATTCGGAGCGCCCTTTGTGGATATCACGATTGGCCAAGATAAAAAGCCTCTGAATGCGGAGCCCCATAAGTGAATGACACTTTTGGGTTGAATAAGTCTTCGGATTCGGAGTGCCCTTCGTGGATATCACGATTGGCCAAGGTAAAAAGCCTCAGAATTCGGAGCCCCATTAGTGCAACTTGTGGGCCGAATAAGTCTCCGGATTTGGAGTGCCCTTCGTGAATATCACGCTTGGCCAAGATAAAAAGCCTCAGAATACGGAGCCCCATCAGTGAATGACGCTTTTGGGCCGAATAAGTCTCCGGATTCGGAGCTCCCTTTCGTGGATATCACGATTGGCCAAGGTAAAAAGCCTCCGAATTCAGAGCCCCATTAGTGCAACTTGTGGGCCGAATAAGCCTCCAAATTTGGAGCGCCCTTTGTGGATATCACGCTTGGCCAAGCTAAAAAGCCTTCAAATTCGGAGCCCCGCCAGTGAAAGACACTTTTGAGCCAAATAAGCGTCCGGATTCGGAGTGCTCTTCGTGGATAAAAGCCTCGAATTCGGTGTGTTTTTTGTGAATGTTACGATTAAAAAGCACAAACATAGCTGGCGGAAAATGGAAAATGATCATAACAGAACGAATAAACATAAATCGAAATAACAAGCAAACATTAAAAAATAACGTGTCTTATTGAACTGAACAGTGTTACATAATTCATTTCTAATTAACTTTAGAGCAATACAATATGTTCAAATTTATTCGGCATCCCCCTCGTCGTTGCTCTTCTCGATTTCGAAAGCCTCAAAAGGAAAGTGATGACGTTGATATAATAGCGACGCCGAATCAACGCCTGCTTCCCGGAGAGCCTCTGCGGCTTGGAGAGCCTTAACCCACCCGTGCCTGAATCCCTGATTCTCGCATCGGCATACCTCCTCGGCGAGTTTCTCCTTGGTCTTGTCTATCCCGACTTTTCGGTCGTCATGGAAGCCTTTTTCATAAGCCCTGGTCTTTGCAGTCTCTACTGCAAACATGCTTGTCGTATCTTGATCAGCAATCGCATGACTTATTAGCCGTTGGGTCACCCTCTCCTCCACGACTAGGTTAGATTGGCAGGTCGCATGCGGCTCGACAATTTTAGCCTTTCTTAGCTCACGCTCAGCCTTCTCCGCACGAGCCTCCAAGTTTCGAATTCGTTCATTCTTCTGCCCTATCTCCCGCCGCGCGGCACGTAGATGCATGCCGATTTCATAGGTGGTATACAATCCTTTCACTGCTCCATGGATGCCCTCTCAAAACACTTCGAAATCCTATCGACTGACCATTGACTGCTGGACTTCAGGTGGAAAAATCTATCGAGCGAACTCGACTGCCACACCTGGGTCATGAACAATTGAATCCGCTTCCGTCATCGGTTTATTCCCCACAAAATCGCAAAACTCAACGGTCGCGGTGTCGCATCGGATTCACCTCTTGGTCGCGGTCGAGGGGAGTTTCCCCATTCCTGTTTTTCCCTTCTAGGTGATCTACTTTGACGACGTGGGGACTGACGTTTTTCCCGCTCCCTCGACGTCCTACTTCCCGTGCGCATAGGCTCGCCACTTTGATTCATCTCTGCATCCAGCTCAGCCAATGTCCTCAATTCTCCTCTGCTGTTGAAGAATAGTCTATTTGACATTCGCACTTGTCTGACTTTCTCAACATACTGGTTTAAATTGAGTTTGAACACACTAATGGGACTTACGTGCGTGAAGCACTCACTCCATTTATTCCTAACGGGTACAGCGTCCCCGAGGTGATCTCATTAATGCTAAACTTCAAAAGTTCGGCACCGATCTACTTGTGCCACAGCCACGAACTAATAGTACTCGGCGTTCTAGGTCATACATTGGCTGGGGCAAGGACAGATTTATTAATCTAATTGGCCAAATATCTAAGCCCGGTGCCGATCTACTCATGCCATAGCCACTCCATGAACTAATAGTACTCGGCGTTCCAGGTCATACATTGGTTGGGGCAAGGGCAGATTTATTAATCTAATCTGCCAAATATCTAAGCCCGGCGCCGATCTACTCGTGCCACAGCCACTCCATGAACTAATAATATTCGGTGTTCCAGTTCATACATTGGCTGGGGCAAAGGCAGATTTATTAATCTAATCGGCCAAATATTTAAGCCCGACACGGATCCACTCGTGCCACAACCACTTCATGAACTAATAATATTCGGCATTCCAGTTCATACATTGGCTGGGGCAAGGGCAGATTTATTAATCTAATCGGCCAAATATTTAAGCCCGACACCGATCCACTCGTGCCACAGCCACTCCATGAACTAATAGTATTCGGCGTTCCAGTTCATACATTGGCTGGGGCAAAGGCAGATTTGTTAATTTAATCGGCCAAATATCTAAGCTCGGTGCCGGTTCACTTGTGCCAGTCACTCCATGAATTAATAGTATTCGGCGTTCCAGTTCATATAGTGGCCATGACAAGAGTAGATTTATGAATCTAATCAGCCAGATGACGAGGCCCTGAGCCGATTCACTTGTTCGAATAAATTGAAAGACGAATTAGTTACTAAATTGCCAAGATACAGTTATCTAATCGGTAGGTGTTCACGGATGTTTAATTCACTTACCTCATAATCCTACAACCTATTGGATCGATAACTAGCAAGCACAGTAGACAACAGTTATTTTATCCACAGTAGTCAAAAGTAACACTATTCATCAATGGCAAAAATTGAGCACAAATAATAGCGAAGAGCAAAGGAAATTTTCAAGCAAAGGGAATTTTCATTAATAAATTGAGTACAGATAGTAGCCATTTTACACATGAAAATTACCTTGAACTAACAGAAATCTACTAAACAAAAAGTTACAACCTTGCATGGAAGATGCCTAGCAAAAATTAAAATGTCACCCTAGTCAATCCTCAGGGTCAGACTCCAGCGGATCAACGTCCACTTGCTCGAATGGATTCGGTTGGGCCAATGTCATATTCGCGGCAGAAAGGGCTTTGAGCCAGCCATGTTTGAAGCCCCAGTTCTCGAATTTGGGCACTTCCTCCGCATAGCTCTCTAAGGCGGCTTCCTGTCCAGCCTGGAACGCTTTGGAAACCTCAGAGTCAGCTTTTTCCTTCATTTTACACTATTCATCCTCAGAGTCAGTAAACTAAATTCAAGAAATTTTAAACTTAAATTGTTTAATAAAATTATATTTTAAAACACGATTTTAACTTTATTGTAAAATGTTGTTACAAAATTGTGTTTTAAAAATACAATTTTGTGAATTAACATAAATTTAAGAAATAATTTTGAAGTGTGTAAGTCTAACAAAGTTTGAGTTTCAAACAACTTATGTTTGATAATAAAATAAAATAAAAACAGAACAAAAAACTCAGCATAAGGTGCTAACATCATATTTGTTTAACTCATGTTGGTTCCTCCTTCTCTCATCATAATTTCTTCAAATTGAGTTGCACTTTCTAGGTTAGTTATTTTTGTTTTTTTCAAAACAGAAAGTTTATAGGGCAAATGACACATGTAGTCCCCAAAATGTATTTCTTCTGACAATTTGGTTTTTCTAGTTCTAAATTGTATCAATTTTACCATTGAGTAATTTATATTGTATCAATTTAGGTTTTTTTTTTTTTTTTTTTTTTTAAAACTCCTAAACTTTCATCAAAGAGGCAAATAGGATACATGTGAAGAAAGAACAGAATTTAAGGCAAAAGGGGGGTTGACAACCCAATCAAAAGTTAAAGAGTTTGTGTACAAAGCCTTTGCTATCCAATGGGCTGCGCCATTGTTGACCAAATCCAATGGGCAAAATAGCGCATTCACTATAGAAATTTGACTAAATCCAATGGGCAAAATAGCACATTCACTATTTTCAAAGTGATTAAGAGATTAATGTCTAATTTAAAATAACTTATTCCCTTTTGAAAGGACCGTTTGTATGCTCTCCATTTCCGGTAAATTTGTTAAGAAATTTAATTGCAATAAATTGAAACCATATGAAAACTAAAAGGCAAAATAAATAGAGTTGAAATTAAATGGACTAAATTGGTTCCAAAAGCAAATTATAGAGACCACAAATATAATTTTGCCCATAAATATATAAAATTAAACAAGTATATAACAAACTAGCTGATCTTATTGAAAGCAGACTTTTTAGGTAGAACATGAGTTGCATGAACAAACTACCAAGTAGATTTTAGTAACAAGAAAATAAAAACTTAAACAAGCAAACAAATTACATATAGTTTTAATGTCTTCCATGAAAAATCTAGAAATTCCCTAGATATTGATTTGTGATTATGTATCAATTTTAAGCAGTAAATAACAATCTCAATCAAACAATCAAGACATATAGACACAATGATTTTAACGTGGAAAAATCACAATTTGAGCTCCTCCAATTGTGATAAAAAAACCACGGGCCAAAGTCACAAAACAATCCACTAAGAAGATAAAAGGAATTACACAAGTGCACTCTCAATTACCTAGTGAATCCACGCCCGAATTGAACTGACCCCCATATGCCTCTTCCACCACGGTCTTCACCTCGGAACTGTCTTGTCCAACGTTGAATCCACAACGCTGATGTCGAATCACGACGATAAGCCACTCCGGAATCTACCAAAGCTTCAGCCCGAATTTTCCAAAATCCACTGAAGAAGAACACTCTTTTGTATAGAATAAACAAACAATCCTTTGATGTATACTTCTTAAACCATGAGTTGAATACTCAATCAAACATCAAAGAAAACTAACAAAATCGCCCTAGATATAAACCCTAATAACCAAGAAAAAGATCTGGAAGTCATACCCTAAAATCTGAACTAACAAAATCGCCCTAGATATAAACCCTAATAACCAAGAAAAAGATCTGGAAGTCGTACCCTAAAATCTGACTGAAACACATATTTATGGAAAACTAAATCGCGTTCTTCGCTCGAGCGTAGGAATGGCCGCTCAAGTGGACCTCGCTCGAGTGCAGGAAAGTTTGCTTAAAATCCCAACTTCCAATACTTTTGAAGACAGGTCAAACTTCTGAAACCAAAGATTCTTTGCTTGAGCATATAAATGGCCGCTCGAGCGGACAAGCAACTTCGACTGGAATTTGCTTCTGGTTTCGGTGGCGCTGTTCCTTGACCCTGCCTAGGCGTTGCCTTGGACCCGCCAAGGGCCGCTGCCCTATGGACCCCCACGAGCTGACTGGGTAGCTTGATCCCCGACATAGTCAGCGAAGTGGCAAACAAGAAAGAATTAACTTTTGAAACATCTCTCTGCAAGGCACAATTCGAGTTGGATTCCCATCTAAAAACTCATAGCTTCACTGAAATAAAAGTTGAACAAAATTGCAACTGAAAATAGTTTTGTCAAACGGGATTGCCAAGAATAAAAACCTAACATTCCAATAAACCAAACAAATTAAAGTTCGTGTAAGTCTCCAGCCAAAGTAACTTCACCAAATTAAGTAGAACTATATGTGTCAACAAGTGAACACCACACAAATATCCCTTGATATATGCTTGAACCATCAAAAAGCTTCCAGACAAGCTCTTTACCTCTGCCATCAAGGTTGAAAAAGTAGCATAGAAGGAAGCACTAAGACCATATCATCATCTTGCAACAATTTAGCTGATTGATAAATGAAATTCCCCAATTTGGATTTTGAACATGAACTCCTAAGCTAATAAATAAATAAATAAATAAAAAGTATTAAAATCATAGTATACAGCTGCGCTAATTTAACAAATTTGATATGCAACTAGAAGGAATGATTTCTTGATTAAAAACTCTTTGAACTATTACTTGACTTAAGCTATCAAATTATGTCTCATTTTTCAAATTTTGTTCTGGAGTTGATTTTGACATAACATGAACATATAAAATTGAAACATGACACTACTAATGAATAGGAATATGATAGTACTACTAATGAATAAAAACATGGCAACACTAGTGTGTTAGTACTTATTCAATACCACTCAATAGGGACAAGTTTTCTCTCCAATTCTAACAAGAGTGAGCGTCTTTTCTTCACCCATCATATAAAATTAAAAGATCCTAGTGTTTAAATTGGCTATAGGTGTCTTATTAAGAATTTTTATACAACCGAGGTTGCTTTCTTCCTTTTCTTATTGCAGTTTCTTCAAATATAGTTGCCTTTTAAAGGCTTCATTCAATAATTCCTAGATTAGAAATTTAGCTTCTTTTCCTTGTTCAGCCTTTTTTCTTATTTTTTTATAAGTACATGTGCAGATTAATATGCGAAATGCCTGAATTTGAATTTTTGTTAACTCTAACTAATCAATTGTGTAAACTTCTCTCAAACTTTTCATAATGGTTTAATATGTTTCAAAAAGGGATTAAAAGCATTGTATGAAGCTGATTAAAGCAATGTAAGCAATGCAAAATAATGAATCCTTGATATCATTCATTTTTTTGTCACTAAAAGAAAATTTTATTGAAAAACTAGATGAAGTTAAAACCAAGAGCCGCTTGCTACAAGATCTTCTAGTATAAACACAAGGGTTGAGAAAATATCAAGTGAATATATGACAATCATCTACCACAACCTCTATGTCAACACCAGTTCTATGCATAGAATTTATGCCTGTAGTGACAAGGACCTCCTAAACAGCATTGCCTTCAATTCCGTTCACCTAGAATTGATTTGAACATAAGCATACATAAGCTTATAAAATTAAAACATGACAATACTAACGAGTAGGAACATTACATTACTAAGGCCTCGTTTGGCAACATCACTTTAGAGCCTAAAAGTCAAAAAGTTACTAAAAAAATCAAAAAACCAACAACCAATATCAAAAAGTTAAAGATTCCCTTTTCTCTCTATTTTTTACACATCTTTTCGTAAAAAAATCAAAAAGTCATCCCAAACATACTAGTTTTTTTTGCCTCATATTTTAGGCAAAAAGTTAGTAGAAAAACTTATTCCCAAACGAGGCCTAATGATGAATAAAAACAGAAAAGTACTTATTTAATGCTAGTTGAAAGGGGAAAGGTTTCTCTACAATTCCAATTCTAGTTCAATATATTTTAGCTTTTATTTTTAAGTCCTTAATTTTATTTTATTTTTTTATAGAAATTACCTGTTGTCATGATTTTTACGGGTATGTAGCAATTCACAGTGGGTAATTGTCATGTAATAAGCAAAAATTTCATCCTAATTTATTACCCAACTAATGCCAAAGCTAACATGTGAATGGAAAAGATAAGATGGTGATAGAAGTTAAACCCCATGTTAAGTAGGGCTATGATCAATATGTAAATACCACAATCAGAAATTCACCAACATAATTTTCTTTCAATGTAGCAGTTGATAACTAAATCTACAGATTAGAATAAATGTTGAACATATTGTAAAGAGGTAACTAGTTAGTAAATTATTTATTACTGATGATTGGTTTCATGAAAGTTATGCAGCAGACGTATCATGTATTATCACAAAGCCTTGAATGGTTGGCAATTTACAGCAAACAGTGTGATTGGCTACACAAATAGTTTGAACAGAGAATTTTGTTTATACCATACTAGTTCTTCCTTCTCTCATTTTATTTTCTTTGCACTTTCAAGGGTCCATTTGATAATCCTAGATTAGATGAAAAGCTCTTTTTTTTTTTTTTTTTTTTTTTTTTTTTTTTTTTCTCTAGATTAATAAGCAAAATGTTCGGATTCCAATTTTGATTAGCTTTAGCTATGTAATTTGCATACACTTTCGTCAAACTTTTCATAACGGTTTCATAAGTTTTAAAAAGGATTAAAATCATAATAAACAGCTGTGAGAAAGAATGCATCCTCTGATGGGCTCTCTGGTGGTCTATCCCTCTGGTGGCCCTGTGGTCTATATGGAAGCTTCGAAATGAGTGTACATTTAATGGTGCTATTGTAGATGTTGGGGACCTTTCTGATTTGATTAAAGCTAGGGTGGCTATTTGGCTGCTTTCATCATCAAAGGGGTGGAATTACTCGGTTAGTGATTTTATGTATAATCTTAATTAGGTTTGAGCTTATATAGGTGGGGGTTGAGATCTTTGTTGGTAACTAGGGGTTGTCCTGTTCTGTTTGCACTGGGTTGGGTTGAACTATTGGTTTTTGTAGAATAGGAGCTTTGCTTTGGTTCTGTTCTTGGTTCCTAATGCTATGTTGCTACAGAGATGCTGGGGTAATGCTGGGTTGCTGTTAGGTTGCAAGTGTTGATGTTGTTGCTCTGATGCTATTATGTTGTTGAGGGTGGGTGGCTGTTTGCTGTCATTGGTTGTTGTGGTTGATTGGTGTTTGTACTGTTGTGATTGTTTGTTTGTTTTGCTTGTTTTGTTCTGCTCTGTTTGTTGGTTGCTCACCAACTTGGAGCTTGAAGTGTGTGCTAGCAGATGATTTGGTGTGCATCTTGGTGCCAACCTGGTTGGGATCTTGTTTCACTGTGATGCTTTTTGCTCCCTCCGCTTTATTGATGTTTTGTAGCATACTTTGTATGTTTTCCATCAATAAATCTTCTTTTTGTTGATAAAAAAAAAAAAAAATGCATCCTCTGATCTCAGTCTTTTTCTTTTTTCTTTTTTTCAACTAAAGAAAATTTTATTGAAAAAATAGATGAAGGTTAAACCAGCCTAAGATCAGTCTGGATACATGCCATATCAACCATAGAAATTACATTCATAGATGGAGCAAACCTGGCTACTTCATGATCATGGGCAATTTATTTTACAAGATCCTCTAGTATGAACAAAACAAGAGTTGAGAAAATACAGAGCAAATATATGACAATCAGCTAGCATATGCTCTATATCAGCATATCCTCTACATAAAATTTAATTTCCGACCCTATCTTGTGTCGAGCTATAAATTCATTGGAGATGCAAATAGATCTCACTAGGATGTTCTCCTTGGCCCAACCTTAAAGAAAAAGGTTGCGATCATATTCTCTGTATTATAACCAACTTGTCTGATTTCCCCAACCAAATTATGGATGATCTCGTGTTCAACTTGTTTTACGTCTGTATCTTTTAAAAAGCATTGCATCTGCCTTAACTCAGACAACAAATTGTCATCTTGGTTGTGCACTTCGTATAAGAGATTTGCTTCTTGAATCATCAAATCGGCAATCCATTTGGCTGCAAAAGAGACAACAGCCTGAGCCACATATTTCTTGAGCTTCCGATTCGTCTGAGAGCTTTCTAACTTTGATTGATAGAAGCACGAACCTGTAGAACTTGCTAATAAACAAATAAATAATACAAACACCGATTAGCGTTAACTTGTTATAGATTGTTTAAAATAATGCCTAATAAAACCATTGGCATTGGGATCTCTAGAGTTAGTGATCTGGTGGTAGAGTGAATTGGTGAGGGCGTGACACCTGTCCTATTTATAGAACGAAGGGTGAAGATCACTTCCTTATCAAAGCGACATTGTTTTGGCAATGAAACCCCCCCCCCCCCCCAAAAAAAAAAAAGAAGAGAGAGAAGAGCAGCAAGCAGCAACAACACAAACCAAGTTAGAGCGAAACCGCCCGCAACCCATTAAAAGAAGCAAGTCCCATTTCTACCCCTCCAAAGTAATGAATCAATATATATATATATATTATAATCATATGGAAGCAATAAATTAATTTTTATACTGGAAATTGATGATACAATATCCAGTACAGTAAAAGAACAAGGAATAGATATGCTTGGTTATACTGGAAATTAATTTAATAGATATGCTTGGTTATCATTTTTCAAAAAATTTTATTTTTTTATTTTTTGTGTTTTTTTATTTTTATTGAATTTTTTTAATATTTTGAGCATTTTTTTTTTTTTAATTTTTAGACATACCTAACATAAATATACTTAAAAAGTAAAAATTTTTTGAAAAAAACCTTTTAAAAATTCATTAAATACCAAAAATACAAAAAAAATACAAGAATTCAGTATATCTTTTTTGGTGCTGTTTGGTAATACTTACGTTTTTAGTTTTCTGTTTATATTTATAAAAATTTTAAAAACTCAAATAAAAACTTGTTTGGTAAAATTTTTGATTTATAAATCAGTGGTCTCAGTTTATAAATTTAGTCAAAAAATAAAAACACAAAAAATGTGTTTCCGTTTTAAGTTTTTAATTTTTTTTTTTTTTTACCACCCAACACTAGCCACCACCCGCCACCATTTTCTGCCACCGCCGCCATCACCACCCGCCACCCACCCCCACCACCACCTACCACCACCACTCACCACCCACCACCCGCCACCACCCACCACCCACCCACTGCCACCACTAACTACCCTCGCCACCACCACCACCACCACCCAACACCCACCTGCCATCTACTCGCCACCACCCACCATCTGCCACTACCATCCACCGCCCACCATCACCACCCGCCACCTACTTGCCACCACCACTCACCACCTACTTGCCACCACCACTTACCACCCACCTGCCACCACCAGGCACCCACCACCACCACCCCCGCCACCACCCAACATCCACTACCACCACCACCACCACCACCCACTCACTACCACCTACCACCCGCTACCCACCTGCCACCACCACCACCCACTCGCTACCACCTGCCACCGTCACCGTCACCCACCCATCCACCACCACCACCACCACCACCCACCTGCCACCACCACCCGCCACCAGCACCACTACCACCACCACTCACTCCCTACCACCCACCACCCGCCACTGTCACCCACCCACCTATCATCACCACCCACCCGCCACCACCCACCATCCGCCACCCACCTGCTACCACCACCCACCACCACCACCACTACCACCACCCACTCGCTACCACCCACCACCCACCACTTTCACCCATCCACCCACCATCACTACACGCCATCTACCCGTCACCACCACCCCCCCCCCCCCCCCCACCACCACCCGCCATCCGCCACCCACCGCCACCACCACCCACTGCTACCACCCACCACCACCACCACCCACCACTATCCGCCACCCACCGCCACTACCACCCACCACCCGCCACCACCACCCACCATCCGTCACCCACCTACCACCACCACCTGGCCATGCCACTGCATCACATCACACCGCCACCGCCACTACCACCACCCACTCGCTACCACCCGCCACCGTCAACCACCCACCCACCACCACTACTCGCCACCTACCCGTCACCACCACCCGCCATCCGCCACCCACCTGCCACCACCACCCGCCACCTGCCACCACCACCACCACCACCACCACCCACCACCCGCCATGGTCACTCACCCACCCACCACCACCACCCACCCGCCGCCACCACCCACCCGCCACCACCCACCACCACCAGCTACCCATCACCCACCGTAACCACTTTCCACTACTGTCTTCCGCCGCCACTTGCCACCACTTGCCATTTCTCACTCTTTTTTATATTTTTAAATTTTTTTAAACATTTTGTCAATTACCAAATGCGTTTGTAGTTTATGTTTTTTTAAAAATAAACAAAAACCAGTTTATAAAATTTTTGTAAATATAAACTGAAAACGTAAACGTTACCAAACACACCATTTGTATTTTTATGTATTTATTAATTTTTAAAAATATTTTTTCATAATTTTTTTACTTTTTAGATACATCTAAGTAAGGTGTATCTAAAAACGTAAAAAAATATTTAAAATTTTAAAAATATTCACTAAAAATAAAAAAATAAAAAAATTCAATTTTTAAAAAACTTATTTCAAAAAATTCAAACCAAACACACTGATGGAACTGTGGGCACATGGTGCTGTTGTCCTTTTCCACCCACCACATTGGTACAAAATTTAATGGAATTGTGAGTTGGTGGTTTGTAGGTACTCTACACTTTTAAAAGAATATAAAAGTTATTTTGAAAAAGTAGTTTAAAAGTTAATTTTTAATTTTTTTTTAAAATATGTAAAAAAATAGGTGATAGAGATCATTAAAAGTAATATTTTAAAACAACCATTAATTATGTGACATCTATTTAAAAAAAAAAAACCAGACACAATAATACCATAGCAGTGGGTGGGACCTAGTGCTATATTATTAGTGGTGACACTAATTAGTGCTCTCACTTATTTTCTAAAAAATATAGAGATGATATAATTAAAAAGAGATTAAGGCCTTGTTTAGAAATAGGTTATTTTAATAATTTTTTGATTTTTTTGACTAAAATATGAGGTAAAAAAAATTAGTATATTTGAAATGACTTTTTAATTTTTTATGAAAAAATAAATAAAAAATAGAGAGAAAAGGAATTTTTTGATTCTTTAGTATAGATTGTTAGTTTTTTTATTTTTTATTTTTTTAAATGACTTTTTAATTTTTAGATTAAAAAATAATATTGCCAATCGCGATCTGAAGGTCAAAGGGTGACTTTTTTGCCAAAACAAGCCAAAGAGGGAAAAAAGATAAAAAGATGCGGCAAATAAAATCATAATGTTTGGTTTAATTTTAAAATTATAATTTGAATAAAAAAAATTCAAAACTCATAATTAAATAAAAATTTTAAAACTTGACTTAAATTTTTTTCGAAATTCTATTTTTAAAATAAAAAAAAATATTTTATATTTTGTTCTTTAAAATTATTTTTTTGAAAAAATATTTTTTCAATTTTTTTTAAATTTTTGAAGAAAAATATTTTTTATTTTTTCAAAAATTGTTTTGTTATTTTTTAAAGTATTGGCCAAATAAATTATTATGATTTAGATATATATGGGCGATCCAAATTTTTTTAAAATTTTAAAAAAAAATGTAAAAAAAATAAAAAATAAAAAATAAAAAATAAGAAATATTTAAATTAAAAAAATAAAAAAATTTAAAAAATACCGCCTCAAATGTAATAAATACAATGCATATTAAAAAAAATACAATAAATATTTACAATAAAAAGTATTTACCCTACAAAAATAAAATTAAGAAAATTTTTAAATATTTAAAAAATAATAATTTCAAAACTCATTTTAAAAACATTTTTCAAACACAACTTTACACTCAAAACTCAATTGAAAAACTAAACCAAACAGATAGCCTTTACTATTGAGTTTTGAAATCACGGGGCTACTGCATGGAACTTCATATTTTATAGTAAGGTTCTGTTTGGAAACTGCGCATTTTTATTAAAAAAATCAAAAGTTTAAAGATTAAAAAAATTCAATTGATACAAAAAATAAAATAAAATTTAAGACTCATTTTTTTGTCTTACAACACCGTTGCAGCATGATGCATAAGCCAATTTTTATTTAAAAAAGAATTGCCTCACACAATTCTGAATCAAAATGTATTTACATCAAAAGTGAAGTAAAGACAAAGAGACTATTACAAAATTTTGACAATTGTCAATCTTCTGGCAATTTAACATAAGAGTTAGCATTGTTAAAATATGAACAAAGGATATTATAGTAAAGCCTGGTTGAGAAAGAAATCAAATTTTATCAGATGGCTATCGGTTGAAGTGTTGTTTCTAGGAAAGCCAAAAAAGGGGTGCTAATAGATTCATCTGATAGATATCAAAAGATGAAAAGAGTCTCAACCTCATTTACAAGACATTTTCCATACCATGCGAAAGCAATGAATCCTATGAATGAGTCTTTCCAGCAACAAGAAAAAAGCAACCCTTTGCACACATATTTATGAATATTGCAAAATTGACTAAAATTTATTGGGGGTCTAGCTCTTTCCGTGTTAATTACTCTTGTTTTTATATGTTTACACATTGTTTAGGGGAAGGCTTTGAGTTAACTACGTCAGGAAAAATAAAAATAAAAAATCTGAGTCTTTTTCTTGAAACATTTCTCCACCTCAAAACTTTTTCTCATAAATTTAGCAACTTGAATCAACAAATTGCCGATCCGTTTGACTGCAAACAAGACAATAGCCTTAACCATATTTCTTTGGTCTCAGTGCAGCCAACAGAGCTCATGAGTTCTCTGATCAATACCAAGTAACATTTTTGTAACTTGAAGTTTTGACACTATTAATAATAGAAGCAACAGTTTCAACAAAATCAATAAGACAATTTTCAAATAAAATAAAATTACATAGAATAAAGAAAGAAAACAGATAGATATTCCCTAAACCAAACCCATAATCAAATTCATCTTTAAAATGAAGAAATAATTTTGCCCAAAAGAGATAAAAACCTAGATTATGAACAACCTCTCAAGAATATCCTAATATGAATCAATACTAGGAATATATAAGGATATATACTGAGTGGATACGAGCATAGAAATCAAAGAAAGGGTGAAGAGAGATTGGAATGGGTAACCTATCCAATATATATATATATATTTCACGCTGTGAGTTATTTAATTTTTTAATTTTTTGGGTTAAAACAATGCAATTTGAATCAGAAAAACTAAATTCAAGAAATTTTAAATTTAAATTGTTTAATAAAATTATATTTTAAAAATATGATTTTAAAACACGATTTTAACTAATTTATTGTAAAATGTTGTTATGAAATCATGTTTTTAAATTATATTTTAAAAATACATCTTTATGAATTAACAAAAATTTAAGAAATACCCACCCAAAAAAATAAATTTAAAAAATAATTTTGAAGTGGGTAAGTCTAACAAAATTTTAGTTTCAAACAACTTATGTTTGGTAATAAAATAAAATAAAAACAAACAAAACAAAAAACTCAGCACAAGGTGCCACTACAAGAAATGTCACTTTTGGCGACTAAAAACAAGGAAATGTCACAAATTTTTAGTAGCTAATACGTAACCCTTTGGCGACTAAATTTAGTTTAGTCGGCAAAATTAGTCGCCGAATCTGTTTTTTGTTGTAGTGTGCTAACATCATATTTGTTTAACCCATATTGGTTCTTCCTTCTCTCGTTGTAATTTCTTCAAATTGAGTTGCACTCTCTAGGCCTTTTTTTTTTTTTTTTCAAAATAAAAAATTTATAGGGCAAATGACACATGTAGTCCCCAAAATGTATTTCTTTTGTCAATTTGATTTTTCTAGTTCTAAATTGCATCAATTTTATCATTGAGTAATTTATATTGTATCAATTTAGTCTAATTGATAACACTATTTTAGAAATTTGATTAAATCCAATGGGCAAAATCGCACATTCACTATTTTCGAAGTGATTAAGGGATTAATGTCTAATTTCAAATAACTTACTCCCTTTTGAATGGACCATTTGTATCCTCTCCATTTCTGTCAAATTCATTAAGGAATTCAATTGCACTAAACTAACACCATACGAAAACTAAAAGGCAAAATTGATAGAATTGAAATTACATGAACCAAATTGGTTCCAAAAGCCAATTATAGAGACCACAAATATAATTTTGCCCATAAATATATAAAACTAAACAAGTACATAACATACTAACTGATCTTATTGAAAGCATACTTATTAGGTAGAACATGAGCTGCATGGATAGCTTACCAAGTAGCTTTAGTAACAACAAAATAAAAACTTAAACAAGCAAACAAATTACATATAGTTTTAATGTCTTCCAATAAACCAAACAAATTAAAGTCCATATAAGTCTCCAGCCAAAGTAACTTCACCAAATTAAGTAGAACTATATGTGTCAACAAGTGAACACCACACAGATATCCATTGATATATGCTTGAACCATCTACGAGCTTCTAGACAAGCACTTTGCCTCTGCCATCAAGGTTGAAGAAGCAGCATAGAAGGAAGCACTAAGACCATATCATCATCCTGCAACAAATTAGCTGATTGGTAAATGAAATTCCCTAATTTGGATTTTGAACATGAACTCCTAAGTTAAAAAAATAATTTAAAAAAAATGGATTAAAATCATAGTATATAGCTGCACTGATTTAACAAATTTGATATGCAACTAGAAGGAACGAATTCTTTATTACAAACCCTTTGAACTGTTACTTCATTTAACCTATCAAATCACATCTCGCTTTTCAAATTTTCTTCCGGAGTTGATTTTGACATAACATGAACATATAAAAATGAAACATGACATTACTAATGAATAGGAATATGAAAGTACTACTAATGAATAAAAACATGACAAGACTAGTAGTGTGTCAGTACTTATTCAATACCACTCAATAAGGGCAAGTTTCCTCTCCAATTCTAACAAGAGTGAGCTTCTTTTCTTCACCCATCATATAAAATTAAAAGATCCCAGTGTTTAAATTGGGTATGGGTGTCTTACAAATAATTTTTATACAACCGAGGCTGCTTTCTTTCTTTTCTTATTGTAGTTTTTTCAAATAGAGTAGCATTTTCAAGGCTTCATTCAATAATTCCTAGATTAGAAATTTAGCTTCTTTTCCTTGTTCCATCTTTTCTCTTATTTTTTATTTAACATAAGTACATGTGCAAATTAATAAGCGTAATGCCCAAATTTGAATTTTTTGCTAACTCTAACTAATCAATCATGTAAACTTGTCTCGAACGTTTCATAACGGTTTCATAAGTTTCAAAAATGGATTAAAAGCTTTGTATGAAGCTGATTAAAGCAATGTAAGCAACGCAAAATGATGAATCCCTAATATCATTCATTTTTTTGTCACCGAAAGAAAATTTTAGTGAAAAACTAGATGAAGTTAAAACCAAGAGCCGCCTGCTGCAAGATCTTCTAGTATAAACACAATAAGAGTTGAGAAAATATACCTGCAGTGACAAGAACCTCCCAAACAGCATTGCCTTCAATTCCATTCACCTGGAATTGATTTGAGCAAAAGCATACATAAGCTTATAAAATTAAAACATGACAATACTAACAAATAGGAGCATTACATTACTAGTGATGAATAAAAACATCAAAGTACTTATTTAATGCTAGTTGAAATGGGCAAGGTTTCTCTAAAATTCCAATTCTAGTTCAATATATTTTAGCATTTATTTTTAAGTCCTTAATTTTTTATTTTTTTAAAAGAGAAATTACCTACTGTCATGATTTTTATGGGTACGTAGCAATTCACGGTGGGAATTGTCGTGTAATAAGCAAATTTTTCATCCTAATTTATTACCTAACTAATGCCAAGTAAATGGAAAAGATAAGATGGTGATAGAAGTTAAACCCCATGTTAAGTAAAGTAGGGCTGTGATAACTTTAGGAATTATCATGGTCAGAAATTCACCAACATAATTTTCTTTCAATGTAGCAGTTGATAACTTCATCTACAGATTAGAATAAATGTTGAACGTACTTTAAAGAGGTAATTAGTTAGTAAATTATTTACTACTGATGATTAGTTTCGTGAAAGTTATGCAGTAGACGTATTATGTATTATCACAAAACTTTGGATGGTTGGCAATTTACAACAAACAGTGTGATTGGCTACGCAAATAGTTTGAACAAAGAATTTTGTTTATACTATGTTGGTTCTTCCTTCTCTCATTTTATCTTCCTCAAATTGAATTGCACCTTCAAGGGTCCATTTGATAATCTTAGATTAGAAGAAAAGCTCTTTTTTTTTCCTTTTTTTTTTTTTAATCTACATATATCTCCAGATTAATAAGCAAAATGTTCGGATTCCAATTTTGATTAGCTTTAGCTATGTAATTTGCATACAGTTTTGTCAAACTTTTCATAACGGCCTCATAAGTTTTAAAAAGGATTAAAATCATAATAAAAAGGATTAAAATCATAATAAACGGCTGCGAGAAAGAATGCATCCTCTAATTTCATTCTTTTTTCTTTTTTTTCTTTTTTTCATCCAAAGAAAATTTTATTGAAAAACTAGATGAAGGTCAAACCAGCCTAAGATCAGTATGGATACATGCCATATCAACCATAGAAATTACATTCATAGATAGAGCAAACCTGGCTATTTCATGATCATGATAGAGCAAACCTGGCTATTTCATGATCATGGGCCATCTATTTTACAAGATCCTCTAGTATGAACAAAACAAGAGTTGAGAAAATATAGAGCAATTATATGACAATCAGCTAGCATATCCTCTATATTAGCACTAGTTCTATACATAAAATTTAACTAATGAACAATTTCCTGAGCTTCAATTTCAACAATTATTACATGAACCCTTCAGCTTCAACAGAGACGAGCCTCCCTAACAACAATGCCTTCATCTTCTTAATCTTCTTCACACTACAACATTTTCTTAATTTAGTGACATTTGAAAGTGCCACAAAACTATTCTTCTAATGACATTTTTTGGTCTTGTGGCATTTTGAACAAGTGCCACTTCTATTGATGCCACGGTAGATACGAGTGCCACGGTAGATACTTGCAAGTGTCACTGCACCATCATGGCTAAAAACTTTCAATGACATTTTAATGTCATGGTAGATATTAGTGACACTTAAAAGTATCTACCATGACATTATACTTCCATGTGTTTGATCCGTTTTTCGAAGAAGTCTTGATTGTAGAAATCTTGAGAGTAATTACACCTCTCTTTAACAAATTAAACTTCACAGACAAAGAAAAAAACTTAATTCAGAGGAAAATAGTAGAAATTATAAGCTCAAGAAAATTAAAGAAATAAGCATTTTTGTTGTAAAACCACCTTCATATAATTTTCCTCACATTTTTTTTCCTTTTCATTTTGTGGTTCCAACTCAAAATTTGTAGAAAAACTATGTCAGTGTTTGGAAAATTGCTATTTTAGTAGACTATTTTACTTTTTGGCTATTTTAGTAGGCTAAAATTTTTGTGTTTGGAAAGATGATTGAATTTTTTTATAGTTAGATGTGATGTTTATGAGAGAAAAAGTAAAATGATAATGAGTTTGATATGACATTTTGTCTTATTAACTATTTTAACTTATTTTTATCTTTTTGTGAATTTTAGCCTAAATTGGGCTAAAATCCCACTTCCCTAACAGCCCCATGTGTCAGTGCTTTTATTTCAAGATTTGTGGTGATGTATAATTTGAAAAAGTGTATGAACATAGGATTATTTAAAAATGAAAATTAAAAATAGAAACATTTGGATCTTATAAAAAGGAAAGTGCTCTTGAACTACAAAAGCAAAACATGATATCACATTAGAGTAGTACACTACCAGAAAAAGCACTTTTGGCGACTAAATTTTTAGTCGCCAAAAGTCTATTTTTAGTCGCTAAAAGTCGACTTTTCACTTTTGGCGACTAAATATTTTAGTCGCGGGTTTTGTTGCGAATACATGGTCGCCGGAGGTATTGGCGACTAAAAAAGTTTTAGTCGGCAAAAAATAGGTCTTTAGCGACCAAAGCTTTTGTTGCCAATAGTTAATTACATTTTTGAAAATTATACATTTAGCGACTAATCTTTTAGTCGTCAATAGTGAATTATTATTTTTTTATTTATACATTTGCCGACTATTTTTTTCGTTGCCAAGAGTCAAGCTTTTGGCGACCACACATTTTAGTCGCCAAAAGCATATTTCAAAAAAAAAAAAAAATTACCCTCTGCTGTTCCCAAGTTTCGAGCCACCAACCTCCTACATTCTAAACCTTTACCAACACACTCTTCCCACTATGCCACTACAGCATTACATGAATTAAATGCAACATATATTATTTATATAGTATATTGACCGGTATTAATACAAAACTATATATATATATATATATAAATAATTATTTTTATTTAATATAATTTATGTAAAAAATAAATTATTTATTAAAAAAAATAGGAGACCACTTTTGGCAACTAAATCTGTTTTTTAGTCGCCAATTCTATACTTTTTGGCTACTAATTACTTTTTTGTCGCTAAAAGAATTAATTCCCGCCTAAAACCTTCACTTTTCGCTACTAAACTGAATTTTAGTCGCCAAAACCCTCCACTTTGGGCGACTAAACTGAATTTTAGTTGCCAATTGTTGACTTTTAGCTACTAAATATTTTTTAGTAGCCAAAAAGCTTCACTTTTGGCTACGAAATTTTTTTTGTCGGTAAAACACGTATAATCGACGACCAAACTATTTTTTAGTTGCCAAAACCTATACTTTTGGCTACTAAATGTTTTTAGTCGCCAAAAACCTTGACTTTTGGCTACTAAAATTTTTTTTGTCGCTAAAACCCATATAATTGGCGACCAAACTAATTTTTGGTCGCCAATAACTATACATTTGGCTACTAAACTGTTTTAGTCGCCAAAAGTCTTCACTTTTGGCTACTAATTCCATTTTAGTCGCCGAAAGTGCTACTTTCAGCGACGACTTTTTTTTTTTTTAGTCGCCATTTGTGCTTTTTGTTGTAGTGGTAGTGTAATTGTGGATATCGAAGTAGGGGGGTTTTGAGAACTTAGTACAAATTTAGTTTTTTAACTTTTTTTTAGCTTACATTATCTCTCTACTTTTTTTACACTAAAAAAGTCAAAAAGCTATGGAAAAAAAAAGAGCTAAAAAATCAACTTTTTACTATCTTCTCAAAACACCACGTAGTGACAAAATTTGAAATTTCACAACAAACTAACCTGTAGTATCTGTTTTGGGAAAAGCTTTTTTCTCAAATAACTTCTAGCTTTCTTGCTTGTTTAAATACTTGTGTTGAAGGATGAAACCATTTGGATCCACAAATGTTATCACCCTTTTTTACGACTAGTAAGGATTACTTTGCGAATTAAGATTCTCCTTGAGTTCTCTCCTTCACTCTCTACTTACAGAGTTGTTGGGCTCATTTTTTGGCCCAATTTTGATAATTTGAACCGTTCACATTTTAAGATTTATTGAGTGTATCATACTTGTAAAAAATCAAGTTGATCGGATATCAGAAACTACATGTTCGGACCATCAAACTGAAAACTAGTTTTTTAAAAAATTTAACAAACAGTTTTCCAAACACATACTTTCTGATATCCGATCAATTTGATTTTTTACACATATGATATACTCAATAAATCTTAAAATATAAACGGTTCAGATTATTGAAATTGGGCCAAAAAATAGGCCCAATAGCCTTGCAAGTAAGGAGTGAAGGAGAACTCAAGGAGAGGATCTTGATTCTTATTTTGCTGCCCGTATTTACTTTGGGAAATGCTGGTGATAAACTGACCCAAGCATCTGATGACCAAATGTCATCAAGAACAACCAAACATTTTTTCCGTTGTTGAACTTCAAATAGTAGCTTGACTAGATCATCTTCTATCATTCTCACATCATCCTTCTTCTCTGGAATGAGTTTAGTTAGAATCCTTTGCAAAAGATCTTTTAGTTGCCATTGTTGAGATATTGAAACCCAACTGAAGGCATCAAAATGGCACCTAACGTCTTGGTGATGGTACACTTTCCTAGCAAGGGTAGTCTTTCCCAAACCACCCATGCCGCAAATGGAAACAACTCTACGGTGTTTGGTTTCTTCACTCCCCAATTGTGCAACTAATATCTTGATATCTTGATCAAAACCAATGAAATCCTCTTCATGAACGTGGGAATAAGTTTGTCGTAACTGAGATGACCTTTGGAGCGTAGAACTTGAACATTCTCTTTCATGTACCATAGCAATTAGGCCATAACTCGATAATCGTGCGGTAAGCCTAGTGATCTTACTTTTAATTGTATTAATTTCCGGCCCAATCTGGTGTCGAGGAATGAATTCATTGGAGATGCAAATAGATCTCATGAGGATGTTTCGGATGCCTCTTCTTCTCGTTGGCCCAAGCTTAAGGAAAAAGCTTGCGATCACATTCTCTGTATCATAACCAACTTCTCTGATTTCCCCAACCAAATAACGGATGATCACATGTTCAACTTGTTTTGTGTCACTACTACAAAAAGAGATAAAGATCACACTTTTTTTGTGTGATGTATGTTATTTAATCACACATTTTAAGTTTTATTAAAGTGTGATCTTTGGGAGTGTGATTAAAAGGGGTCATTTTTAATCACACCTTTTAAGTGTGATTAATAACATTTAGATCACACATTTTAAGTGTGATTAAAAATATTTAGATCACACCTTTTAAGTGTGATTAATAACATTTAGATGTGAAAAAAAATATATATTACACTCACTATAGCTTCTCATTTGCTCTTGTGGAGATTTGAACCATCAACCCTCTCACATCATAAACCTTATATAACACACTCTTTTCACTACACCTCTATAACACCATACGATTATATATGCAACATACATTATTTATATAGTACATAGACCCGTATTAATATAAAAGTATATATATAAAGATAATTATTTTTTATTGAACATAATTTATGTAAAAATAAATTATTTACTAGAAAAAAAAGAGACCACTTTTGGCGACTAAACATAATTTTAGTCACCAATTCTATACTTTTGGCTACTAATTATTTTTTAGTCGTTAAAAAATTTAATTCCCGGGCTAAAATTACTACTTTTGGCGACTAAACTTCTTTTTAGTCGCCAAAAAGCCTCACTTTTGGCTACTAAACATCTTTTTAGTCTCCTAATGCCTCAGTTTTGGCTACTAAAATTTTTTTAGTCGCCAAAAAATCTCACTTTTGGCTACTAAAATTTTTTTAGTCGGTAAAAGCCTCACTTTTGGCGACCAAACATCTTTTTAGTCACCCAATACCTCACTTTTGACTACTAATTTTTTTTTAATCCCCAAAAAGCCTTACTTTTGGCTACTAAATTTTTTTTAGTCGGTAAAAGCCATATATGGGCAACCAAATAGATTTTTAGTCGCCAAAACCTATACTTTTGGCTACTAAATTTTTTTAGTCGCCAAAAATCTTTACTTTTGGCTACTAATGCTTTTTCAGTTGCCAAAACCTATACTTGCAGCGACCAAATGTGCTTTTTTAGTCGCCAAATATGCTTTTTCTTGTAGTGGAGTGTGATTAAATATATATATATATATAATTATACTTATTTAAAAAGTGTGATTAAAAAGTAGTAATGTATATATAATCACACTTTAATTAGAAGGTGTGATTAAAAAATATATAAATAATCACACTTTAATTAGAATGTGTGATTAAAAAATATATATATAATCACACTTATTTAAAAAGTGTGATTAAAAAGTAGTAGTGTATTTATAATCACACTTTAATTAGAAGGTGTGATTAAAAAATATATAAATAATCACACTTTAATTAGAATGTGTGATTAAAAAAAATATATCTAATCACACTTATTTAAAAAGTATGATTAAAAAGTAGTAGTGTATATATAATCACACTTTAATTAGAATGTGTAATTAAAATATATATATATATATATATATATAATCACACTTAATTGAAAAGTGACATAAAAAATGAATATTATCACACTCAATCAAATTAAGTGTGATTAAAATATCAATTTAATTTTTTTTTTATCACACTTCCAATAAAAGTGAGATATTTTTTTTTTGTTGTCAAAGTGTGATTTTTAACTATTTTTGTAGTAGTGTGTCTGCGTTTGTTAAAAAGCACTGCATCTGTCTTAACTCAACCAACAAATCGTCAACTTGGTCGCGCACTCCGTATAAGAGTTTTGCTTCTTGAATCATCAATTCACCAATCCATTTGGCTGCAAAAGAGACAACAGCCTGAGCCATATTTCTTTAGCCTCTGGTGCGTCTGAGGGCTTTCTAACTTTGGTTGATAGAAGCACGAACTTGTACAACTTTTAGTACCGATCAGAATCAACTTCTTCATGGTTGAACATTTTCTTTGGGTCCACACGGTATGCACCTGTTCGCAAGAGTCATTCACACTTTCTTGCAAGGAAAATGCTAATGAATATTTAATGAATACTTATTAGTCTCAATTAATTGTGTTAAAAATTGATTAATTATCCCGTTTTACGAGAAATTTTATGTTGGCAATGTGTTGAATCAATAACATGAGAATAAATAAATACATGATCCTAAAAATAAGTAAATACTGAACAAACTACAAATTATTATTGGATGGGTATATGGACATGTGATGTTTTTGAACTAGTAGGTAATTTCTAATTAAAAATGTATTGAAATATATTTTAGTAAATGTAAAAATTCATAAGAATATGTGAAAATATATTAAAATTTTAATAATTTTGACATTTTTTCTATATTAACCACAAGCCATAAGACTGTAATTAGCAATTACTCTGTCTGTAAATCTGAACTTGAAATAATTTGAGGAATCTGTGGGGGCTCAACATGAGTTTTGTTTCGATTATCTGAACTATTCATTTTATTAGGTTCTTGGTATATATCAATCATTAAAAAAATTAAATTGATTCAATAATCGTAATTTATTTATTTTATTACATTTATCTTTAAAAAAAAATAGATTACAAGTATTATTTTTTCTTATAATAAACTATTCATATTTTTAGAACCAAATACTATAAAATTTATACTAAAATTTTATTACGAGTAATATGATTTCTAATAATGAGATTCTTATTATTCTTTCTTGGTTCATGTCATCCAAAGGTAACATATGCGTATAGTTTTATGTCTTACCTGAATTTTATGATCAATAATCGGAATGGAAGTTATTACAATAATAGTAAAAAGCTTCCATTAAAGATAATGAATAAACAATAATAACATAAAATATACTATGTTGGAAAATTGGTTTATATAGGCTTATTTTGAGCCATCTTTGAGCCCAAAATTGAGTTGGTCCCACACGTCTTTTGGGGTAGGTCCAAAGAGATAATGTGTTCCTTACCGTATGCTAACTCACACGGTGAAAACAGTTCGTCAAAACCATTTATGAGTGAATGGAAACTTGACGTCGTTTTCGGGTTTGTGGAATGGACAATTAAAGAATTTAATGTGGGTTTCCTTGTAAGGCTTATCCCACATTGAAACTTTAAGAGAGCTTTTGTGAGTATATAAGCTCTAAGTGTACAACCTTGGATTGGGCCCCAAAGGACATCCCAAGTTTGTAGAAGGAAGGAGTTATTGACAAATGAAACCTTAGCCCAAACCACCACACGTGCGCCGCCACCGCCGTTCGGCCATGCCGGGCGCGATTGTGGATCAGGTCGGTTCTAATGTTAATTTTTTGGACAAAATTCACTTGAATTTTTTTCAAAAATTCTTGCGGAAAAATTAATTCGAATTTTGCACCATATTTGAATTCAAATTTTTTGTCCAAAATTTGTGCTTCTTCCAAGTTCCACAACAGTTTCAAATTTCAGACAGATTGAAACTGCCCAGATAGATCTATTCAACAGTTACAAAACTGTCCATACAGATTCAAATCTGTCCAGCAGTTACCAACAAATCTGTTTGAATTTTGAACTGCATCTATTCAAAATTTAAATTGAATTTGTTCAAAAATAGTCTATACCTGTTCGGATAGATTATTTGCCTATAAATAAAGGCCATTTCTAGCAGTCTTGGGGGTCCAAAAAACAGTCTTCAAAAATTCTATTTTGTTGTCCAGTTTTACTCTGTTGCATTTATATTCTTCATATAACTTTAGGAAAAATTAAAGAGAGTATAGAACACAGGTTTTGTTCGCCGTACAAATTATTTGGAGTGCTACTACAATTTGTGAAGATCATTATATCTTGGGAGATAGACGCCATTTATCCGTAAGCACCATAGCGGAGCGAATCTGTCTTAAGGATAGAGTGTCACAGACTCGACTTGATCTTTGAATATTTATTCAGTTCAGTAAAATAAATTCGGTACGTAATTTATTTATTTGTTTGATTTGTTTCAATTTATTTGTTTTACACAAAAGATTGTTCCAACAATCTTAAGACAGAATCAAATTATTATGTTTATACAGAATTTTTCGTTTGTTTACTTTTCTCTTTCTTCTTCTTACGGAAATTATTTTCTGTGGTTTTACAAAAATAATATTCTGGTTGGAAAAACAAGTATTAGTAATATACTGTCTATTTTCTTTGACAACTAGTAGTAATATACTGGTGTCATTAACAATTCAGAATATTTATTTGTGAAAGTTTGTCAGAAATTAATTTTGGTTTCAAAACTAATTTTTGAATGTTCATTAATTAAAATTCTATTTCAATATTTTAATTATTGAAGTGTTACAAAAATTTAATTTTCTGTGTGGAATTAATTTGGTTAAATAAAAATTTATTTTATTTCCAAATTAATTGAAAATTAAAGTTACAATTCTTGTCTCTTTTCTTTTTAACAGAATTTAATTCTATGACTTTGGTTTAAATTTTCTGTGTAGTATAAAATTCTAATTATAATTTTTTTTTTATAATTTAGAATTTATGGCTACTGAAACTAATCAAACTAATGCTCAAATAAGTACTAGTATGGTGGTTGCAATCACGCATATCCCTCATTCTGTTATGACAGTGCCAGTTAATCACGGTGAAAAGCCGGAGAAGTTTTCAGGAACTGATTTTAAAAGATGGCAACAGAAAATGCTGTTCTATCTTACAACTCTAACCTGGCTCGTTTTTTCCATGAGGATGCTCCTATTTTGAAAGAGGATGAAACTGACCGGCAAGTGGTTGTTGCGGTCGATGCCTGGAAACATGCTGATTTCCTTTACCGGAACTACATCTTAAACGGACATGACAACACATTATACAATGTCTACAGTCTTATTAAGACAACAAAGGAACTTTAGGAGTCTTTGGAGAAAAAGTATAAAACAGAAGATGCTGGCTCAAAGAAATTTGTGGTTGGCAAATTCCTGGACTTTGTGATGGTTGATTCTAAGACTGTGATCAGCCAAGTTCAAGATCTCTAACTCATTCTGCATGACATTCATGCAGAAGGCATGTCTCTCAGTGAATCCTTCCAAGTTGCAGCTTTAATTGAGAAATTGCCTTAATTGAGAAATTACCACAAGGTTGGAAGAAATTCAAGAACTACCTCAAAAACAAGTGCAAAGAAATGTCTTTAGAAGAATTGATTGTGCGTTTGAGGATTGAAGAGGACAACCACAATTTTGAAAAGTGGGCTGGTAAGCATCCAATGGAGTCTAAGGCAAATTTGGTGGAACATGCTCCAAAAGCAAAGAAACAGAAGTTTTCTAGAGAAAGTTCATCACAAGGCTTTAAGAGAGAGGGGGAGGGGGGGGGGGGAGAACTAAAAAGTACAAGTTTAATGGCATGTGTTACATCTGTGACAAAGAGGGACACCGGGCCAAAGATTGCAGTAGCAAAGGCAAAAGCAAAAGCAAAAGAAGAACAAGCAAGAAGCCTGCTCAAGACCATATGACTGAAGTGGATAATATTTCCAATGGTGCAAATGACATAAATCTTTCTACAGTTGTTCCGAGGCAAACCTTGTCAGAAATCCTAAAGAATGGTGGGTGGACACTGGTGCTACTCGCCATATCTGTGTCGACAAAAAGATGTTCACATCTTATTCAGTGGTGGACAATGGTGAACAACTTTTTATGGGCAATTCTTCGACTTCTAAAGTTGAAGGACAAGGAAAAATTATTTTGAAAATGACATCTGGAAAGGAACTCACTCTCAACAATGTGTTGCATATACCGGATATTTGTAAGAATCTTGTTTCCGGATCTTTGTTAAGTAAAAATGGGTTTAGGCTAGTTTTTGAAAGTGACAGGTTTGTACTTATCAAAAACGGGATGTATGTAGAAAAAAGTTACATGTCTTAGGCCTTTTCAAAATAAATGTAATGACTATTGTACTCTCTGTTATTAATAAAAATACATCTTCTTCTTACTTGCTTGAGTCTTCAAATTTATGGCATGATAGACTTGGACATGTTAATTACGGATCTTTGCGCAGATTAATTTATATGGATTGTTTACCTAGATTTGACATTGATTCAAATCATAAATATGAAATTTGCGTTGAGGCAAAATTATCCAAAACTCATTTTCATTCAATTAAAAGAAGTACGGAACCACTTGAATTAATTCATAGTGACATTTGTGATTTTAAATCAATTCAAACTAGAGGTGGAAAAAAGTATTTTATCACTTTATAGATGACTATACTAGATATAGTTATGTTTATCTGATTCTAACTACGGATGAAGCTTTGGAAACTATCACTCAATATAAGAATGAAGTTGAAAATCAACTTAGTAAGAAAATTAAAAAACTTAGAAGTGATAGAGGTGGTGAATATGAATCACCTTTTGATGAGTTTTGTAAAGAATATGGAATAATTTATCAAACCACCGCTCCTTACTCATCTCAGCAAAACGGAATTGTTGAAAGGAAAAATAGGACTTTAAAAGAAATGATGAATGTCATGTTAATAAGTTCTGGATTACCTCAAAACTTGTGGAGCGAAGCAATACTTTGTGCTAATTATATATTTAATAAAGTACCCCGAAAGAAAGTGAATCAAACACTTTATGAAATGTGGCATGAGAGAGTACTATCCTACAAATACTTAAAAGTGTGGGGGTGTTTGGCTAAAGTGGCTATTCCTAGTCCTAAAAAGACTAAGATAGGTCCTAAAATCGTTAATTGCATTTTCATTGGTTATGCCAAGAATAATAGTGCATATCGATTTTTGATTCATAAATCAAAACATTCTGAAATGCATGTAGATAGTATAATTGAATCTCGAAATGCATCTTTCTTTGAACATGTGTTTCCAAACAAGACTGGACAAGAGACTAGTACCAATAAAAGATCTTATGATGCTATTATTAGTCATGATCAAGAACAAGATCAAGAACAAGAAAAAGAGATAGATCAAAATGAGGAAGAGGAACCTAGGTGTAGACACCCTATTTTTGACCGTCCTCAAGACTTGGACGTCATCGTTTGAACGCTCGATGATCATCCATGCTCGTGTTCGTTTTGAGTTTTTGAAGGTCTCGGCTGTGTGCCTTGCCAACTTGTCTGTTTTGTGCTTGGTTGTGGACCAAGAGCTTGTGGCTTTGTTTCTGAGGGAAGGGGGTGGCCTGTTGGCCAGCCTTACAACCCATCGGCCATGCCGTCTTTCCATTGGCCATCAGTGGTGGCCGGTCGGCTTCACTGATGGCCGGTTGGCACCTTTAATGGCCGGTCGGCCATGTTTTTTGGCCGAGGTCTTGTTCTTTGCTTTTGCAGATATTTTTATTGCCAGCTGTGCCAGCTGGTGAGCATAGAATGTATCCTCCATACACGTGTATGGAGGGATTAATCCAAGCTTCTAGTTTGTTCAACAAGCTTGAGACTTGGATTTCTATAAGAGGGGAGGCTCCTCTCCCCTTTCAGAGGTTCTAAAATTTGTATTAGGGCTATACATATCTGTCTCTATCTTGATTTCTCTTTCTCTCTCTCTCTCTCTCTGTATATATATTTGTGCTTAAAAGTGAGTTTTGTTCACAGTTTTGCACTAAACACCTAGTGAAACACCTTCATTCTTGAGCTGAGGTTCTTGGAGGTTGCATTTGAGTGGTTTAAGCTTGGTTTTTGCCTCAGAAGTTGCTGCTTTGAAGTTGTTCTTTAAGGGTGAGTCTTCACCCTCTTTAAAGCTTTGTTTTTCATTGCTTACTTAGTCATCTTTGCATGCTTCTTTTGGCTTAACTTTCAACTATAAAAAGCTTCATTTTTAAGTATTAAAAATGGTTGTTTGAGGCTTGGTTTGAGTTAGGGGTGGTCTACCCCCTTTGAGGCTTGTTATGCTTTGTTTTGTGTCACCTCTTTTTGGCCTTTGAGATCACCTTCTCTTGGCCTTTTAACCACCGAATTCCAGAGGAATTTCAGTGGTGGAAAGTGTGTTTTGAGGCCCCAAATAAGTGGGGGTGGTCCCCCTCTTCTGTGTCTTGTTTGCTTGTGTTGTTGGCTTACCAAGTTAGCATGTTTTTCTACCTCCTTGAGGCTCCATCTTAACATGTCTTAGGCCTTATTTTAACATGGTATAGCTCTGTTTTGGGTTGGATTAATTGCCTCTTGCATGGTTCATACCCTTGTAGTGCAATCCTTCCTATAGCCTTGACATGCATCATGCTTTGGATCACCAATTTAGCATGTTTTTGGTTCCACTCCATTTAGGTGGCGACTCTGAAATCTGGCAAAGCAGTCCATGTTTGGCGCTTTTTGATTAAAATCGATTTTCCAAAATGATTTGCCGGATTTAGACTCTTTGGTGATTTATCAGTCTTACATTGCACTTTGTGAGATTAGATTTAGAACCGTGACAGGAGTTCGAATTGTAGTAGCTAGAACTACAATTCGCACCCTCGCGCGCGGAGCGGAGTTCGAGGCGGTCTACACTAGGCATAGTAAACGTGCTAGAACCTCAAAATCTTTTAGTCCAGATTTTCTAACATTTTTGTTAGAAAATGAGCCTTTAACTTTTAAAGAGGCTATGTCCAGTCCCGAAGCTCATTTATGGAAAGAAGCTGTAAACAGCGAAGTTGAATCCATCCTGCAACATCACACTTGGGAATTGGTGGATTTGTCACCAGGTTGTAAATCTCTTGGGTACAAGTGGATTTTCAAAAGAAAAAAAATGAAAGCGGATGGATCAATTGACAAATACAAGGCAAGACTTGTGGTCAAAGGTTTTAGACAAAAAGAAGGTCTTCATTACTTTGACATATATTCACCAGTTACTAGAATAACATCCATTAAAATGCTAATTGCTATTGCATCGTTATACAATCTAGAAATTCATCAAATGGCTTTGAAAACCGCTTTCTTAAATGGTGAGTTAGATGAAGAAATTTACATAGAACAACCAAAAGAATTTTCTATTCCAGGAAAAGAAAAGAAAATGTGTAAATTGGTTAAATCATTATATGGTTTAAAACAAGTGCCAAAGTAATGGCATGAGAAATTTGACAAGGCAATGATGTCAAATGGATTCAAAATTAATGAATGTGACAACTGTGTTTATATTAAAAACACAAACAACGGTTATGTTATAGTATGTCTTTATGTGGATGATATGTTTATCATAGGTAGTAATAATGACATGATTAAAACTACCAAGAAAATGTTGAACAAACATTTTGACATAAGAATATAGGCATTGCTGATGTAATTCTTGGTATGAAAATTACCAAAACATCAGAAGGTCATGCTTTGTTACAATCTCATTACATTAAGAAAATACTTGACAAATTCAACAAAAATGATGATCATCTTGCTAAAACACCTATGAATGATAATTTGTTTCTTTCTAAGAATGTATAGGAAAGTATTTCTCAATTAGAGTATGCCCAAATTATTGGAAGCTTAATGTACTTAATGAACCGCACTCGCCCGGATATAGCTTATGCAGTAAGTAAATTAAGTAGATATACGAATAACCCAGGAGTAAAACACTGGAAAGCAATTATAAAGGTTCTAAGATAGCTCCGATTTACTCGTAACATTGAGCTAAATTATACTAGATATCCAGCAGTACTTGAAGGGTATTGTGATACAAATTGGATATCGGATATTAGAGACTCAAAGTCCACCAGTGGGTATGTCTTTACTCTTGGTGGTGTGGTTGTATCTTGGAAATCTTCCAAACAGACTTGCATTGCTAGGTCTACTATGGAATCAGAATTCATAGCTTTAGATAAAGTAAGGAAAAAGGCAGAATGGCTTCGCCACTTCCTTGAAGATATTCCAATATGGCCAAAATCAGTGCCTGTTATATGCATACATTATGATAGTTAATCAGCAATTGGTAGAGCACAGAGTTATATGTATAACGGTAAGTCACGACACATTCGTCGTCGACATAACACCTTGAGACAACTACTCTCTACTAGAATTATTTCCATTGAATATGTGAAGTCTAAAGAAAACATAGCGGATCCACTAACCAAATGATTAGCAAGAGAGTTAGTTGAGAATTCATCGAGGGGAATGGGACTTAAGCCTATTAAATAAGAATTACCACAACGGCAACCCAACCTAGTTGACTAGAGATCCTAAGATCTAGGTTCAAAGGGACAACCGAGTTGTGTATGACTCAGAAGGATCACTGGGGAGTCAAACTCCTACCCATTTCTATGATAAAATAATGTTGTCACAGCGTTTTAGGTTAAGTAATACTTTTAATGATTCTTATATCTAGGTAAACCTAGTGGAGTATGGCAGGATACTCTTCATAAGAATCACCTATGTGAGTGTAAACTAGGCCGGTTCTATGAGATTTGTGAAATGCTACAATTCTCTAGAGCATTCATGAAAGTCCAGGTTGTTTAGGGCCAAAATGAACACAATAGTGAAAACTAAACTGTGTCTGGTAATATACTTTGTGAGTTCTATTGTCTTAGTTTACACAAATGGCTGAACAGTTCAAGGCATCATGTTCACTAGTTAGCTAGTAAATCCGATAGTGTCTCACAAGGGAAGGTTCAAAACCAAAAACTATCTATCCTTTGCAGAATATTTCTAATATCTGTACTCTCTTAATTAGATCGTGTTGTTGCATTTTCTCTCCGTCAAATTCCATTCATGTAGGGGATTGTTGGAAAATTGGTTTTTATAGGCTTATTTTTGGCCATCTTTGAGCCCAAAATTGAGTGAGTCCCACACGTCTTTTGGGGTGGGTTCAAAGAGGTGACTTGTTCCTTGTTGTATAGTAAGTCATACGGTGAAGACGATTCGTCAAAACCATTTATGAGGGAATGGGAACTTGACGTCATTTTTGGGTTCGTGAAATGGACAATTAAAAAATTTAATGTGGGTTTCCTTATAAAGCTTGTCCCATATTGAAACTTTAAGAGAGTTTTTGTGAGTATATAAGCTCTAAGTGTACAACCTTGGGTTGGGCCCCAAAGGACACCCCAAGTTTATAGAAGGGAGGAGTTATGGAAAAATGAAACCTTAGCCCAAACCACCACATGCACGCACCGTCGTTCGGTCGACCGAGCCGAGCTGTGCCGGACGCGGGTGTGGGTTGTGGGTCAGGTCGGTTCTAATGTTAATTTTTTCAAAAATTCTTGTGGGAAAATTAATTAGAATTTTGCACCAAATTTTGTGACTCTTCCAAGTTCCACAACAATTTCAAATTTCTGATGATTGAACCCAAAACAGATCTATTCAAATTAGTTATAAAACTACCTGCATGATTCAAATCATTCAACAGCATAAGCAGATCTGTTTGAATTTTGAACTGCATTTGTTCAAAATTTGAATTGAATCTGTTCAAAAATAGTCTATATCTGTTCGGACAGATTATTTGCCTATAAATAGAGACTATTTCCAGCAGTCTTGGGGGTCCAAAAAATAGTCTGCAAAAATTCTATTTTGTTGTCCAGTTTTACTCTGTTGCATTTATATTCTTTATATAACTTTAGGAAAAATTAAAGAGAGTATAGAACATAGGTTTTGTTCGCCGTACAAATTGTTTGGAGTGCTACTACAATTTGTGAAGGTCATTGTATCTTGGGAGATAGACGCCATTTGTCCGTAAGCACCATAGCAGGGCGAATCTGTCTTAAGGACAGAGTGTCACACACTCGACTTGATCTTTGAATATTTATTCAGTTCGGTAAAATAAATTTGATAAGTAATTTATTTATTTGTTTGATTTATTTTAATTTATTTATTTTACACAGAAGATTGTTCCAACATACTATTCTAGTAAGAAAAAAATCCCAAAATAATTGTCAATGATAGATGCAAAAAATTATTATAAGACATTTTGATAAAATCAAAATCACATCCCTACCTATTCTATAAAAAATTACAAAATAATTGTGAATGACAGCATCAATTACAAATGCACAAAACTATCATAAGATATGTTGATAGGATTGAGAGCACATCCCTACCTACTTATCATTTTGCATTGGAGTAGGACCTGGTCGTTCTCAGATCATTAATGGAAGCACCAACACGAAAAAAACAAATGACAGTAGACATTGTTGCCGCAGCAATGTCTCTGGTGGTGGCGGATAGTGCCATTACAAATTTGGGTTCGATTCAGTGGGTTTGATTTTAGTATTTTAGAAATTAAATTTTTTATTTTTAGTGAATATTTTTAAAATTTTAAGTAAATTTTTTTTTTATATACACTTTACTTAAATGTATCTAAATAGTAAAATATTTGTGAAAAAATATTTTAAAAAGTTAATAAATACACAAAAATATGAAAAATGTACTAAATTTTCATATATATATATATATTTTATATTTTTGGTATTTAGTGAACTTTTAAAAGATTTTTTCACAAATATTATATTTTTTAAGTGTATTTATGTTAGGTGTGTCTAAAAATTTAAAAAAAAATTTGCTTAAAATATTTAAAAAATTCAGTAAAAACAAAAAAAATATGAAAAACGAAAAAGTGAAATTTGCTGAAAAATAAATCTTGAAAACTAAAACCAAACAGAGTGATTGACACTTTTTAATTTAGTCAAATTTGCAATAAATGTAAATATAAATTTGTCCACAAGCAATATTTTCACATACCTAGGTCTCATTTGGAAACATGTTATTTTAATAATTTTTATAAAAATATGTTCAAAAAAATAAAAAGAATGATGTAATAATTTATAATAATTTTTTAATTTTTTGATTAAAATATATAATTGAGAAACGAGACGTAAATAAATGTGTGAACATTACACTTTGATACTCATGGGTTGGTTTTGATGTTAGGGGTGGGGCCGTTTCATTGTCCAGCCAATAAAAAAAATTGTTCTTAACTAGTGTAAAAAATTTGTTCTCAATAAATGCCGTTGAATATAATATGGTTATTCCGACGAATTTAGACTAAACAAATTTAATGAAAAAATCATTAATTTATTGAATATAAGTTAAATTTAGTTTTTTTTTTTTAAAAAAAAAAAAAAACTCAAATCTATGATGTGAACACAGTCTAAAAGCCACCATCGATTCACACAAATTTCCAACTCATTCAAACTAATAAATCTTTATATTATTTATTAGAAACCCAAGCCAACCTAAAATACACCATGCTTGCAACAATTACAAATGATCTCTCTCTCTCTCTCTCTCACATAAATAAATAAATAAATAAATAAAATAAAATAAAATAAAAAATCTCGAACCATTCATCTTGTTAGGTTCTTGGTGTATATCAATCCTTAAAAAAATTAAATCGATTCAATAATCATAACTTATTTATTTTATCACATTTATTTTTAAAAATATAGACTACAAGTATTATTTCTTTTATAACAAACTATTCATATTTTTCTGGACAAACACTATAAAATTTACATTAAAATTATATTACAAGTAATGTGATTTTTAATAATGAGATTCTTATTCTTCTTTCTTGGTTCATGTCATCCAAAGGTAACATAAGGCCTTATTTGGCAAAGGCTTTCTTTTTTTACTTTTTGGATTAGAATTCACAAAAAAAAATAAAAATAAAATAGACTAAAATATTGAATAAAATAACTATCACATCAAAATTATAATCATTTAATTTTTTTTCTCATAAATATCACATTCAATTACTAAAAAAAAAATAATTATATTTCTAAATACAAATATTTTAACTTATTAAAATAGACTAAAATTGAAATAACTTTTTAAAATAATCAAATACCTAAACGATGCCTCTATCACATTTTATGATCAACAATCGGAATGGAAGTTATCACTATAATAGTAAGAGCAATGATTGAGACCCTCACTCTTACAAGACTCTCATAAGATCCCTACAAATCTGGACCATTCATTATGTGAATCCCATACATACATGAGTAGATCCCACACATATATGGAGGTCCCGAATCACTTTGGGAGTCATCTCCAAAGGAAGTCCCCAACATTTTTCATAATAGTAATAAGCTTCCATTAAAGATAATGAATAAATAATAATAATAACAGAAAATATACTATTCTAGTAAAAAAAAAAATTACAAAATTATTGTCAACGACAGATGTACAAAATTATAAGACATTTTGATAAAATCAAAGTCACATCCCTACCTATTCCATAAAAAAATTACAAAATAATTGTGAATGACAGTGTCTATGACAAATGCAAAACTATTATAAGAGGTGTTGATAGGATTGAAAGCACATCCCTACCTACTTATTATTTTGCATTGGAGTAAGACCTGGTCGATTTGTAACGAAGACAAAGTATTTTTATTTAACCTAAGGATTGTGACACCGATAAAATTTTGGAATATAAGTCTTAAGGTCTCATATTTTATACTCTCGAAGGTCAATTCTTAAAAGTTTAGTGCAGTGGTCTTAGGACAGTCTTCTAAGTGTCAAACGACCCGTATCTAGGATTTGGGTGTAGAGTCAATTCCTAACAGTTGCACTCTCTGATTAAAATAGTGTGTGCGTTATAGAGTCGGTACATACCCTCGAGATTTGCCTCTCGTCCTACTTTGATTAACTGATATTTGATAGTTGATTTCAAAATCGATGAAGGATAGACTTGAAAAGTTTACTCGTTAACCAAAACATATATATATATATATACTTTTACTTTTGTAGTAAAAAACTTGAGGCACATGGTCCTGATGACATTTTCCAATCACTTAAGTTGATGATGAGCATATTTTTATGTTGACCTTATTTGGAAATATGATTATTTTAATTGATTATTTGATTATTTTAGTTCAATTAAAATAGTTGTGTTTGAAAAGGTAGTTAGTTTTTTTAATTGATTTGATAGTTATAAACGAAAAAATAAAATGATTCTAGATTGAATGTGATATTTTATCTTATTAATTATTTTAATCTATTTTGTTTTTAATCAATACAAAATAACATTTTCTAACTTAAAAGATTTGACACTAGTTAATCTAGTATGAGGTTACTGTTGTGCTTTTGACACAATAGTAACTGTTGTGTTTTAATTTGAGACTTATTATGGACTTATTTATATGATTCAAATTGTTCATTTTGTAGAATTCGTTGAATGCTTATGTATATCAAAAATTATATTAATCGAATATCAATAAGTACGTAATCGGATAATATATTTTTGTATCCTAATCTTAATAGAAGCAACAGTGTAACTTAGAATAATATCATTAATTAAACACTAGGCTTTGGTTTAATTGGGATAGGAGATAACTTGTCGGGTCGACACTCTCTCTATACACGAGTCTTCTTGACAATGTTTAGAAACTTGGACTGGACCGGCCAGTCGAACCAGTTGGACCAGTGACCGGACCTTGTTCCGATTCGAAAAACCCTTTAAACATGGACATAGCTTAAAATCGGTGTAAAATGAAACAATCGGAAGAACCGTCGATTCAACAGTCAAACCCAGATTGGGTTTTAAGAATCGGTCAATTTTCTTCATTTTTCTTTTCCTTTTTTCTTTTCCTTTCTCTGATGTTCTGTTTCTGTCTCTTTTGCTTCCTTTTTTTGTTGCTATGTTTCTTAAGCTGCTTAATGCTTATTTTCATAGTCATTATTACGTCCAAACAAAACAAAAAGCATTAAGACAAGAAAAAGTTAATGATGGAATAGTAATATAGCACTAAATATTTTTAAAAATTCATAAATATATTTTATAAAAAATTCTTGATTTCATAACTGTTAGTTAATGGTTTGGTGAACTAATTTTTTGATTATATATTCTGGCATTCATCTTGCAAAAATAAATATATGTATATTCATCTTATAAATATTTTAAAAATTCTATTATTTTGTTGAATTTAATTATTATTTTTTTCATTTTTATACTTATATTTTTAAATATGTTTATGATAGAATTATAATATTACGGTTCGACCGTTTTAACTCGGCAATTAAACTAATAACCCATCCACCAAATCTTTTTTCCAATTTACTCACCAATCTAATTTTCAAAAAATTGCTTCTGGCGCGTGGTTAAATTTTCAACACTGGTTACACTTTTGGAACAATAATGTCACATGGTCAATCAGTGTACTTCCAGAAAACAAAGATATCTTTGGCAACTAAAAGCGAGTTTTATTCAGTGTGTTTGGTTTGAGTTTTTTGGATTAAGTTTTTTGAAAATTAAATTTTTTAGTTTTCGTATTCTTTTGTTTTAAGTGAATATTTTTTAAATTTTAAACATTTTTTTTTACTTTTTTAGATGCACCTTAGTTAGATATATCTAAAAAGTAAAAAATTTGTGAAAAAATATTTTAAAAAATTAATAAATATATAAAAATACAAAAAATGTACTGAATTCTTGTATTTTTTTTTTTGTATTTTTGGTATTTAGTGAATTTTTAAAAGATTTTTTTTACAAATTTTTTACTTTTTAGGTGTATTTATGTTAGGTGTCTCTAAAAAGTAAAAAAATTGCTTAAAATATTAAAAAAATTCAGTAAAAACAAAAAAATACGGAAAATAAGAACGTAAAATTTTCTGAAAAGTGTTTTCTGAAAAATGAAAACAAGCAAGCTGATTAGTTTTTTTTAATCATATTATCTTTTTATTTTTTTATATATTTTTTATAAATTTTTTTTTTTTTTTTTTTTTTTTTTTTTTTTTTTTTTTTTTTTTTACCTACTTAAAATAAGTCAAAGAAAAAAGAAAAGGTAAATTTATTAGAAAATATTTTTGAAGTGTTTGTATTCCAATTAGTCTATAATATATTCTTGTATTCCAATAAATTTTATTATTTGAATATTTGATCTACCAAATCTTAATTCTCATATTTAAAGTATTTTATAGACTTTTTTATCCTTACGAATATTTTTTGAACAGTTAGCAAATTGGTGATGTGAACATTCATATTTTACAATGTGAATATTCACATTAACGCTGTGAACATTCACATCACAGAACATTCACACTATAAATTTGAATATTATTAGGAGTATTTTGGTAATTATGTCACTCATAGGACTTATTAGACTAAATGGAACATAAGTAGGTCAAAATGGATTTATGAAAAAGTGCCCTAAAAGGAAAATACACCTTATAATTTTAAAAAAAAATGATATAATTTTAATTTTTTGAAACATAATTAAAAAAATGTTATAACTAAATGTAAGATGAGACATAACTAAAAAATTTATGAATCATAATTAAAATAATATCATAACTAAAAAAAAAATATTAACTAATAGTGCATATGGTACATATTTTTAAAGGGTTTTTTTTATTGATAAATCCCATTTAGAGGTGTTCTATCCCAATAAGTCCACAAAAAAAAAAAAAAAAATTATAGCTTAATTAGTCCTATGTATTTTTATTTTTATTCCATAAGGTCATTTTTTCCTGATTTATATTTTTGGTTGGACTATTATACCTTCATGTCTATATGTTGATATGTTAGGACCCTTTGTTGTCAAATTCCATGGATCAAAACCAAGGTTGTAACAAGATCTTGTTTTCCAGATTTTCCAATTTTGGTCTCCCCGCTCGAGCGGGGAAAGTGACGCTCGAGCGGGGATTGCAAGCTCACAGTATCTCTGCTTCGCCTGAAAAAGTACTAGATGGTGTGATTCGACGCTCGAGTGTGGAAACTTCCGCTCGAGCGTGAAGCCTATATGAATCACACAATTTTGAAGCCTCCGCTCGAGCGGGCATTCCCACGCTCGAACGGACCGCGCGAACACAGCTTCTATAAATTTGCGTGTTGGGTCTTTTTCTAGTATTACTTTTCCTAGATCTTATTCAAGAGTCCTAGGGTTTTGTTTGAAGTTTTCTTCTGAGTTTTTTGAGAGTTTTTCCTTGATATTTTGAGAGAGTTCTTCACTCATGATCTAAGATTCATACATCAAGGAGTTTGTTAATTTATAATTCAAGAGAGTTCTCTTCGGTGGATTTCGAAGATTTAAACGTAGAGTTTCAAAAGGCGTTTGATTCTGTACGTAGTCGTTAATTCGACAAGCGAAGTTGTGGATTCAACTTCAGGTGGATCAATTCCGAGATGAAGGCTTGGTGAAAGAGTTACAGAAGATTCGAAGGCAAATTGACTGAGTTAGGTAATTTGTGTATTATCTTTGTAATCTTTCTTTTTTCAGTAGTGGATTGATTAGTGGCGTTTCGCCCGTGATTTTTGATTACAATTGAAGGTTCTTCAATTGTGGTTTTTCCACGTAAAAATCGTTTGTGTCGATTTGTTGTTTATTCCGAAAAACAAACAATCTAAATCACTTTCGTAAGTGCTTGTTGATTTAGATTGTGTGTTTTGGATTATTGGGATTTGGAATATTTTTAATCTTGATCTAATCACGAATCACTTAGGATTTTCAACTAGTATCAGAGCAGGTCACTCTTTGTTTTTTATCAAAACTATAGGAGTGTGATTTTGTGTGACTAGTATTATGGATTTTATTCGTGAAGGTAACTAGACTCATAGACCTCCTTTATTCAACGGTACAAACTATTTTTATTGGAAAGCTCGTATGAGAGCTTTTTTAAAATCCATCGATGAGAAAGTTTGGCACTGCATAATCTATGGGTGGAGTGAACCTATTGTCACCATTGATGGTGTTGATATTCCTAAACCCCTTGATAAATGGGACACAACTGATTACCAAAACTCGAGTTGGAACAGTAAGGCTCTTAATTCCTTGTTTTGCTCCGTCACACCTGAAGAGTTTCGTCGAATCTGCACGTGTGAAGTGGCACAAGAGGCTTGGGACATTCTTGAAACGATGCACGAAGGTACTACTTCTGTCAAAAGGTCAAAACTTCAACGTCTCACCTCTGCCTTTGAAACCCTTTTTATGCGGGATGATGAGACGTTTGATGATTTCTATGCAAAACTTAGTGATATCGTTAATTCCTGTTTCACACTCGGTGAAAAAATCCCAAAAGCTAAAGTGGTTGGAAAAATTTTGAGGTCTTTACTCGAGAGGTTCCAATCAAAAGTGACAGCCATTGAGGAGGCTCAGAATGTTGATACCCTCAAGCTTGATCAATTGGTTGGAAACTTGCAGACTTATGAAGCCTACCAGATTTCAAAGAAAAAACAAAAAGATAGTGTGGCTTTCACTAGTGCTCATGAGACTGCAAAAACTCCAGAGACTGAATTTGATTTAGAGTCTGAGATGACGGCTATGTTTACTAAATAGTTTAAAAAAAATTTAAAGAAAAAGAAGCCTAATTTCAGAGACCCTATTTCAAAAGACAAGAGTAATAAAAAACCCAAAACTTTTCCACCAAAATTTGCTCAAAAAACTGAAAAGAAGATTGTAAAGGGGCAAGGGGTCAAGTGCTATGAATGTCAAGGGTTTGGCCATATTGCCCTTGAATGTCCGTCGAAACAGAATCGAAAGAAAGTTTACACTGTGACTTGGGATGATGAAAGCGGGTCGGAGCAAGAACCCGAAGAACCTGAATCCGGCGAAGACGGGGATAGTGCTTTCATGGCATTTTGGTCCAGTTTTACTCAACCTCTTCCAAAGCCATCGGAATTAGCTCGTGGTCAGAACCTGCATCATGCTCCCACCTTTGATGGGACTAACTACTTGTATTGGAAAATCAAAATGAGGGCTTTTCTGAAAGCTTTTGAACCAGAAAGTTGGCAAGCCATTGAAGAAGATCTCAAGTGACAAGCAAGACTTATGTGGAAAACTTCTATCCTGTGAAACTGAAAGGAATGAACTTCTGAAAGTGTATTCCACATATGAAGAAAAGCTTGAAAGCTTTGAGATGTCACAAGTTGCATTGGAAGAGATAGTCTGTCAGAAAGATGAAGAACTTCGTATTGCTAGAGCAACAATCTCCATGTGGATCAAAGGTTCCAAATCTCTAGAAGACATCCTTGGGTCTCAACAAATGGGTTGTGACAAAAGTGGGCTAGGATATGGTGCAACAGCTCATAAGGGACAGGCCTCTACCTCACATAACCTGAAGACTCAAGCAAAGGGAAAGTTGAAGGTAGATCAGGATGATTCCTCTCTTCATCTACCGAAAGTGGGTAAGATCAACAAAAGGGAGGTAAAACCTGTTTTTATTTGTCATCATTGTGGTAGGTATGGCCACATTCGTCCTTATTGCTATGAATTGTTTAGTAAGGTGTCTCAAAAGGGTAGAAATTCAAATACTTTTTGGGTCAGGAGACAACCTTACATGTCTAGGCAGAATACCAAGATTCATGAGGGTGTTCTCAACGCTAAGACATTGACCAAGACCAAAAAGATTTGGGTGAGGAAAGATGATTTGACTTGTTTAGTTGTTCACATTGCCTTGAAAGCACGTGACTCACACATGTGGTATCTTGATAGTGGTTGCTCTCGTCACATGTCCGGTAACAAATCCTACTTCACCTCTCTTGAAAAATATGAAGGAGGAATTGTTACATTTGGAGATGGCGGCATTTCTAGAGTCATTGGTAAGGGCTCCATAAGTGTTGCTGGTCTTCCCAAACTGGATAATGCTCTACTTGTTGATGGTCTTAAAGCAAATCTTTTGAGCATTAGTCAAATGTGTGATTCCCATAATGAAGTATTGTTTTCTAAAAATAAATATGAAATTTTGGATAAAAAGGGAAATACTATCTTACATGGGGTTCGCACATTTGATAATTGCTACGGAATTGTTACTACTAATGATCTCACTTGTCACTCTGCCATCATAAGTAACATTGATTTGTGGCATCAAAGATTAGGTCACATGAATTTCAAAGACCTAACTAAGATAGCCAACAAAGAACTTGTGAGAGGAGTACCTAAACTGGGTAAGAATTTAAGCCATGTGTGTGGACCATATCAACTTGGAAAGCAAACCCGTGCCCCTCATAAAAAGGTGAATAGCTTTACAACCAAACGTCCTCTTGAATTGGTTCACATGGATTTAATGGGTCCTATTCGCACTGAAAGCATTGGAGGTAAAAGATACATTTTTCTAATTGTTGATGATTTTACTCGGTTTTCATGGGTAAATTTTTTAAGGGAAAAATCTGATACGTTTGATGCTTTCCAGGCTTTAGTCCTTAAAATCCAAAATGAACAAGGTGTTTCCATTGGGCGTATCATTAGAATCCGAACTGATCATGGTCGTGAATTTGAAAATAGTTTGTTCTCGGTTTTTGTGATATGCATGGAATTAAGCATAAATTTTCTGCACCTATTACTCCACAACAAAATGGAGTGGTTGAGAGGAAGAACAGAGTTGTTCAAGAAATGGCTAGGGTCATGCTCCTTAGTAAGAGTCTTCCTCCAAAGTTTTGGGCCGAAGCCCTAAATACTGCTGTTTATGTCATAAATCGCGTGTATTTAAGGCCCGACACTTTACAAACTCCATATGAATTGTGGAACGGTTTGAAACCTAATGTAAAATACTTCAAAACTTTTGGGAGTAAGTGTTACATCTTCAAAGATAGAGAGCCCTTGGGAAAATTTGACTCCCGAAGTGATGAAGGTATTTTTCTAGGGTATTCAACCAACAGTAGGGCTTTTCGAGTCTATAACCTGCGAACTTCATCTTTAATGGAATCTATCAATGTGGTTATAGATGACACAGGTGCACCTACTCCAGCAACAAATGAGGATGACAATGGTGAGTCTCCAATCTTGGATACTGAACCACAAAATCAAGGAGAAACTGCGGTCCAATCACAAGAAATTGTTACAGCACCATCCTCACAGGTAAGTTCAAGTCCAAAGAGTGCTCAAAGGGACATCACTCCTGTTGCTTCTGTTACCGCAAGTCCTGAGCTTAAACCATAAGCAAGGGTGAAACTGAATCATCCAGCTCAACAGGTGATTGGAAGTATCTTGGATCGAATGAAAACCCGAAGATAGATTCGGGATGAGGTATCACATATGTGTTATGTTTCATTATTTGAACCTAAGAATTTTAAAGAGGCCTTGCTAGATGATAGTTGGGTCAATGCTATGCATGAAGAATTAGGTCAATTTGAACCTAACAAAGTTTGGACTCTAGTTCCCAGACCTAGAGACATAAATGTGATAGGTACCGAGTGGATCTTTAAAAATAAATCCGATGAGAATGGTACTATTGTTAGGAATAAAGCTAGGTTGGTTGCTCAAGGCTACACACAAGTAGAGGGTGTTGACTATGATAAGACGTTTGCCCCAGTTGCACGTCTCGAATCTATTCGTATTTTGCTTGGTGTTGCATGTTTTCTTGGCTTTAAATTGTTTCAAATGGATGTGAAAAGTGCCTTTCTGAATGGGTACTTGAAAGAAGAGGCATATGTTGAGCAACCAAAAGGGTTTGAGGACCCTAAATGTCCTAATCATGTCTACAAGTTAGACAAGGCTTTGTATGGGTTGAAACAAGCCCCTCGGGCTTGGTATGATAGACTTACTACATTTCTTCTTGATAATGATTTTCAAAGGGATAGTGTGGATAAGACTTTGTTTGTGAAACATACTAAGTCTCATATTTTTGTTGCTCAGATATATCTTGATGATATTGTGTTTGGTTCCACTGCTGATCATCTTGTGAAATATTTTTCGGATTGCATGACATATGAGTTTGAGATGAGCATGATGGGAGAGTTGTCTTATTTCTTGGGTCTTCAAATTAAACAGTCTCCTTCGAGTATGTTTGTTTCCCAATCTAAGTATGCTAAAAATCTTGTGTCAAAGTTTGGTCTTGAGTCTGTCAAACATGCATGCACTCCCATGAGCACCAGTCTTCACCTCTCCAAAGATTCCTCTGGTATTGATGTTAATCCTACCCTTTATAGGAGTATGATTGAGAGTCTTTTGTATCTGACAGCCAGTCGTCCTGAAATTTCTTTCAGTGTCGGTGTTTGTTCCCGTTACCAAGCCAGTCCTAAAGAGTCTCATCTTCTTGCGGTCAAACACATCATCAAATATGTTAATGGGACCTTGGGGTATGGGGTTTGGTTTTCCACTGACATTACAGTTGAAATTACTGGTTTTTCTGATGCCGACTAGGCAGGGTGTGCTGATGATAGGAAAAGTACATCCGGGGGGTGTTTTTACCTTGGGAATAATCTGGTTTCCTGGCATAGTAAAAAATAAAATGCCATCTCTCTTTCCACTGCTGAGGCTGAGTACTTTGCTGCAGGGAGTTGTTGTGCACAAATGTTGTGGATGAAGCAAATGCTTCATGATTATAGGATAGAACAAAACACTCTCACTCTTTTTTGTGATAACACAAGTGCCATAAACATTTCAAAAAATTCTGTCCAACACTCTCGCACCAAACATATTGACATTCGTCATCATTTTATTAGAGAGTTAGTGGAAGAGGGCCTTGTTGTTCTTGAACATATACCCACTGAGCATCAAAAAGCTGATATTTTTACAAAACCCCTTGATCTTCTTTGGTTTGAGTTCCTTAGAAAGACCTTGGGTGTCATGCTCAATCACTGGAGTGTTACTCGTTCCTTGAGTAGGTGTAAGTGTTTTGCCTTATATGTGCTTGGATGCCATAATCTCATTATCATTGATATCTGTTTTTCTTGCATCCAACTTTTTTTATGTACACTACTCATGCTGCTTACAAGATCTCATTGTTCATTGTTCATAGCTCATTTTGAATGCCCATGCTCATTAACCTCATGATCTCATTCTGTACACATCCTTGAGATAAATTGCTACAGGAGTTTCTGCACAAGTGATCAAAGTTCTCTATGGACCACTAACAGTGTTTCTTGTACTTTTACAGTGGAATTGACCAATACTAGTATATCATGGGTGATGTTAAGTCTCTTAACCATCTACCATCTGTTTTCACTTCCACGGTTTCTCCCTCAGTTCCTTGAAGTCCGGGCATTAGGAAAAGGCTACCTCAGAGGCACCAACCAGGCCATCATTTATGATTTCATTCTTCTCTGGTTTGGTTTCCATACTCTTGAGCGTGAATGCCACCAGTGAGTGCCCACAAGAAAGAAAAAGTCAAAAAAAGAAAAAAAAAAGAAAAAAGGACTCATTGATTGAGGGGGAGCCTCCGCATTTACTCAACAAATACCCCGTGATTTCTAGTGGTTTGACTTTTCTCTGTGATGTTCAGTTAATCTTGCTAGAGGTCCAGCCATCCGATCACTACGAGGATTAACTCTAGCTCAGTGGACTCATATGGACTGCACACACACACTTTATTTTGTGAGCTCTCATGTTGGATTTGAGTTGTACATTCTCATGTAATTTATGATCACTGATTATATTTTATCTGCTTTGCTCATGATTTCCAGTGTCATTGTTTTTTAAACATTACAAGTTTACATAATTCATGAATTGCGGATTATTTCATCTTAGTATTCTTTTTGGCCAAATGTGATCATCTACTTTTGTTCCAGGTCTCTCTTCTAGATATTGAGTTTCTTGTTTTTATTTTTTTTTTTAAAAAAAGTTATTTTTTCCCCCCGCTCGAGCGGATATTCCCACGCTTGAGCGTGGTTTTGAGCCTTGCAGTAGTTTGCTCTTTGTTTTTCCAGTTCTGGGAGGGTTGATTTTACGTTCAATCTTTAGTTTTCGAGCTCGAGCGTGACTTCGCGTGTTTTGTCGCACACTCGAGCGTTAAAACCTACGCTCGAGCGTACTGGTTTTTGTATAAATTTCCCTCATTCGTTCTTTCAGTTCATTTGTTACACAGTGCTCTCTCTCTCTCTCTCCTATATCACTGTGATATTAATGTTTTGTGGTTTCTCTGTTGGTTGTTGTTTGGTCTTGGGTTGGGGGTTGTTAGTCTTGGTTCTTTTATCTTGGTTTAGTAATGTCCACCTTCAAAAGACGAAAGTCTATTGCCTCTCGCCCCACCTATAACACTGACCGCTTCCCATCGTCTGAAAAGCCAAGTTATATAGAGAGTCTTATCCCGGTCGCTCCATCCATCTTGAACGGAATGTTCAACCCTCCACCTTTGAGTTCATTCGTATCTGGTCTTTCTTTGATCCCTTGGGTGGGGATCAGGTTCTTCTGTTTTCTGGGTCACAAAATCTTACTTGGGTACGAGAATTTTATTGCAATATGGATGGTCTTGACGACATTGGACCCTCTTTTAAGACATGGGTTAGATCCAAGGAAATCACTGTTACCATGATATTATCCGCGAGATTTTAGGGGTTAGTGAGAGATCTCCTATCTTTTATCCTTTTCCAGTGCGCCCCACGTGTCATTTTGATGAGGTTGCTCAAACCCTTTGTGGTTGTCCTCGTTCTTGGCCTTCCGGTTCCTTGATAAAACAGAATGAACTTCTTCCACAATTTAGGTTACTCAACTTAATTGTGTGTGCCAATATCATAGTTACCACCCACAGTTCTGAGATTAACCAGGATCAAGGCTTTGTTCTTCAGTGTATCGCCCAAAACCGTCCCATCGATCTTGCCACCCTTATCATTCAAAAGATGGTTGCGGCTATTGAGCGCAACAATCTTGGCTTACCCTATGGCTGTCTCATCAACCGGCTTTTAGTCAAATTTGCGGTTCCCGCATATGATGAGGACGAATTTGCTTCTCCTACACGCCCATTTACCAAGAAGACTGTCTCCCAGAGTCAGTCTCACATTAGGCAGGTTCCTTCTGGTTCTGGTAGATCTGATGCAGGTCCTAGTGCTGCTGCGGCCATGGCAGAGGAGGCCGAGTATGATGCTGCTGCTGGCGGAGATCATGGTGAGGGGGAGCAGCACCTTCCAGTTCGTACAGTCTGTGGTCAGCTTCAGTTCCTCGAGCGCTCTGTTGGTTCCCAGTTTGATCATCTTGAGGCACGGAAGGATATATTTGAGGCCAGACTCACTGATCTTGAGACCACTACCGATACCCATTTCAGTGCTTTGGAGGCCTCTTCCCAGTGGATTGAGGATTCTGTGGCACAGTCTTCATCCCAGCTGGCTCAGATCTTGACCTTGCTTCAGATGTAGTTTTTGCCTCCGGCTCCTTGATCTTTGATCTTTGCTCTTTTGTTTTATGCCTCATTTTTTTGTTATCTCCCGGCCAAAAAGTGGGAGTGATTTTGGTACATGGTATAGTTGTTTTACTTATTTTACATGGTACAGTTGTTTTACTTATATCCTTCTTTGGTACAGTTGGATTGTCATATGTTTTGGATGGATAATATATTTGGATATATGTTTTGGATGGATAATATATTTGGATAATGTTTTGTATATGATGGACTTATCTTTTGTTATTTAATCCAGTTCCACATATTTTTGGTATGCTTGTGTGTGGTTGTTTTCTTTTAGGATAATTGTTCAAGCGCATGGATGAATGTTGGTTCATAGTTGGCGGTGTTGATTTTGTGATTTTGGTTGGAAACTTGTTTTAGAATAGTTTGGAAAATTGTTTTAGTACTTTTGTGATTTTTTTAGGAAAACTGTTTTAGAATGGTTTTGTCCGAGATTTGACAAAGGGGGAGATAATTGTTAGGACCTTTTGTTGTCAAATTCCATGAATCAAAACCAAGGTTGTAACAAGAGCTTTTTTTCCAGATTTTCCAATTTTGGTCTCCCCGTTCGAGCGGGGAAAGTGACGCTCGAGCGGGGATTGCAAGCTCACAGTATCTCTGCTTCGCCTGAAAAAGTACTGGATGATGTGATTCGAAGCCTTCGCTCGAGTGGGCATTCCCACGCTCGAGCGGACTGCGCGAACACAGATTCTATAAATTCGAGGTTGGGTCTTTTTCTAGGATTACTTTTCCTAGATCTTATTCAAGAGTCCTAGGGTTTTGTTTGATGTTTTCTTCTGAGTTTTTTGAGAGTTTTTCCTTGATGTTTTGAGAGAGTTCTTCACTCATGATCTAAGATTCATACATCAAGGAGTTTGTTACTTTATAATTCAAGAGAGTTCTCTTCGGTGGATTCCGAAGATTCAAACGTAGAGTTTCAAAAGGCGTTTGATTCTGTACATAGTCATTAATTCGACAAGCGAAGTTGTGGATTCAACATCAGGTGGATCAGTTCCGAGACGAAGGCTTGGTGAAAGAGTTACAGAAGATTCGAAGGCAAATTGACTGAGTTAGGTAATTTGTGTATTATCTTTGTAATCTTTCTTTCTTCAGTAGTGGATTGATTAGTGGTGTTTCGCCTGTGGTTTTTGATTACAATTGAAGGTTCTTTAATTGTGGTTTTTCCACGTAAAAATCGTTTGTGTCGATTTATTGTTTATTCCGACAAACAAACAATCTAAATCACTTTCGTAAGTGCTTGTTGATTTAGATTGTGTATTTTGGATTATTGGGATTTGGAATATTTTTAATCTTGATCTAATCACGAATCACTTAGGATTTTCATGATATATATTATATACAAAAATAATATACATGTTTCTCTCTGCTTTTGTCGTGGTAGGGTTTCGTTCCTATAGGAGAGAAGACGATGACATAGAGTTCATGATAGTGTTTCGTTGTGGTAGGGTTTCATTCCTGTAGAAGAGAAGATGACGATTCAGAGTTTGTGCTCGTGGTAGTGTTTTGTTGCAATAGGGTTTCATTCTTGTAGGAGAGAAGATGACGATTCAGAGTTTGTGCTCTTTTTTTTTTTTTTCTGTCATAGTTATGATTTCAACCGGAAATCAAAGGAATAGAGGAGGATTTGAATCGAAGGAACAGAGGTAATGGCTTACAAACTTGTTCAGTAGATTGATTGAAACCCACATTTGACTGGATCGAATCAAAGAGAAAAAGGAGATGGATTTGAATCGCAACTATTTTTATATCCAGTCTATATTGTTACATTTTTTTTTCCAACTTCATTTTCTGGAATTGATGGACATGCAAGTTTTATTTGGTTAAATGGGGTTATAGGTTTTGGCTGGTTATATGGTTGAGTTATGTCTATTTTTTGAATGTGATGAATATTCTCATCACAGGAAGAATGTGAATGTATATGAAGGATTGTATGCTTTGTTTCTTGCTTTTAACATTATTGTCTAGATTAAATTTTGGTTGGTTGGTTGGTTGTATGGGGTTGTTGGTTTTGGCTGGTCATGTGTTTGAGTTTTGATTTAAATTTTTTAATGTGGTGAATATTCACATCGCATGAATAATGTGAATGTTCATAAAGTGTTCGATTTTGGGATTAGCTGTGCAAAATATAGACTTAGCTATTTTTTTTGCATGATGTGATCAGTGTTAATATTCATACTAATTTGAATTGAAAATTTGTTATTGTGTTATCAATTAGTGTTAATATTATTCACACACCAATATAATATTGAATGGTGAATATGTTTTCACTGTGTTCAATACCACTGTGACAAGGTGATGTTAAGATTCACATCAGCATTGTATCAATTTACATAATGACAAACCTCAGCTTTCATTTTGAATACAAACATGATGTGAATATTCACATTAAAACATATGAATGTGAAGATTCACATGAATTCTGGAATATAGATGAAGACATTATGGTTTCAAAGTTTTAGTTACTAATGTGGAATGGTGATATTAAAGTTCACAGCAATATTGCATTGCCCACAAATCACATTAAACCAATGATTATGTGTACACAATTGTAAAGCAGCTGACAACAATGTAAAGGTTCACATTGATTGTTTAATCTCTAAAAATATGAGTACATCAATATTGCATTAACCACAAACCATCATTTTTGTGTGTATACGGACATGAAGTGTATGTTTATACATAATAAGATTATTGATGTGAATGTCAGCATCACGAATAAAACATCAAATGAATTAATTTAGTCACATTAAACCAATGGTTATGTATATATAATTATAAAATAACATAAACCAATATGAATAGTAACATTGACTTTCTAGTAGCAAATATTATGACAACATGACATTGTATCTTATTAAACACAATCAAAATAATTAATTATAGTTCTTTTGTCCAATGTATTATAATATTTACAAAATCACAAAGGATGTGGAATTCATATTCATATTTTTCTCGCCGATGTAAAATGTGTCTTTGGATGCCTTGTACATCTCTAGCATGCATACAAAGACATCATTGAACTTCATGCATTTGTCGAGGTCAACTTTACCGATCCTCAACACATTAAACAACTGCCAAAATGGTGTTTCCTTCAAACAATCCAGCTGAGGATCCGAGAACTTGGTATTCATCATCAGTTTCACTAACCTAATGATGTTAGATCGGTAGTTGACCTTTTTCATATTCACTTTTCAAGGGGGGCTGGCTATTTGTTCAAGTTTGTCTTTGACGTGGAACTGTTCTCTTTTTATTTTGCTATGAAATCTATGAGCAACATTTGTTTGTTCAATTAGAAACAAATTTACAGTTAATTGTCACAAATGGTAAATGATAACAAGTACAAACTATATGTGCTGTGAATAGTGAAATGATGTGACCATGGTTGCATTGAGTAAAATCATGATGTGAATATTCACATGAACACAATACAACATAGGATAAAACAATAAAATTCAAATACATGGTATGAACATTCACATTGATCAGATACATGGTGTGAACATTCAAAAAATCAACTAAGTCTGCTATTTCGTACAATGAAAATACTAATGTGAACATTCACATCTTTGGGCACTGGTGTGAATGTTCGCATCTATGGACAATGATGTAAACATTCACATCTGATAAAGGATTAAATGGAATAGGGATGGATTATGCAATTGTGTTGGCATTAGCACAAATTTATTTGGCATGTATTTCACATCAGTTCATTACAATAAAACGTGAAAGGGAAACACAACAACAATAATATCAAATAGTTGTTTTGGAATTCACATTGAACCAAAAAGGGGGGGAATGAGTGAGAATATTCATAATAACTACATACTACCAAACACCATGACAATATCACCAATTCATTAACTACAAACTATAAAGTTTTGCATCATACCTAAACATGATGTGAATATTAAGTTGACAAACATGGACAACATTAAGCGAGAATAGATAATTGTCAATGGTATTTTTCACATTATATTCACATACCCATGTTAATTCACAATGTTAATGTATAGATTGATATTAACATTGTATCATATTACACAACCACAAAAACAAGCCTTGTTTTGAATATAAGAATGATGGGAATGTTCACATTTATAGCTTACAAAGTACAAAAGCATGACAGCATTAGCAATACATTAACCACACCCCACAATTTTTGTGGGAATCAAAACATATTGTGAACATTCGCATTGGTATGAATGTCAACATTAGAAAACAATAGTTTTATCCACATATTACATAGCAAGTCCAAAGAAGGAGGTTTTTCATAGGTATTAACTTGATGTAAATCTTTACAATGTAACATACAAATGAATTGGTCCACAACAATCATGTAACAATTTTATGCACGCCATGGTTTTTATGTGAATGTTTACATCATGGAAATAGCAACAGCAACAATTAAAAAAAAAATCTGACCAAAAAAAAAAAGAAGAAGCAAAAACTCTAGGGGATTTACATTCGTTCAGGGATATCATCAATACCAACAACAACTGCAAGAAAGGAAAAATAACAACAATAATATGAACAATAAATACCAAAATCATATCAATATAATCATGGGGATGTGTGAAAGTTTGCATTGGGACAAAAAATAGTCAGGGTTTAGGATTTATATACAAAATGAGTAAAATCACTTATGTTTGGTCCCCATTATGAGATGGTTGGATTGTCACAGATAATCATTGTGAAGATTCACAGCAGAAACGAAGGATGAGAATGGTGATTCCGGCAGTCGACGACACAGAGAAGATGATAAAGGAGTTGAGGTGATGAAACGATGAGATGATGAGACGATTTCACAGGTATGAAATATAAGATTTTTGCAGGATTGTTTCCACTTTGCCTGGGAGTGTTCCTATATTTTTGGATTCTGTTGGTTTGAATGGCAAGAGACATTAAAAAACGTAGCAATGGTGTTTTGGACAAAAATCTAGATATGTGACTTATTGGAATAGTCAAAAACAATTTGGGTTAGATGGAATAAAACACTTAGGAATGGGATTTATCAAAAAATCACCCTTTTTTAAAAGAGTGTATTTTAAAATTTTCGAAGAAAAAAAGAGGAGAAAGGAAAGAAAGAGTAGTTGTGAGTTATTTTAACACAACAATGCAAGTTGTTTTGAATAAAATAAATAAATAAATTGAAAAAAAAAATTAATTTAGATTTAGATTTTTTAATAAAAATGTATTTAAAATTTTTTTTTGGAACAATAAAAAGGATATTCTGAGGTGTCATCACGGCATCCGTGGGCTCAGATCTCGGGATAATCAGTTGTCAGCCTGATTTAAACCAATCCAAAGGAATAGATCCATCACCGAGGCACCAGTAGAGCTCATCAACCACCCCCAGCAAGGCCAAGTTTCAATCGGAGTATAGCACGAGATCTCTACAGAGAACCACTGAAAAGTATCCAGCATTTCGCATCCCTCAAAAGTCGAACTTGACTCGCTGCTGGAGGGAGGCCAATGCCTTCACTACTGGGCCACCACCCTGATGGTGTATTTTAAAATTTTGATTTTAGGATAAAATCATGATTCCAAAACCCAATTTTAGCTAATTTATTGTAAAATGTTGTTATCAAGTCATGTTTTTACAAATACGATTTCATCCTTAAAATTATGTATATTTAAAAAATACGATTTTATGGATTAAAATAAATTTTAAAGTGTTTAAGTTTAAAATTTTTAATTTTATACAACTTGTGTTTGGTAATAAAATAAAGAGAAAATTACACTCCAGTGTATGTTTAAAAAAATATTTACAAAATTACTGAAAATTTTATTATTTTAATTATTAAGGTTGATGAGAAGATTTACTGATATGTAATTATTTCTAAAGAGATAAACTAATATGTAATTTGCCTTAAAATAAAATATTAAAAAACAAAACAAGACAAAACAGTTGGCACATGCATTTTTTACCAAGTTTGTAACTTTATAAGAGTCCCTTAGATCTGGATTTTTGCAGATTAAGATAATAAATTTATTTTATTTAAGTCTTTATTTTTGGATAGTGTTATCTAGATCCAAAAATTAAATCTATTTTTTAAACACAATGATGTATCTAATACAACTCTCTCTCTCACATCTTTTCTAATAATTAACCAATTAAATACGTATACACCATTAATTTAGAAAATGAATCTAAAAAAATGAATTTTTATATGATTTCCCTTATTATTTAGGCGGCAACCTCAACCATATTTATTTGCCCCAAAAATATTAGAAGCTCCAAATATTTTACCAAATATTCTATCTCACATGGGTGTGTAGAACATTTAGTAAAATATTTAGGGTCTCTAACATTATTCTTATTTGCCTAGTGCACCGAGAGCTGGTGAGTTATTGTCCACCTTGTTTGGCATTGAGTTTTTTTAAATCTTTTTTTAAGTTTTTTATTTTTCATATTTTTTTGTTTTAATTTTTTTTTTTATAAATAATCTTAGGGTAAATTATAAATACACCCCTTGAAGTTTGCTTAAAATATAAATTGCTCCCTATGGTTTGGAAAATTACAAATACCTCCTTGCCAGAATTTTTTATTTAACAGAATTAATTGAAAAAGTGAAATTTCTAATTGTTCACCTATACAATAATAAAATTATCTGAATTATTAATTGAAATAAAATTTTAATATTATTAAAAACTGTTAATTAACTTGATAATTTATTAATAAAATGACCTATTTGTTATGAAATTAGAAATCCTAGGGGCATAATAGGGGGTAATTTGTAATTTAAATAAATCTCAAGGGGTGTGTTTGTAATTTACCCAATATCTTAAGCATTTTTTTTTTCCTTTTTAGATTCATTGAATTGGTTGGATACACTTAAAACAAAAAATAATTGTTAAAAAATCTTTAAAAATATGTTTTTGTATTTACTGAATTTTTAAAAAATTTACACTAAATTTTAATTTTTCTTTTACTTTTTAACTCACATTCCGTTTGTTTGGGCAACAAATATTTTCTGATGTTTGGTTCAATGGAAAACAAGCCTATTTTGACAGAAAATATTTTTCACTTTTAAAAAGTAGAAAATGTTTTCCTAATTAAAATTTTACCAACACCTCTCTCACCTCCGCTACCACATTACCATCACCACGGACATCGCCACCATTACCGTCTCCATCACCGTTGTCGTCCCTCCACTACCATGCCACCACCTCCACCTCTATCTTCATTTCACCACCATCACAACCAAACATAAAAAATAAAATAAAAAATTTCCAATTTTTTTTTTTCACAAAAATTATTTTTTATTATAAAATATTTTTTTTGTTCAAATAAACCGAGCGTTAGATAACACATTGCGGATGCACCTTATTTTTGTAATGAATAAGTATAACAGTAATGCTAGGTATCATGAAAAATCTTTCATGAAAATAATCATGAAAGCTTTGTGACCCTTGGTGTCACGACCCAAACCCGCCCCCTATAGGTTTAGCGTCGTAACTGGCCAGTAATCCGTGATTATCGAAGGCCTGCTTAACAATACTGGCAATAATACAATATAATGGGGCTGGCGGAAGCCAAATAATAACAACATACATTGTCCAATGAGCTGTGAGGACCTGAATGGAGATAAACTTTCGTGTACATAGCCATATACATAACCGTTTATGACCCTAAGCATATATACAAAACCAAACATAAGTTAGGGAATCAATCCCATCATCTGGAATAGTATTGACATTAGTCTTAAAATGTCCTTTTCACTTAACAAACTCAAAAGGGTGAAGTCGAGCCACCCAAAAGCACCTTGACACATGCTAGTTCGAAACCAAGCAATGAGGGACAATAGCTGGCTTGACAAAACAAGGGTTTGGGTCGACGCCTCAAGCTTTGATTTGGTGCCTGGCCACCTACATATATATAACAAACTGTGAGCTAAAGCCTAGTGAATAACAAATGTGTAAAGAGGTTAAGAATGATGTCCTTTACAGTCTTTGAAACAATCGATTAGCATTAGAACACTTCAGTCACTATCATTTGTCCATCAATCGTTCAATTTAATTGATTCATTCAATCATATTCTTATAGGTCATACGTAGTACATCCAATAGCAACAATACACTAGGTCTTAAAAGACCGAACAATCAATTGATGGCCATCAAACAATAACACTAGTTCCAAGATTTGGAACTGACAGAGATCTCTGTAACACTAGCAATATCACTAATAATAACGATAACACTATGCTATGGATGCCACGAATATAATTTAAAAGAGGATCATCATTCAATCGATAGAAAACCGCTCGTAAACAATATAAGTTATCATTCGTAAAATAAATGCAATTTGAACATATCTTTACAACATTGTTACTCACAAGGCTCCTCGATACATCGCATTCAATGGTTCTAGGGTCCGACCTAAACAAATAAAGTCAAGCACAACACAATCACAATCACACTTTACAATTCTATTCAATTCAATCGTTCGATCTCTATTCGTTCTCTCTCATTTGATTCTAATTTGTTTGTTCGATTATTCCTATTTATTTTTCTTCCATTCCTTTTAAATATGGATGACTAGTATTAGGAATAAATTAGATTAGTAACCTCTAATTAAAATATGTTTAGCTATGTATTAACCAAACTAATTAAAGATAAATAATCTACTCATATACCAACCCTTATTAACTTCACTAATTACATAATCAAACTTAAATTAGGTTCATACACATTAAATTACAATTATTCAGTCATGTTTAAATTATCGAATCAGAAATTCATAAATATGAACATTTTGCAATTTCAACTCTATTTTCAAGCAAATCAAGGCCCAAATAATTAATCTTCACATTTATTTCCATAATCTTATGGGCCTAACTCAATTTCAATTGGGTTTAATTAATTCTCAATTAAGGCCTGAATTATCATGCTACTTCATACAATTTCCATCTTTGAGCTTCAATATTCAAATCCCATAAAAATTGATTTCAAGCTCCTTCTACTTTCCCTTCAAGCATGAAATTAAAGTCATAAATTCCTTAGAAAATTATTCACATGTATGAAATTGACATCAAAATTACTAATTTTATATTCTTATAAATTTTCCAACTAATTTCCATAACCATAAGTCTACTTAATTTCTTACTTAATCCATGAGACTAATTTCATAGCTTTCTTAATTCATGATGCATGTAACTTATTTTATATTTGACACCCAATTTCATCCTAATCCCATGAATCAAATCTCAAATCTCCAAGTATTATAGGATGGTTCTACAAAATCAAGCCAAAGATAATAAATCTCTAATTTATTTTCCATAACCACTCACATGCATGTAACCCATTTCAAATTAACTTCTATAATTTTGAATCTAATTCAATTTTATCACTCTTTCACTAATTCCTTTTAATTTACATGAAATTGACATTATATGACTCTTAGGAAAGCATTTGCATGCATGAAATTAAGAACCAACTAATTTTCTATATTCAAAATCAAATCATAATTTAATTCTTGATTTAGCCAAATTTAGATTAAATTAATTTCCCTCATAACACACCCAAATTTAAACTCATCAATTTTTACACATGAATTAAATCTGAAATCTTGAAATTTCAACATGCATGCAAGTATGAGTTTCAATTTGTAAAGAATAATAAAAAAAATCAAACTCTAAATTAATTAATTTCTAAATTAATTTTCCTAATCATGAATCTAATTTAATTTCATCATCTTTTTACTAATTCCCTTTTAATTACATGAAATTGAACCCATCTACCTCTTAATTTCAGCATGTAGGTAATTTATTTACAAGATTGAGCTTTAATTTCTTATATAATGTAAAGATCCTACACATTTCACATAAATTCCATACCTTAGTTGAACTCCTTCCAAAAACTTGAGCCTTCCTTTAATTTTCTTGAACTTCCAGTGCTTTTCTTCTTCCCTTTTGTTCCTACGGCAACTCTCTCTCTCTCCCTTATATTCGGCTATATACAGAGCTCACTTTCCTTTCCTTAGTTTTCATCTCCTTTTCTTTTTGAGTTCATAAACTCTTTCATCACAATATACATATTTCTCACATCCCCTGTTTGGCCTCATTACACGTGCACACACACACTCTCATAGCACTTCCAGCACAACACTTAACATGCACACACCCACAGAATTTCTTTGCACACACACTCTTGATACACACCCATAATTTTTCATCCTTTCATAATTTAATTTATGTTTATGATTAATTTAATTAAGCATCACTTAATCTTAATAAGTACTAATCAACACATAGTTAAATTAATTATAACGAGTCGTAAATCTCTCATAATTTAATTAATCTATTTGACTTCCGTTAGGGTCCAACTAATTATATTTAAATTTATCAGTATAAATCAGATTTTTAATCAGACTCCCAAAAAGCTCCAAATAATAAATCGAACTTATAGCCATCATCAATTTTGATTTCCCAAATCATTTAGGCCTTCAATTTCTGATCAGACTCGAATTTTCATCAATAAATTACATATTCAAATTGGGCGCATCATAATTAAATTTAATTTATAATAACCACAATTCTCAATCCTCATGACTTAATCAACTCCAATTAGAACCTAATTAATCGAATCTCAATTTCACTAAACTGAATCGGATATTTAATTAAACTTCTAAATGGGTCCGTAATTAATATTAGATCGATTCGACTTCTTAACTTCACTTACTTAAACCATTTGGACCCTTAATTTTTAATTCCAAAATAAACATTCAATAAAATCATAGACGAGTCAGATTCCACAATTCTCATAAATCCCAATTAAATTATAATACTCGGCAATTAAAATCAAATCTCTTTGATTAATTAAATGCTAATTATTATACGTGTTGGGGTCATTACACTTGGATTACACTTAGAATAAAACATGACACACTAATCAAGGTAATCCAAGGATCATAAATTTTTCATGATCATTTTTATAAAAAATTTTTCATGATCCCTAACTTTCCCTAAGTATAATATGTTAGATATTATCTTAATAACGAGTAGTATATGTAATAACCCTCTCCACTACTTACCGAATAACCACTGATTACTGATAAACTGAGACTGACTATGACTGATAATCGAATCGATCGAAATACTGAACTGACTGACTGGAATATGGAACTGAATTGACTGAGTATATCTAATTAATTGCATATCTATCTATTTGTCGTTTAATTATCTGTTTGTATTTTTATGTTTAAACTGTTAATTGGAGGCCTTATCGGCGGCCAAACCCGAAATCGATTGGTGTTTTGTGACCATCATAATTTATGCGATTTTATGGTATATTTATCTGAAATTTGATTTAGTATGATTAAATTAGACTAAATTAAGCCAAATTAATAGAGTTAGCTTAATTACCATATTGCCATTGTGAGTGGGCCTGTAACAACCCTCGCCACTGATCACTGATTTATGATTGATTACTGTCAAACGGAGACTGATTCTGATTGATAATAGAATTAGTGGAATACTGAACTGACTAACTGAGATCTGAACCTGATTGACTGACTGTATCTGTTTAAATGCATTTTCTATCTGTTGAATGTGTGATTATCTGTTCATGTTTATGTGTTTAAACTGCAAATTGAAGACCTTATCGGCGGCCGAACCAGGAATTGATTAGTGAATCGTGATCACCATAATTTATGTGACTTTATGATGTAATTACCTGAAAATTGATTAGGTATGATTAAATTAGATTAAATATTGATAAAATGCAAAGTTGGCTTTATTTACCAAACTAGCCCTTAGTGGGCCACTATCCTAGACACATCTAGAGGCTTGCATACATTGAATCAAAACATTCATCAGCTTCATTTCCTTGCTTCCACCGAATTTAGAGAGAGAGAAAGTGAGAGAATTGTGTTTTCTTCTTGTTTTGCTTGGAGACTTGGAGATTTGGAAGAGTAATTGCATATTTGAACTCCTACACCTCTAAATCAAGACCTAAGGTAGAACAACTACCCTTTTTGGTTGTAATTTTGTTAGACTCTTGCATGATTTAGAGTTAAGTGGAAGTCTAGAGCCAATTTATGGCTTGTAATGTTGTATTGAGGCTTAATTGTTGCATGCATGTATACATTTGGTAGTTTTGAGGTTAGAGTCCATGATTCCTCGCATGCATGTCCATTTTTGGTCTCAATCCATGAATTTATCTTGGCTTTGAAAGAATGAGCTCATTTGAGCAAATGTTGGAGCTTAATCCTTGCATGCATGGCATATGTTTGCGATTTGAGGTTACCTTTCATGAGAATGTACATGCATGTTCATATTTCTACCATGAGCCATGAATTCACCATGTTTTGGAGTAATAGACTCTTTTGAGCATGTATTGGAAGCTTTGATTTGATTTAATCTCATGCATGTCGCTTTGTAGCATGTTCATGCATGTTCATGGAAAATGGGTTTGAAATTGGGTTTGTTTGAAACACCCTTGGGCTTTGATTTTACAAATTGAGCTTTAAATCATGTGATTCTATGTGTTTACAAAGGTTTTTCAGAAAATGGGCCCAAGAGGATCGATTTTGGTGTTTGAACCTTGAGTTTTGAACTTAGAACACAAACCTGGATTTTCCAGATTTTTGTCTCTCGCTCGAGCGGGGAAAGTAACGCTCGAGCGGGGAAATCAAGCTCCCAGTACTTTGACCTGTTTTACAGTCCGCTCGAGCAGAGTGATGCACGCTCGAGCGGAGAAATCGAGCATCCAAGATTTTTGCATCTGTTCATCACCGCTGAGCGATAATGTACGCTCGAGCGGAGTATTGGGTGACACGCTCGAGCGGGGAAGTTGACACTTGAGCGGGTACCTTTGTTTGCATGTCTGCTCGAGCGGGCAAAGATGCGCTCGAGCGGAACCCTGTTTCACTGAAAATTCTGAAAAATGTTTTCTATGCACATTTTTGCATCCTCATCCCATCCTAGGCACTCTTAAGCCTAGTTTAAGACATCTTAATGAGGATTAGATGTAGAACACACCGAGGCATTTAGGGATTAAGTTATTATCTTGCCCAACTGTATAACTTAGTGTGTGTTCAATATGTTAACTGTGTAGGGTTGGCACTCCGAGGAGACGCTCTAGTTCACTGTAGCCCAGAACTCTGTGAGTAACAATTGTGTAAAGATATGTTCAAATGATTATCTTTTGAATACTGAACTAAACTGTTTACTGAATTGATATTGATTACTGAATGAATGTTTGTCCTTTATTTCAACTGCATCAGGCATCCTTAGCACCCATCACATCGTTATCGTTACAGAGATCTCTGTTGGTTCCTCGCTGGAACCACTATCACATCGATCGATGGCCATCATTTCGCTCGGTCTTTTAAGACCCATCATATCGTTATGCTAATGAATGTACCACATATGATTGTTTACTGTACTGAACAACTGGTATACTGATTGAATTGAACTGTTTTCATTACTGTAAGGACATTCATTCTAAACCTCTTTACGCTTTATGTTATTCACTGGGCTTTAGCTCACTGCTCATATATATATGTAGGTGTACAAGCACCGGATCAAAGCTAGAGGCGTCGGGGTATTTCTAGTTTTGTCAAGCCAACCTATGTGCCTCACTGCGAGGTTCCGAGCCTGTTATGATAAGGTTTAGGGGTGTTCTAGTTTTCCCATTTTTTACACGATTTTGTCTCATCGCATCGATCGTTAGCACGATGTAATCGTAATAGGATTAAATCAGATCAATGATTGTACATAATGTATCTACTGTTTTGCCTCTGACTGCATATATGTATGAAAAATCTTTTGGCATATAGACGGTCACAGCTCATTGGACATTATTTATTTACTATATTGGCTTCCGCCAGTTCTGTATTAATCGCTTTATCAGGTTATCATATAGCCTTCGGTAATCACTTGACATCGGCTTCATGATGCTAAACCCATAGGGCCGGGTTTGGGTCGTGACAGGGCCCTTTATTATAACATCTTTGAGCCTTATACACTCAAACTAAACAAATCCTTCAGCCATTTTTGAGCTCACCACCGAACAAGAGAAAGGGAGTGTAAGAGTAGTGAATTCAACTTAGAGATTGGGCTTGGATCTTGAGGAATTGGAACATAGGTTGCAAATTAAGCTTCCTCACCTTGTAATTGAAGTTCTAGGTAAGGAATTTAACCTCTCATTGTTGTGTTTAAGCTTATGCATGCCTAGTTCATGTATCCTTAGTGATTTGAGCCTTGAATTGGTCCTTATATGTCAAATTGGAGCCTAGCTCATGCATGTATGCCTTTAATTTGAAGTTTTGAAGTTGTCCTTCATGAAATGGTACATGCATGTTCATAATTTTGCAATGGTCCATGTTTTCAACTTGTTTTTGGAACAATTGGCTCACTAGAGCATCAAATTGAAGCTTTGAAATGATTTGAATTCATGCATGTTTGCATGTTCTTCATGTTCATGAAAATGGGTTTGAAATTTGGATTTAATTGACTCACCCTTGGGCTTTAAATTCACAAACTGAGCTTTGAAACTTGTTGTATATTGAGTTTAGATATGTTTTCCAGAATTTGGGCCCAAGAGGTCAAGTTTTGAGCTAAGGAATGCTTGGTTTGAGCTTGGGAGGCAAATCTGGAAATTTCAGAATTTGGCTTCTTCGCTCGAGCGAAGGATTCCACGCTCGAGCGACCATCGTTTATTCTGAGCTCCGCTCGAGCGAAGGAATGGTGGCTCGAGTGTAAATTGCAAGCTCTCAGAATCTTGGTGCACGCAGACGCACGCTTGAGCAAGAGAACCTACGCTCGAGTGAGGACTGTGTCTTACGCTTGAGTGGGCATTGAGCGAGCATCGAGCGGAGATTTCCAACATCTAGCACTTTTTGCATTTTTGCAGATCGCTCGAGCGAGGAAGTCCACGCTCGAGCGACCCCACTGTTTTGACAAGCTCGCTCGAGCGAAGAAAGCCACGCTCGAGCGAGACCCTTGTTTTCTAAAAAATTCTGAAAATGTTTTCTAAGTGCATCTTTGCATCCTCATTCCCCCCTAGGCATTCTTAGGCCTAGTTTAAGGCATCTTAATGAGGATATAGATGTAGAACCACACCGAGGCAAATTTAGGGATTAAGTTATTATCTTTCCCAACTGTGAAACTTAGTGTGTGTTCAATCTGTTAATTGTATAGGGTTGGCATTCCGAGGAGACGCCTTAGCTTACTGTAACCCAGAACTCTGTGAGTAACAATTGTGTAAAGATATGTTCAAAATGATTATCTTCTGAATAATCGAATCGAATCACATCGAATCGATATTGTTTATCAATGAATGTATGTCCTATATTCTCAACTGCATCAGGCATCCTTAGCACCTATCGTTATCGTTATCATAGAGATCTCGCTTTCCTCGTGGAACCACCATCAAGCGATCGATGGCCATCATTACCGTTCGGTCTTTAAGACCTACCACATCAGATCGTTATGCTAATAGATGTACCACATATGACCGATTGACCGAAGATCGAATATCTTGATTTAATGAACTGTTTTCATTACTGTAAGGACATTCATTTTAAACCTCTTTACGCATTATGTTATTCACTGGGCTTTAGCTCACTGCTTATATATATGTGTACGTGTACAGGCACCGGACCAATGTTGGAAGCGTCGGGGTTAACTCTAGTTTTGTTAAGCCAACCACTGTGCCTCACTGCGAGATTCCAAGCCTGCCAAGCTATGGCTTAGGGGTGTTTTATTTCCCCGTCTGTCTTTGTACTGTTTTTGTAATACTGTATAGACCGTATTGTACTGTTTAATAGGGATTTGGTCCCTGCTCTGACTGGTTGTATATATTGTACATACTGTTTGTCTCTGACTGCATAAATGTATGAAAAATCTTTTTGGCATACAGACTGTCACAGCTCATTGGACATTGTTTATTTACTGTATTGGCTTCCGCCAAGCCCTCAGATCAGATATCAGATATCAAGTATGTGCCTTCGGTAATCTAGGATTACTGGCCGGTTACGGTGCTAAACCCATAGGGGCGGGTTTGGGTCGTGACAGTATAAGTGACCAATAGTTCTCAACTCCACCATATCCATCAAACATTACTCCACGATTTAATTTAATTTAATTAAATTTTTTTTTTTATCATTTGTTCAAAGCCCTTTTTGTTTAGATAAAAATAATTTTAACATAAAACAGTTTCACAAAAAAAAAAAAATTAGAAAATATTTTTTTTTTATGTTTGGTGATGATAGTGGTGGTGGGACGAAGGTAGAGGTTGTGGTATGGTGGGAGACGACAGTGGTGATGATGACGATGATGGTGGCCGTGGTGATAGGGTGTGGTGGTGGTGATAGTGGTGGTGGTGGTGGAGGTGAGAGTGATAGTAATAGTGTGGTGATATTGATAAAATTTTAGTTGAGAAAATATATTTTACTTTCAAAAATAAAAAACACTTTCTATCTAAATAGGTTTATTTTCTGTTGAGTTTCGTTTTTTATTATATCAAATACCAAAAAATATAAAACAATATGTTCTATCTAAATAAATGGAGGGTAAAAAGTAGAGGAAGAATGGGAGACGATCCAAATCAACTGCGGTAAAGGTTGCAGATCACATATTATTACTTGATCAAGCTTCTTGGAACAAGTTCCCTTTTTTTAATCAGCAAAGAAGAAATATATTGGTACAACTAACAGAGTTCAAAAAGCAGAGTACAAAATGAGCACACTCTCAAGAACATCAATTAAAAATGGACACAATGGAATGCAACACTGCTGAGTAAAAACCACATCACACTATAGCAAACCAAGACCAGGCAAAAAAATAAAATAAAAGTTGGCAAGAAACCAACTAATAAAAACACCAAGAACAGAAAAAAAGTAAAGGCCATAAAATAAAATCAATTAGTGATGAAGCCAGCTGCAGTCCAACTCTCAAAGCAATTCTTGAAGCAGTCAAAGCTCGCCCACATGAAGCCCGAACATCTCAAGAATACGTATCACAAACAGAGGCTCCTTAAATAATACAATTTCAATTAATATATACATATATATATATATCCCCTGATAGCACAACACCACAAAATTTTACTACTTTCAGAACTCACCCGCTTTATCAGTTAATTTGTTATGAACTTTCATAGATTTAACCCCCTCAAGGAAAAAGAAAAAATGTTATAGACTCTATGCTTGAAGCTGCCATTGCATCTCAAATCATTAGAATTCCCTTGTCTCTATCTCGTACATCTGATTCGCGAAGAGAAAATAAAAGTGTAGCGAAATGTGAAAGAAATTTAACTTATGTTTCATTCACATTTCCCTCCTATTTTCTTTCGCTCCACAAATCCTTAACCCAAATCCAAAATCCAAACACACCCATGGAAAGTTTGGGTTTTCTGCTAGAATAGTAGGGATGGCAGAAGAAGTCTTGTAGCTAGAAAGACTGAAAGATTGCCAATTGATCAGATGCATGTCAGTGTCATTGAATTAGCTAAAGCACAATTCATTGATTCGACAGGCATATTAGGAAAAGAAAGAAAAAAAAAAATCACAACAAAAGGAACAAAACTTATTCAAGATTAACTAACTGTAGTGTCTCCTATCTAAGTTCCTTACCATTCCAGTAAAGTGCCATTTAAATATTTTTTTCAACAAACTGTCGACACAAAGATCATATATGCAGGAATTCTATATCAGAATCAAAGATTATATATATGCAAGAATTTTATATCAGAACCAAACATTATACATGCAAGAATTTTATATCATAACCAATTTTAGTTGTTGTACAAGCAACATGGCAGCAATGTGTATTTCTAACCTGATCAGTTTATTTTCAGATAATTGAGGATCTTTGGTCTGTCAATGACAAATATTTTATTTATTATTTTTTGATAAATAAGCAACTTTATTGAAAAAGCATCAAAATGATGCAAAGAATACAAAACCAAACTAAAGACTAGCAAACAAAAACATGTACAATAGCAAAACCACCAACTAAACAAGAGCTAATTTGAAACTTGAAGTTTCATTTACATTTTGACTTGTATCTTGAAACAAGAAAATAAACTTTCAAATTCCTAGAAAACAGAATTCGACAAATGACTATTTTCTTCATATTCAATTACAAATATATATATATATATATATTTAACCCATGTTGGTTCTTTGTTTTGTCATTGTAGTTTCTTCAACTAGTTGCACTTTCTAGGCTACTTTTTTTCTTCTTAAAAAAAAGAAAAATAAAAAAGGAGTTCATATATAAATATATAAAACTGAACAAGAATATAATAGAATTAGCTAAGCAGACTTACCTAGAACATTAGGTGCATGAACAACCTACTTAGTAGCTTTAGGAACACAAAAGTGAAAACCAAACAAGCAATTAACTTACATACAGACTTAACGTCTTGCACTAAACCAAACAAAGTAGAGCTATATGTCAACATGTGAACCTCAGATATCTCTGCTATGCTTGAACCATCAAGGCTGAGGAGCATAGAGGGATGAGCAACTTAATTCATTACAGGGCACTATGACACTGTCATCCATCCTGCAACAAATTAGCAGATTGGTAGTGAAATTCCTTGATTTGGATTTTGATTAGGCCTAATCATACTCATTTGGGTACACCTCTATCAAACTTTTCATTATCAATTACTAAGTTTCAAAAACAAAACATAAAAAGGGATTAAAATAATAATAGTGTACAGCTACATTGATTAAACCAATTTGATATGCAACAAGAAAGAACTTTCATCCTCTTTCATTGTCAACATAAGTCCATGGACAAAGAACTTTTATATAACATAGGCTAGTTTCTTTCTTTTCTTATTGTAGTTTCTTCAAATAGATTTGCGTTTTCTAGGCTCTTCCATTCTATAATTCCTTGTTCTGCTTTTTTCTTCTCTTTTATATATCTAACATAAGTACAGATGCAGATTGATAAGCAAAATGCCCGGATTTGAATTATTATTAGTTCTAACCAATCAATTGAGTACACTTCTCTCAAACTTTTCATAATGATTTTGTAAGTTTCAGAAAGGGATTAAAAGCATTGTATGAAGCTGATTAAAGCAATGCAATAAGTACCGAGAAACACTAAATCCATGATTTCATCCCTTTTTCTTTTTTGTTTGTCACCAAAGGAAAATTTTATTGAAAAACAAGATGAATTATAACCAAGAACTGCCTGGTGCAAGATCTTCAAGTTCTATGCAAAGAATTCATACCTATAGTGACAAGAACCTCCCAGCAGCAATTCCATTCGGCTGGAATTGATTTGAACATAAGCATATAAAATTGAACCATCACAATACTAATGAATAGGAACATTACATTACTAATGATGAACATAAGCATACGTTACATTACTATCTTAGTGTTAGTACTTATTTAATGCCAGTTGAAAAGGGCAAGGTTTCTCTCCAATTCTAATTCTAGTTCAATATATTTTAGTTTTTATTTCTATCTCCTTAAGTTTTTTTAAAGAGAAATTACCTACTATTGTGATTTTGATGGGTTATTCATCGTGGGTAATTATCGTGTTGTAATAAAACAAATTCATCCTAATTTATTAGCAAACTAATACCAGAGCTAAGATGTGAAAGGAAAAGATAAGATGGAGATACAAGCTAAACCTAAACCCCACATTAAGTTAAGTTAAGTAGGCTGTGATCAATATGTGAATACCACAATCAGAAATTCACTAAAATAATTTTTTTAAGAGCAATTACCTATTTTCATGATTTTGATGGGCCTGCAACAATACACAGAGGATAACTTGTGTGTAAAAATAACTTTTTTCTTCATAATTTATTACATAACTGATTTAAGACATATGTAAAAGGAAAAGATAAGATGTAGATTTGAAAGCTAAATCCTATTTTAAATAAAGTAGGTTGTGACCAGTATGTAAATACCATAATAAAAAATTCTCCAACACAATTCCCCTCTCCCCCCTCCCCCCCCCTCCAGCCCTTTTATTGTAGCAGTTGATAACTTCATCTATATAGCACTCTGTGGTGAAAAATAAATATTAAGAATAAGAGAGAGATAAATAGATGTCTTGAGAGTAATGCTAGAGACTAAAAATTTAGACAGAAAAATACCAACAAAAATATCGTGTGGTGTAGATACAATAATATATTTTGAGCTCTAGTAGAGGACTTGGGAGCAATAAGCAACTGAAAATAAATGAGATTTAGATATAAATTTTCAAATATATATGAAACAAGTCTACTTCTAACAGAAGAACAACTTGCATGTGAATATTCAAGAGGAAAAGTTATTGGCATATGTAAAAAATAAAATAAAATAAAATAAAGAGAGAGAGAGAGAGAGAGAGAGAGAGAGAGAGATGGATGGAAGAAGTACTGATCTTCACTCTCCTCTGTTGCTGAAAAATTCTTCTATTTTCTTGTCATTGTCAATTTATCTTAATATCAACGATTAAATACAAAAATTGTGGTATATTAAAATTCTTATTGTTCCCTTTTGAATTCTTCTAGAAAAATGAATTGTTTTACCTCTAAAACGAATGGAAGGGATAAGGTGAATTTTGTGAAAATCCTCTCCTTCTTGGCCATAAACCACTTGAACCCTGGCATTGAATGCTTTAGGCATATAGGCAATCTCCAATTCTTGGAGGGTAGAGATGAATCTCAATCCAGAAATTTTTGGGGGTCTTGCTCTTTTCGTGTTAATTACTCTTGGTTTTATATGTTTACACATTGTTTAGGCAAAGGCTACGTCAAGAAAGAATAAATAATAAAAAAAAATTGTGTCTTTTTCTTCGAACATTTCTCCACCTCAAAACTTCTTCTCGTGAATATATATATAGCTTCTTGAATCAACAAACTGCCGATCCATTTGCCTACAAACGAGAGAACAACCTCAGCCATATTTCTTTGGCCACAGTGTAGCTCATGAGTTATCTTTGATCAATACAAAGTAACATTTTTCTAACTTAAAGCTTTGACACTATTAGTAATATGTTAGTGTAGTGTATATACTTTATTCTTTAAGATAGTGCATTAGCCTTTCGGTCACTTTCCATCATTGTTGTCTGTAAATCTTCTCCTATATAAAAGAACCCCTGACCATTGTTAAAAGTATGAATGATACACAGTTTGCTCTCTCTCTCTCTCTCTCAACCTTCAAACATGGTATTAGAGCGAGGTTCCTTTTCTCCTTGTGCTTAGTCCCTTACACGATGGCACTACAGTACTGCTTCCGAATCGTTGTGTCTTCCTACCAACCTGCTTGGAATTTCCTCACAATTCCAACGGCACCACCCACGTCACCAGAAAAGTTTCCACATGCCCTCACACACCACTTCAGTTCGCAACAGATTCCGCTTCGCCATGTCCCACGCCTCACGCGCCCTCTCCCTGGTGTCCGACCGCATCCGACTCCATTTCTACGGTGTATTTGTCAGATGTTGTGCATGCGTCTTATTGTGTGCTCACGTCGCTATTCTCGCTCCTCAGCCGCGTGAGTCATTCTGCTATCATGCGCCGCCCGCCCTTCCTGTTATTGTGCGCCACGCCTCAGTCTGCTATTGTGTGTCGCTGACATCATCTGCCCATCTACTGATGTCATCTTTGCACAGCAGCCCCTTTTCCAGCTATTTTTGACCTTTCGGACTCACTGGTACGCTCTGTTTTACTGAATTTTGCTCCTACAAGCCTGTTCCTATTTATTTAGTCTTATTCCACTATTATTATGGATTGCCATGATGCCTTCTATCTAATTTCTATTCTTCTTAATGGTTCCAATTATGTGTTGTGGGCCTAAGCCATGTCTTTCTTCCTCAAAGGTCGGAAACTCTAGCGTATTATCACCGAGAATGTGACCTAACTGATAAAAGAGGTCGCTGAAACTGCTGCCACACATGAAGATCGACTCAAAGATTGGGACAGTATGAACTACCAGATCATTACTTGGCTTCAGAATACCTCTGTTGCCTCTATTAGTCTTCAGTTTGGTCGTTTTCAACTTGACTCTGTTACCACTCCTGCTAAAGACATTTGGGATTTTTTGAAAGACCGCTACCAAACTACAGGTCTTTCCCATTAGTATCAACTTTAGAGTCAGCTTCACCGCATGCATCAAGAATCTAGTCTGTCTATTAATGATTTTCTTTCTCAAATGTATTCTGTTTAGGACCAGCTTGTTTTTTCTAAACCGGCATGGCCTCACTATGAAGATACTACTTTATTCACTACATATAGTAATCAGCAGTGGTTGGTTCAATTTCTCGTAGCTCTTACTCTCCATTTTGAGCCCGAGCGTGCATCTCTTTTTCATCACTTTCCACTACCCACTCTTGAGCAGGCTATTTCCGAGTTGTTATCTGAGGAAACTCGTCTTGGTACTCTCCAGTGTTCTTGCTACTCCTTAGTCACGGCCCTCACCAACCTAGCGGTCCATTGCCTGCATCAATTGTCAGAATCGGGGCCTTCTATTTACTCATCTTCTGGTTCATTGCCTCGTCAAATCCTGCCAATACTGTAACAAACTTGGTCCTGGTCATCTACAGCAGGATTGTTTTCGTAATCCATCCCGGTCATCTTCCACTAGCCACTCCTCTTGTGGTGGCTCTTCCAGGAGTAGCTTACATAGTCCTGGGAATTAGTCTTTGCCTGCTCATCGAACTGCTACTGCTGCGTCTGAGGATTTATCTGAGTCTCATGATCCGTCTGCACTTGTCTTTTTTCAAACTAATGTTGAGGCCATGTTCAAACAGTTTCTCTCCACCTCTGGTACACCTCCTACTAGTGCTTTGTCTATGACTCTAGGTAACTCTTCTTGGTATTTTTACTCTGCATCATATAACTTTCAACTCTACTATATTCTCTTCTACCTCTCAATCTACTCATATTTCCTTTACTCATACTGCTAATGGTTCTCTCATGTCTGTCAGTCATGTTGGTTCTATTTCCACATCTCATTTATCTTTACCCCATGTTTATTATATCCCTGTTTTGACCTTAAACCTTATCCTTGTTAGTCAACTATTTGAGCTTGGTTTAACCGTCACATTTTCTGCTAATGGTTGTTTGGTGCAGGGCCCTCAGATGGGACAAACTCTTGGGATCGACTATAAACATGGACATCTCTATGAACTCATTCACCTCCATGTTCCTGACTCCCTACAATTAGCTGCTCATGCATCTGATTCCTCTTTGTCTCCTTTTCATCTTTGGCATTTTCACTTAGGAAATATTTCTATTAGTCGGTTAAAGTCTTTGGTTTCTAGTGGTCAATTAGATCACGTGCTTCCAGATACTTTTGATTGTTTGCCATGTCAACTTGCAAAATAACCTGCCTTATCATTTAATAAAAATACTTCTGTTTCTTATGCACCTTTTGATCTCATGCATTTAGATATTTGGGGCCCATCACCTACTTCTAACATAGAGGACTCTCGTTATTTTGTTGTTTTTATTGATGATTTTTCAAGATTTACTTGGTATTTCTCATGAAAAATCGGTCTGCACTTAAACAACTTTATATTACCTTTGCCAAAATAGTCCACACTTAATTTTCAAAGACCATTAGAATTTTTCGCTTTGACAATGCTATGGAGTATCGGGATACAGATTTCCTTTCCTTTCTTCAGAGTCATGGTACTCAGCCCCATCGTTCCCATGCTGGCAAGTCCCAACAAAATGGACGTGCTGAACGGAAACATCGGCATATTCTTAACACTACTCGCGCTCTCATTCTCTCTTCTTCATGTCTAGAAAACTTTTGGGAGAAAGCTGCCCTTACTGCTATATATACTATCAATTGTGTTCCTACCTTGTCATCAATAATCAAACTCCCTTTGAACGTCTGCATGGCACTCGCTCCTCATACACAAATCTTTGGGTTTTTGGTTCTGCGTATTTTGTTCTGCTTCAATCACATGAACACACCAAGCTTGAACGTCGTTATTGTCTTTGTTGCTATCTTGAGTATGGGATTGAATAAAAAGGCTATCGCTGTTGGGATCCTATCTCTAAGGGTCTTCGTGTATCTTATCATGTGGTTTTCTGGAAGCACAAAATGTTTTCCTCCCTATCCTTTTTTCACTTACCCGCACCCTCCACTTCCATCATGTTTAGTAATCCTTCAATAGATCTCTTCTCTAATGAATTTGATACAGGTTCCTTCTTCATAGAGACGCCTTTGTTAACCCCTAATCCCATCCAGCCTGCTCTTCCTGATGCTCCACCTCTCATTGAGCCTTCTAGCCCGTCTCCTCCTTTCCTACCAGCCCTTCCCTCCACAGATCCTCCCACAGGTCGGCCACATCGGGTAACTCACCCCTTCCTTCATCTTCATGATTATATTGTTGGGTCTACTACCTTCTCTACTTATGAACCTACCTCCTATCGTGAGGCTTGTACTAATCCTCTTTGGCAGTAAGCTATGACTGATGAACTACAGGCTTTAGACAAAACTCATACTTAGGATGTTGTTGATCTTCCTCCTGGCAAGACTGCAATTGGCTGCAAATGGGTATACAAAATCAAGACCCATTTTGATGGCTATGTTGAGCGCTACAAAGCTTGTCTTGTTGCAAAGGGTTTCAACCAGTTATATGGCATTGATTATGAGAAGACATTCTCCCCTGTTGCTCGGCTTACCTCTGTTCGCAGTTTGCTTGCTGTTGCTGCCACTCGCCACTAGGATCTTTTTCAGATGGATGTCAAAAATGCTTTCCTTAATGGTAATCTTCTTAAGGAGGTCTACATGCAACCTCCCCTTAGGTCTACTTATCCAGCTCATAAGGTTTGCAAACTACAACATGCCCTCTATGGTCTCAAGCAAGCCCCCCGCGCTTGGTTTTCTAAGTTTAGTTCCACCATTTATGACTTTGGGTTCACCTCCAGTTCATATGACTCTACTTTATTTGTTCGAGCTACTACTTATGGTACTACTCTTCTTCTTCTTTATGTGGATGATATGATCATCACTGGTGATGATGCAATTGGTAATCTTTCACCTCAAACATTTTCTCCATCGTTAATTTGAGATGAAGGACCTTGGTACTCTTAATTACTTCTTAGGGCTTGAAATCTCTCATGATTCCACTGGTTACTATTTGTCCCAGGCCAAATATACATTCAATCTTCTAGCACGTGCTGGTCTTACAGATTGCAAAACTACCTCTACTTCAGTTCACTCCTCTTAATAGGGATCAACTCTTTGATGCTACTCTTTATCGCCAGCTAGTCGATAGCCTCGTCTATCTCACTGTGACTTGTCCTGACATTACCTATGTTGTCCATCTTGTTAGTCAGTACATGTCGGCTCCTCCCACTCCACATTATACTGCTCTACTCCGCATACTTCGCTACCTTAAAGGCACTCTGTTCCATGGATTTCACTACTCTGCTCACTTCTCTCTTGAACTGTGTGCTTTTTCTGATGCTGATTGGGCTAGGAATCCTACTAATCGACGCTCCACCATGGGTTTCTATTTCTTCTTAGGGGATTCTCTTCTTACTTGGCACATCAAGAAACAATCCCTCACTGCTCGCTCTAGTACCGAAGCTGAATACCGAGCTTTTGCTAATATTACTTAGGAACTTCTCTGGCTTTGCTGGCTCCTTACTGATATGGGTGTTTCTTCTTCTGGTGCTACCTCTCTCTATTGTGACAATCAGAGTGCCATTCAGATTGCTCACAATGATGTTTTCCATGATCGCACCAAGCATATTGAGATTGATTGTCATTTCATTCGACAACATGTTACACATGGCACTGTTCATCTTCTCTCTATTGCTTCTGCAGATCAGCTTGCTGATATTTTCACCAAGGCTTATCCTCCTGGTCATTTTAGTGATCTAATTTCCAAAGTCAAGTTGGTTTATGTTTACCCTCCTTGAGTTTGCAGAGAGATATTAGTAATATGTTAGTGTAGTGTATATAATTTATGCTTTAAGATAGTGCATTAGCTTTTTGGCCACTTTCATCATTGTTGTCTGTAAATCCTCTCCTATATAAAGGAGTCCCTAACCATTGTTAAAAATATAAATGATACACAGTTTGCTCTCTTTCTCTCTCTCTCAACCTTCAAACAGACACTATTAATAGAAGCAATAGTTTTAACAAAATCAATAAGTCAATTTTCAAAAATAAAATAAAATAAATTACATAGAATAAAGTAAGAACACAGATAGAGGTTACCTAAACCAAACCCATAATCAAATTCATCTTTAAAAAGCTAGAAATAATTTTGCCCAAAAAAGATAAAAACCTAGATTATATGTGAACAATCTAAAAAATATCCTAATATGAATCAATACTAGGGATATATAAATATGAATATAGACTGAGTAGATACGATATGATACGATACAAGCATAGAAATCAAAGAAAGGGTGAAGAGAGATCGGAATAGGAATGCAATGGGTAACCTATCCAATATATATATATATATATATATCAAAAATGCTAAAGACTCTAAAAATTCTATCAAATGTCTCACATAGGTGTAGAACCCATACCCATGTGGACATTTGGTAGAACTTTTGATAGAATTTTTAGGATTTCTAGCATTACTCTCTATATATATATATGTGTACATTTCACACAGTGAGTTATTTTAATTTTTAATTTTTTGGGGTTAAAAGTTATTTTAAGCCAATGCAATTTGAATTACAAAAACTAAACTCAAGAAATAATTTTTTAATAAAATTATGTTTTAAAAATTTGATTTTAAAACACGATTTTAACTAATTTATTGTAAAATGTTGTTATGAAATCATGTTTTTTAAATATAATTTTAAAAAAAATTATATTTTAAAAATATAATTTTATGAGTTAACATAAATTTAAGAAATAATTTTGAAGTGAGTAAGTCTAACAAAATTTTAGTTTCAAACAACTTATGTTCGGTAATAAAATAAAATTTATTTCCGATGTACCCAAAAAAAAAACAATAAAAATAAAGAAAAACAAAACAAAAAATGCGGGACAAGGTGCAAACATCATATTTGTTTAACCCATGTTGCTTCTTCCTTCTTTCATTGTAATTTCTTTAAATTGAGGCCTTGCATGGGAACACATATTTTTAGTAATTTTTTGACTTTTTGACTAAAATATAAAGTAAAAAAAAACTAGTATGTTTGAAATAACTTTTTATTTTTTTACGAAAAGATGTACAAAAAATAGAAAGAAGATAAAAATTTTGACCTTTTGGTATAGGTTATAGGCTTTTTGATTTTTTTAGTAACTTTTTAACTTTTAAACTAAAACACTCACATGCCAAGCTAGGCCTAAGTTGCACTTTCTAGGCTACTTTTTTTTGTTTTTTTGTTTTTTTGAAATGAAAAGTTTATAGGGCAAATGACACATGTAGTCCCCAAAATGTATTTCTTCTGTCAATTTGGCTTTTCTAGTTCTAAATTGCATCAATTTTACTATTGAGTAATTAATATCTTATCAATTTTGTCTAATTGATAGCTCTATTTTAGAAATTTGAAAATCCAATGGGCAAAATCGCACAGTCACTATTTTCAAAGTGATTAAGGGATTAATATCTAATTTCAAATAACTTATTCCCTTTTGAATGGACCATTTGTATGCTCTCTAGGATGTAAAAATGGTCCGAGATTCGTGAGAGGCCCGAAACCCACCTGGGATCCGAGACGGGCCTAGTCCGTTTCGGTCCGATTAGGCTCGGGCCCAAGCCCAACCTAGTATAAATTAAATTAATCAAAAATCCGTAATCCTATGATCAAATACTAATTATTTTAAAAATATATAAAGATCAAGTTAATTGTTTATTTATTAAAAAACAAATGTGCTATTGTTATGAAGTTATAGATGTCCAATCAATTTAATTTTTTACATAAATGATCTACTTAATAAACTTTACAATATAAACTATTCAAATTATCACAAAAGACTTAGAAATAACACCACCAAAACACCATCGAAGCCTACTATGACTTAAAGCATCAGCATCAGAGTCGCTACAACGACTTTGACGCTATTGTAGAGAGCCAAACTGTAAATATGTTGATACATCAGAGTCGCTATAGGCTTCATTCATTTTGACAAAGCTACAGTTCCTCCTTTGATGAAGTGAGGAACTATTCACAAGGTAATCAATTTTTTATTATATTTTCTTTCCTGTGCTTCTTTTTCCCGCCAACAAGAATACTATCTCTCATACCACCATTACTGTCAACACTTACCAAAGCCATCACACAAATTTCATTCACACCATCTTGAAAGTTCATCAGGTTGTCTCTCTCTCTCTGAACTGGAGCAAAGCTGGGGTCATCCCCCTGGATGTCCCCCAGGATGTCCCATGAGAAGAAGAAAAATGCTGCAATTTTGCTTAATCGGTCGACCACCTTGGCTTCTATGTTGCTGCTGTTCTATTCTTGCTCTGGTGCTGTCTTGAGTCTTATTTTATACCTGTTTTAATATATTTAAATTGAAAAAGATAAAAGAAAAAAAAATAATATTTTAATGAAATAGAATTTTAAAATAAAGAGTTTGATGGAGTGTGTATATAAAAAAGAGGCTAGCCAAAATAAAAAATGAATTTTAGATTATAATTTGACTTAAAATTTACTGAGACTAATGCGGATGCTTTTAGTCATAGCAAGGTCCCTTATTCCGCCGTTGATTGCCTCTACCCACCAAACGTACCGCACGCGTATCTATACTATATATTAAACAAAAGGGGATTTTTAACCCCCAAGGCCTGTGGGAGCTTCAATATCCCAATCTAAATTTTCTAAATTTTTTATTTGGAAAAAAAAAACTCAGCATTTATTGATTTGGTCAAATTTCCTGATCAGCATTTATTAACTTTATCCCCTGATCAACATTTAAAATCCCCTCATACAAATAATTATAGATACAATTCGTGTATAGTTATTGCAGTACCCTTTTTAACTTCTCTCATATACTATGGTTAGTGATAAGATTGTTAAATTATTTTTATAAAAAATCTTAAAAAAACATAATTTACATATTAAAAAAAATCTCAAACAAATATAAATATCTAAAATTATCCCATGCATAGCACGAATGATAGGCTAGTTTATTAATATTGGAAATTTGGCTACTCAGTTTTCAAGCTCCTTTCGTGTTAATTACTACTCTTTTTATGAATGATCGAATTTTTCTCATATTCAACATTTTAATATAAAAAAATTGGCAATTTATTGGATCTATCACAGTTCTTCTTGTAATAATATAAAATGTTGATTTTGTAAAATTTTCAATATATATCATTTATGAAAAAAATTAATTTGATAAAATAATTGTAACATTTTTATTTTAGTGTGTTTGTTTTTTTTATGAAAAAAAATAACAAATATATTTTTTAAAATAGACTATTTATTTTGCTAACAACAAATGCAATAAAATAAAATATTATGATTATTAAATCTATTTAATTTTTTTAATAAATATCATACATTAAAAATCATACAAAATAAATGATTTATATTATCAAAACGAAACCTTATCAGCTTTCTGAACTACTCAAATAATACAAGGAAGAGATTAAAGTCATATACAGTCGTCACAAAAATATATGTTTTACTGTAACCAATGTTCTCCTAACACGTGGTGGGAACGCAACCGGCTTGGTCTTCTCAAACCCACTTTCCTCACCCCAATGTCATTTTTTTTCCAATAGTGCTTGTTATACATTAATTATTATATTAATTAATATATTAACACATATTATAATAATATAATTTTAAAATTATAAATCTCTCTTACTATATAAATTACAAAAATTTTAAATTAATAAAATTATATGATATTATTTGTTAATATCAATCAGTGCACTTTAACTTCTTTTGTTTTTTATCTGCAATATGAGCATTCGATTAACCTCTTTCTCATCAGCAAGTATCCAAGGCGGTTGGCTTAGTGAGTGACAATTGGGGCCGAAAGATTTGCTCCTTCTCAAGTCTTAGGTTAGAATCACTTAACTAACAAATTCATACCTTAATACTGTGTTTAGTTAAAGGATTTGAAGAGGGATTTGAAAAAGAAAATGAAAAAGATAGATGAAATATGAATAAAATATACCTGCATTTCACCTAATTTCATACACTTTTTCCCGTTCTCTTTCCAAATCTCTCTCTAAATCTCCCAATCAAACATAACGTAAGGTCACGGACCTTAAGGTATAAGTGTGTTTCGAAAGGTTTGTTTAGACTATAGAGACTTGATACATGTAAACTGACTCAAAATACCTTACCCAAAAAAAAAAAAAAAAACAAAACCTCACGCTTTCATACCCACACCAAAGTCACCCAACCATGGCTATGGACACATTAATCATCAACCCACTCTCACCCTAGTCCCCACTCTCCCTCACACTCGCCTAATGCCTTTCCCAAATAGTCTCTGTTCTTCCCCAATCCTCGATGGTACTCCCTCTAACAATGTTAAAAGACTTATATTTTACTAGCCTATCACCCGTGTTATGCACGGGATAATTATAAATATTTATATTTATTTTAATTTTTTTTAATATATAAATTATGTTTTTTAAGATTTTTTATAAAAATAATTTAATAATCTTATCACTAACCATAGTATACAGGAGAAATTAAAAAGGCTACTGCAGTAACTATGCACGGGCTATCTATACTTATTTGTATGAGGGGGATTTTAAATGCTAATAAGGGATTTTGACCAAATCAATAAATGTAGGCATATGGATTGGAAAGAGTTAATAAATGCTGATCATGAGATTTTGACCAAATCAATAAATGCTGAGGCTTTTTTTTTTTTTTTAAATCAAAAATTTAGAAAATTAAGATTTTGAGATTGGAGCTCCCACAAGACTTGGTGTTTAGAAACCCCTTTTTCCTTAATATATTTACAATTATCTATATATGTGAATTGTGATTTTTAAATTTTTTTTTTTAAAATTTTAAATGTCTTCTTTTTTTCCTTTTTTATATTATATTAAAGTTTAATATTTTGATAGTAATCATATGTGCTGGACTTTTCAAGCAATTAAATATTTTTTTTTTATTATATTATATTAAAGTTTAATATTTTAATAATAATCATTTGTGTTGGACTTTTCAAGAAATTTTTTTAATGCTTGTTCTTAATGCATTAAAGTGTTATCATGAGGAATAATAATCATATGTTGGGACTTTTCAAGGAATTAATATGTGTTAGATTTCAACGAATTTTTTTTTATACTTGTTCTTAATGCATTAAAGTGTTATTATGAGGGTAAAACTTAGGGGTTAGTAGAAGTTAATAAATGCTAAGTTTTTTTTTTTTTTTTAAATCAAAAAATCAAAAAATTTAGCTTAAGAGATTGAAACTCCCACAAGACATGGAGTTAAAAACTCTCTTTTACTTAATATATAGTATATAGATTCGTATATATGCATTCACAATAATACGACAAGAATGGTGAATCTCATATTAATCAATTAAAAATGACACTTTGTAAATTACATCATTGCAAATTAAATTGTAAAAAATTTATGAGAGTCTCAGACATTTTCTTACTCCCTCCCATCCCCTAATTAGTCTGCTACGCATCTCGACGATGTCCCCCTCCCTTTGGAAATCCCCCAATGCAAAATTTCACACACAACCCCACAAACCCACCCAACCATGGCAGACAGTGGCTATCCTCACCACCTCTGCAATTGTCTTGTTTCCAATAAAAATTAAGGATCAATTGAAATTAAAAACAAAAAACAAAACCCATAACAAAACAACCCACAAATATCTTCCCTTGACATTGGCCAGCGAGTTTTATTCCATAATGGGTTTGCTGTTGGTGGATATTTTATGGAACTATTGTTGGAGAGTGAATGAAATCGACGGGAACAAAAAAGAGAAAAACAGAGGAGCTATGGGAAGAGAGGAGGAAAATGGAGGTGGAGGTTGCAGTGGTCGATGATGGAGGTCGTGGTGGTCAGTGGTAAAGCTGGGCAGAGAAAGGATTGGGTTAGAGAAGCCATGGGATGGAAGAAGAGAGAGTAGAGGAGATGGTGCTGATTCGATGCGAAAACTGTGCAAAAGAGATGTATAAATTTTTCAGAAAAAATCCCAAAACAATTATGTGCCCTTTTTTCTGATAAAAATGTTTAACAGCACTAAAATAGAGTTTTAATGAAAACTTTGACAGTGGGCTTTACTCACAAATAATTTGATGACTTTTTTTTTTTTTTTTTTTTTTTTTTTTCCTACTTAATGCTATATTATTAGAGTCATTGTTAAAATTTTAAATTTAAGGCTAGGTTTGGCATAACCTATATAATTCATCTTTTTATCTTTTTTTCATCACATCACCTCTCTATTTTTTTGTACATTTTTTTCGTAAAAAGACAAAAAATATATTTTTTTAAGACACCCTAAACCAACAAATTTATGAAGCATTACTCTTTTTTGATTGGATATCCATAAATGTTTGGTGTACGGAATGGGATAGCCTTCACGATACCTTCATCCCTCCATCAACTTTTTCTGCTCTTCTTGGACGTATAATAAATCAAAGGGAAATGTCTGAGAGCGCGAATATGTAGAGTGCGAATAGCTCGAAATATTCTTTTACCGGTAAGAGAATATAAAAAATTCCTAAAACGACATCGTTTTGAGATTTTCAAGCGATTCAGGGGCTGATTTTTTGAGCTACCAATCACGATTGTAAATCAAATTGCCTTATCTCGTAACTTTTGTAATAAAAATTAGGGTTTGGTTATGGTGTGCAACTTACACCTTACACCTTATTCTTTACACTTACACCTTATGCTTACACCTTTTATACCTTACACCTTACGCCTTTTGTGTAAGTGGCACATGGTGTGCAACTCACTTACACCTTACACCTTACACTTACACCTTATACTTACACTTACACCTACACCTTACACTTACACCTTTTGTGTAAGTGGCACATGGTGTGCAACCCACTTACACCTTTTGTGGATTGCACACCTAAGAAAACTCCTAAAAATTATCTATATAAAAAATGAGTTTTATTAAAAAATTATAATTAAAAGAAAAAAATATTTTATTTTATAAAATAGATGATTTTAAGTTTATAATCACATTTTATTATTCATTTCATAAAACAAAATGTGATTTTTTTCTTAAGTTTATAATTTTTCAATAAAGCTCCTTTTTGCATAAATGATCTTTATTACAAAACTTATAAAATAGACAGTTTGAATAATTGGTGCAGGTCTGAATTGAGATTTACAAGAAAAATATGAAGAGATATAAAATGAACAAGTATGGAAGGGCGGTTATTCCATGCGGACCGGACACCCATGCATAACTCTTTCATCATAAAAAAAAAACCTGAGTTTGGCTCCTCTCCAATCCTATTAGAATTGAAGGATCCTCCAATCTACATCCAATTGCCAAGATCTTTATATTAAACCCATCTCATCCTAGGGCCATGTGGTTATGCACACGCAATCATATCCAACTTTTATCATCTTCATCGCAGGAGAAGGAAAATCCCTTATTCTCTGTAAAACCCTCTCTTGCTCCTGTACCAATGCACCATATCTATACCGCCTCCCCTCTTACGACTCTACCAATCCACCTTCTTACTCCTATCCCTCGCATTGCCTACCATTGCCAGCTCCAAATTCTCAACATTCTCTACCTCTTGTGAGTCCTCAAATACCCCCATCCCAATCTTTCTCTCTCTCTCTCTCTCTCTCTCTCTCTCTCTCTACAAATGCCTTTTGAGCAAATTAGTTTTTCCAAAATTGATTTCTTAACAACACAGATTGAGTCTGATTAATGTGAGAAATTAATTGCAATTTCAAAATCTTAATATACACACACAAGTTATATATATATATATTCATTGATTTTAGATATGCAAGTATCAAACACAATGTTGTCCAATTGTAAATGTAAAAAATATATTAATTTGAATCATTTTCTTTTTTGATGGCAATGGTTTGATATTTGCAGCTGTCAATGTTTTATGCTTACATTACTGTGATGGACATGGAAGAGTGTGGTTTTCTCAAGGACCTTTAGAGAGAGAGAGAGAGAGAGAGAGAGAAGATAGGAACGATTGGGGCTGGGGTAAAGTCTAGAGAAAAAGAGAGAAGAGGCCGTCACAAAAAAAAAAAAAAAATTGTGGGCAAGAATAGAAGTTGGATGAGAAGATAAGAGAAGAAACAAAGAATTGATTGATTAAAGCGTTTTGTTCCGTTGGATACAGTAGTTGTCACGTGTTGGATTGCAAATGAATCGAATTGTTCATGAATAAGTTCGGTTCAGTTCGTTAAGGGCTCGGTTTGGCTCGGTTCGTTTAGTAAATGAGCCAAGCTCGAATTCGAACTCGTTTAGTAAACGAGCTGAGCTCGAGCTCGTGTAAACTTGACTCGTCAAGTTCGGCTCGTTTATCTTTATTTAAATTATATAATAAATATATTATTTATATATTAAATAATATATAAATATATAAAAATAATAATATAAATACATTATTTATATATTGAGAGGGAGATTAATGATTTGGAACTGAGCCGGGAAGATCTGGGCCGGACAGAGTTGTGCCGGACAGATTTGGGCCGAGCAGGTGCTGGGCCAAGGTTGTGTGGCCCTGTCTTGAAGGATGTTGCTCAGCTAAGGCAACAAATGGTTGGACCGAGCTACCTGGTTTCGCGGAGGCCAAGCCGGTCAAGTGAAATGATCGGCGTCAGGAAAGACATGTTTGGACCGAGGTGCCTGTTTGCTCGGCAGGAAGGCCGATCGCAGACAAGCATGGGATGTCCCGAGCACGGCTTTGCCAAGATGCCGCCGAGCCCGGTCCTCATTGAGCTTACCTAATGGAGTGCTTGGGCATGAAGCACAGCGTGGCCGTTGACAGCCGAGATGATGTTGCCCTGCTGCCGTGCTCCCAGTAGAGTGGGCTTGCAGTTGGGTTAGGTGATGTTCAACAAGGTTTATGCTGACAGATGGGATAGCAGAGACACGTGTCAGGAGATGACTAGGAGTGGATATGGGGCGTAGAGGGTATATAGGCGTGTCTGCGCCCCCCATGCGAGACAGACGAACATTTTGTAAGAGATACACTTACACTCAATTCTCTCACTTGTCTCTATTTATCCCTTGGTGTGTGTTCTAACTTGATCGTCGGAGGGGTTTTCCGGCCACACACCGCCGGGTAGCTCACCGCCGTTGTGTACGCAGGTGATCGGATAGAAGCGGAGCTAGGAAGAAAAGAGTGCGGGCTTGCCTGAATATTTGCTCCCCGCACAATTGGCGCCGTCTGTGGGAAGCTTGCTGATAAAACCTTGTCTTTCGAAGCTCATCTGATCGCCTTCTATGGCGAACAACGAGGAGATTCCGTTGTCCGCCATCGACGGAGTCACTCCGGAGTCGGGCAGACGAAGAGAGGGACCTCCCACCATCTTTCCGATGGGGGACCTGGAGACATTCCTAGGAGGACAGTCAGGAGACGCGCGGGATAAGCGCGGGAGGAGTTATGGTCATTCCCGGAGTCCAGACGGTCATCGGCGGCGGAGAGACTCTCACGCCAGACGTCTGGAAAGCAAGTTGAAGGACTAGGATGCCGTCATCCGGCGAATGGCGGCAGAGATGGAGGAGTTGAAGCGGCATGTCAAAGGGAAGGGTGTAACTGGAGTGGGTGACCACAATGAGCGCACCCAACCCCGCCGTTCAAGTAGTCAGAGTCAGCGACACATTCCTTCCATCTCCATTACCAAAAGTTACAATGTTGGTGATTCCGATGCGCGCGCAAAGAAGTCCAGCGCGCAAGATAGCACTTACCAGCCCTCACGTCCGGCGACGACGTCGAGGTACACCTATTCCGCCCAATCAGAAGATTTGCGAGCAGTCTTGGAGGAAAGGGCTGGCCGGCGGGAGGCTCGGCGGATACCGGCGTTCCAGCGGTTGTCCTACGGGGTTCACGCTAGCGAGGAGGTCAGAATGCCTCCACTCCGCCAAGCAGCGCCACTCCTGGTGGATTTTGACTTGGCAAGGTTGAGCGCCACCCCTTTCTCCCTGGAAATAGAAACAACACCTCTTCTGTCGGGCTTCCACTAGCCAAAGTTCACATTGTACGACGGGAAGACCGATCCTTACATGCACGTAAGTCATTTCCGACAGGTCATGGCCGGACATAGGTGAAATGATGCTCTTATGTGCCTCATTTTTCCATCAAGCTTAGGCGAACTGGGCTTGAAGTGGTTTGAAAGGCTGCCGGAGGGGAGTATAGAAAAGTGGCATCAGTTGGCCGAAGCCTTTGTCACGCGCTTCAAAACCAACACAAAAACACCAAAGGAAGTTGATCACCTACTGAGTGTCAAGATGGAACCGAGCGATACATTGAAGGCATACAACTCCAGATATTGGGAGACCTTCAACGAGATCTTGGATTGCCCGGTCAACCTTGCAATCACTCAATACAAGCTTGGTCTCTCGGTCGGACATAGACTGCGGGACTCGCTTACCATGCACCAACCGACGTCCATGGGCCAGCTCATGCAACGCATCAATGAGCACATCCGAGTAGAGGATGATGCGTCAGCATCTACCGTGAAGGTGACTCCGGTAGCAACAGACAAAAGGTCAGGTGGCAAGGTGCACGCAGTCGGACAGGAGTCCAGCCGCTCAAGTGACTGAGCAGAGGAATCGGACCGTGGCTCAAACTGCAAAAATCGGAGTAGAGGACGTCGGAATGACCGAGATGACTATCCACGAGATGATGTGGCCGATGCAACAGAAGGTTGAAGGCAAGGACAAGTATAACCACTGTCTTCAAGATTCCAATCTATCGCATACTTAGTGAAATCCGTGACGAGGAGTACGTCCGGTTTCCTGCTAAGTTGGGCGATAGACAGAAGGGCTACAATCCGCGGTATCGTTGCACATTTCACTGGGAGCGAGGCCACCGGACAGAGGATTGTTTGCCTTTGAGGCAACACTTGGAAGAGCTAGTTGCGGCCGGACAGTTAGATCTTTACATTGATGGGGGCGTAAACGCGAATCAGGCTCCGGTTGATTCCAGAGGACAGGATGACCGAGATGCGCCACCACAGGGAGTTATTAATGTCATCCACGGCATAGTGGAACCGGCGCGCGTTTGCGAACTCCGGGGTATGATCAAGAAGGCGGAACACATGAGGGAAGTTTTGTCGGTTTAGCCTGCGATCAAGAGGGGGAAGACCGAAGAAAAAGATGTGATCAATTTTTCTTCACGGGATCTAGAGCGCATTCAGACGCCGCACAACGATGCCTTAGTGGTGACACTCTGTGTCAAGGAATTTGACGTCAAACGAATCTTGATCGATCAGGGAAGCTCGGTCGAGATAATGTATTATGATGCATTCAAGCAGCTCAAGCTCCAAGAGACAGACTTGGCTCCGGCAACTTCGCCACTGGTTGGTTTTAACTCGCAACCAGAGTGGCCTTTGGGGAAGATAATCCTGCCGGTCAAAGCGGGATCCGTGGTCAAGCAAGTGGAGTTCTGGGTGTTACATGTGCCTTCCACTTACAACCTGATCCTTGGAAGGGGATGGCTTCACGCTATGCAGGCCGTAGCATTGACCTGCCATCAGGTGATGAGATTCTCCTCGGCTATGGGGGCAGTCGAAGAGATTTGGGGAGATCAAGTTATGTCCAAGCAGTGCTTTGTGGCAGTAAACGGAAGCCGAGCTGCCAAGGGCTTCGTTCAAATAATAGAAGGACCGGAAGACCGGGGAGTTCTTGATGATGTGGGCACCAAGGCAGAGGACAAAGCCGTGGAAGACTTGGTGGAGGTGCGAATTGATACGGAGCAGCCGGACAAGTTCTTCCTGCTTGGCTCCAGCCTTACTGCCCAAGAAAGAACCAAAATGGTTGAGTTTTTGATGAGCAACATCGAAGTCTTCGCGTGGATGCCTTACGACATGCCCGGCCTCGATCCAAGTTTCATCTGCCATCACCTGAATGTCTTTCCCGGCGCGAAGCCAGTCATTCAGCGAACGAGGAGATCGGCGCTGCATCACGCCGAGGTAGTTGCGGAAGAGGTAAAAAATTTGCTTGAGGCACGAGCAATTCAGGAAGTGCATTACCCTCGGTGGATTTCTAACACGGTAGTGGTGCCCAAGAAGAATGGGAAGTGGAGAGTTTGTGTCGATTATAAGACTGTCAACCGAGCTTGTTCGAAAGATAGCTTCCCTTTGCCCAGAATTGACCACCTCGTGGACTTGACAGCTGGTCATAACAGACTCAGTTTCTTAGATGCTTACCGCGGCTACCATCAGATTGCCATGCATGGGCCCGACCAAGAAATCACCTCCTTCACAACTCCAAGAGGGCTCTTCTGCTACCGGGTCATGCCTTTTGGTTTGAAGAACGCCGGGGCAACCTTTCAGAGAATGTTGACCAAGATGTTTGCTCCTTTGCTGGGTCGGACAATGGAGACTTACATTGATGATATGGTGGTTAAAAGCCGGCATCAAGCAGACCACTTGTCCGACTTAGCCGAGATGTTCACTATTCTCAAAAAGCACAAGTTACGCCTGAATGCGTCTAAGTGTGCCTTTGGCGTAGGTTCTGGAAAATTTTTGGGATTCCTAGTCACGAACCGGGGCATTGAATCAGACCCCGCACAGATCAGAGCCGTACAAGAATTGAAGCAGCCCAGTTCGGCTAAGGGCGTGCAGCATATGGCCGAAATGGCCACCGTGCTTAATCGATTCATAAGCCGGTCATCAGATCGCTGCCGTCCTTTCTTCAAAGCATTGAAATCAAAGTTCTCATGGGATGAAGAGTGCGACCGGGCTTTGGCCGAGCTCAAGGAATACCTGTCTTCAGCGCCATTGTTGGTCACACCACAGCCTGGAGAAGAGCTTTACTTATACCTGGCCGTTTCCCAGCACGCAATCAGTGCGGTGCTTGTCCGGGCTGAAGGAATCAAGCACCTCCCTATCTTTTACGTCAGCAAAACCTTGCTACCGGCGGAGTCGAGGTACTTGCCGTTGGAAAAGCTTGCATTGGCATTGATGATGGCTTCAAGGAAGCTGGCACATTATTTTCACGCCCAAACCATCATCGTTCTGACCGAGTTTCCTCTTAAGTCTTTGTTTGAGCGGGCAGACTTTTTCGGTCGAATTCTCAAGTGGGCGGTCGAATTGGGACAGTTTGATGTCAAGTTCCAACCGCGCACAGCCATCAAAGCTCAGACCTTGGCCGATTTCGTTGCTGAATTCTCTCCTGGAACTCATCCGATGTGCCCGGTCGATATTGCCGCGACAGATGAGGAGGTTAATGTGAGACCAACCAAGATACAACAACTTGGTGGCATCGGCAACGCGGAATTGGCGCGCCCCACCGAAGCACCTCCAATCAGTATGATTTTACGGGCCGGTGATGCGATGACGGAGACAAGTGTCATCGACCAACTTGCTCTGTCCGGTACTGCATCACCAAGGGTGGAAGAAATGGAACCACTCAGCGCAGAACCTGCGGCCGGCATAATACCGCAACCTGGTGATTCGCCTACGGACTTGGACATTATAGATCAACTTGCTGAGTCCGCCGCCGAATCACCAAGGGGGGCTGAGGTGGAACCAAACAACATAGAAGTTGAAGCCGAACTGCCCAGCAGCCTTGATCAGATCAACCTTCAAGCCTCTCAAGATCCATCAGATTGTTGGAAGCTTTTTGTGGGAGAGATGTGGAAACTTTTTGTCGATGGAGCATTGAACCGTCACGGTGCCAGTCTGGGCATTGTTTTGATTTCGCCAAACGGCTTGACTATTGAACATTCCATCACCCTCGGTTTCCCGGCATCCAACAATGAGACTGAGTACGAGGCACTTTTGGCCGGACTCAAGAGCGCCCTCCGGATCTGAGCATCCGAACTCTTGGTGTCTGATGATTCCCAGCTTGTGGTTAACCAAGTCTCTGGGATTTATGAAGCAAAAAGATTACAGAATGGCAAAGTACCAAGCTCTGGTCAGGGAACACATCAAGCAATTTCAGGCAATCAGAGTCCAACAGATTGACCGCGAAGAAAACAGCCGAGCAGATGAGTTGGCCGGCCTTGCTTCAATGGTTAATAGTACATGTCCTAACCCCCTGTTGATTGAATTCCTTCCACGGCCCAGCATTGAGGAAGCCGGGCAGATGGATGTTCTCTGCGCCGCGCTAGGTCCTTTCTGGATGGACCCCATAATCCTGTTTCTCAGAGACCAGACTCTGCCAGCCGACAAGAAAGAAGCGCATAAAATACGGGTGAAGTCAGAGCGGTTTTGGCTCTCTCCATCCGAAGTGTTGTAAAAAAAATCTTTCACCGGCCCCTACTTGAAGTGTGTTCACCCGAGTAGTGTGGAAGCCTTCTTGTACGAAATTCATGAAGGCATTTGCGGCAGTTATATAGGGGGCAGGTCCTTGGCCTACCGAGCTATTTCGTAGGGCTACTGGTGGCCGTGCATGCAGGCCGACGCGCAAAAGTATGTCCGCAAGTGTGAAAAATGCCAGAAATTTGCCCATCAGATCCATCAGCCAGCTAGGGAACTTCTTCCCCTCACCAGTCCTTGGCCTTTTGCCATGTGGGGGCTAGATATAGTTGGGCTGTTACCAACCGTACCAGGCAACCGGAAGTTCTTCATCGCGGCCACAGATTACTTCACCAAATGGGTTGAAGTTGAGCCCTTGGCAACAATCAAGGAGAAAGACGTGAAGCGGTTTGTCTGGCAGAATGTGGTCACGCGGTTCGGCATCCCCAAGATTTTGATCTCTGATAACGGCACTCAGTTTGACGGTCGCCTATTCAGAGGATTTTGTGAAGATCTAAGGATTGAATTCTACAACTCCACTCCGGCTTACCCGCAGTCCAACGGTCAAGCGGAGGCATCGAACAAGACTATCTTGGATGGGTTGAAGAAACGGCTGGAGAAGGCAAAGGGCAAATGGGCCGAGGAACTACCCAGCGTTCTTTGGGCATACCGAACAACCCCGCGACGATCTACCGGGAAAACTCCATTTGCTTTGGCTTATGGCATGGAGGCGGTCATACCTTTGGAAGTCGACATGCCCACCCTAAGAAGTGAAAATTTTGAGCCCGAGCTGAATGCCGAGGCTGTTGCCCTGGAACTAGACCTAGTGGAAGAGCATCGGGAGAAGGCCCTCATCTACGTGGCCGCCTACCAGCAAGAGCTCTCAAGGAAGTACAACAAGACCGTGCACCCCAGACCATTTAAAGTAGGTGATTGGATTTTAAGAAAAGTTATGGGAAACACCCTGGTGCCAGGTGAAGGCAAACTAGAGGCAAATTGGGAAGGACCCTACAAGATCACCGGTCTGGCGGGCAAGGGAGCATACCACTTGGAGGATCTGGATGGTAGAACGATACCCCGGCCATGGAATGCGGCCAATCTCAAACTGTACTATTTCTAGCTTTTGTTTTCTTTTTGAGCAAATGAATTTTTTGCCCTACACTTCATAATGTAATTCTTTTTGTCAATATATAGAAGTGTCTGTTTTTGCCTTAGCATTTTAATTGTTGCTTTTAAAGTGGGACTGCCAACTGAGATGATTTACTCCGGTTGGAAGAGTTGATGACTTGTTCAGCTTAGGATTCAGAACCGAGATGATTTACTCCGGTTGGAAGAGTTGATGACTTGTTCAGCTTAGGATTCAGAACCGAGATGATTTACTTCGGTTGGAAGAGTTGATGACTTGTTCAGCTTGGGATTCCCAACCGAGATGATTTACTCCGGTTAGAAAAGTTGATGACTTGTTCAGCTTGGGATTCCCAACCAAGATGATTTACTCCGGTTGGAAGAGTTGATGACTTGTTCAGCTTGGGATTCCCAACCGAGATGATTTACTCCGGTTGGAAGAGTTGATGACTTGTTTAGCTTGGGATTCCCAATCGAGATGATTTATTCCGGTTGGAAGAGTTGATGACTTGTTCGGCTTGGGATTCCCAACCGAGATGATTTACTCCGGTTGGAAGAATTGGTGATTTGTTCAACTTCGCGGTTCTAACCGAGATGGGTATTCCGGTTGAAGAAGTTGGGGATTTGTTCAACTTTGCAGTTCCAGCCGAGATGGGTATTCCGGTTGAAGAAGCTGGTGCTTTGTTCAACTTTGCTGTTCCAACCGAGATGGGCATTCCGGTTGAAGAAGTTGGTGGGATGTTCAACTGTGCTGTCTCAACCGAGATAGGTATTTCGGTCAAAGCCTATTGGTGATTTGTTTAATTTTGTGATTTAAACTGAAATGTTTTGCTGAAAATGGAATTGATGACAACCGTGCAAACACTTGCTGAAATTAGAACTTTTCATTCATAAAAAGTGTGTACAAAAGGTGGGGAACTTAGCCCGGTTACATTTGCAGACAAAAAGCGAAAAGAAACCTAGGCTAAGGGGGAGAGGTCAGGGAATTCCTCATCAGCTTCTAGGTTGACAGTTGTCGTTTGGTCCTGGACACCGGTCCCAGTCTGGCCGGGCTGCTCCTGCTCGGTTTGGTCATCTCCCTTAGCGTCTGTCTCGACCTCTTCCTCAAGTCCTTCCTCGGCCTCAGCTTGCAGCCTGCTGAAGACGTCATTGGCATATGGAATGAGGTAGGTCGGTAAGAAGACAGCCGGTGGAGTGGCAAACACGTCGATGTCGGACTTCGGGACAATCACAGACGACCTTGCATCCAGCTTTGAAGTATATGTCCTGAGTGGCAAAGACTTGTTTCTTGTAGTTTTCCTCGGCTTCGTTGAAGCCAGCGTTGTTGGCGTCTTCGCAGTCTTTCTTCCTGGACTTCTTCAGCGCATTAAGCTCGGCTTGGAGCTCATCTTTCTTTTTCTCGACTGCTTCAAGTTGACCGAGCAGCCGGTTGTTGTCGGTATTGGCGACTTCAAGCGAGGACTTTGCTCGGCCAAGCTTGGTTTGGAGGCTTTGGACTTGGCTAGCAGTGTCAGCTGCCTTTTGCTGAAATTGGTGGATGCGCTCCATGACTAAGTGTTGTTTTTGGATGGCCTGCAAAAAGGAAACTTGATCAGAGAAGAAACCGTGCTAACAGTTGTGAAAATTTCAGAGGTAGATTGAGACGTACCCTGGCCATTGACTTGACGGATGACTTTACCAACCGAGTGTCAGGAACATGGTTGCTGTCGACCACGTCGCTCGGTAGAAGAAGGGCCTTGGAAAGATCGTAAGCGAGCAAGTGCTCTTTGTCGCCCTTGATCGAAGCCGTCGCCGGGATGTCTTGTCCTCGGTGTTTCAGCTACGGTCGCCAGATCGGTATTGGGTCAGTTGTGGCAGTTGGTTGCTCGGTGGTAAGCTCGGCCACCAGGTCGGCAGACGGATCTGCGCGAGCTCTTTTACCAGCCCGGCGCGGAGTAGGTTCCTTGCTAGACTGCCCGGCAGCTGGAGAAGCTAGGGCGACCACGGCACCGCTTGATTGACCGACGGCTGGTGAGCGGGTGACTACGCTCGGTATCTCGGCTGAAGTGGCGGTGAGTAGCTTTTTGATTCAGCTTCGTTTGGCCATCTCTTGCTTTTCTGTCAACCGGATTAGTGGGATGTCAGGTAGAGTTGGGTCAGGAGGAGGCGATGGAGCACGGAGAAAGTCTGTAACTCTACTCGTGAGGCGAGTATCTGTCGTTGGAGTGTAAATCAGCGGTGGTTGCAACCTCGATCATGATATTGGGCCTTGATTGATGGCCTCTACGTTGGGGAATTGGTAGTTTGCTTGCAAGGCTTGAATTGCTGCAAAAGAAACAAGAAAAATGGTTAAGTACAGAATGATATAGAAAGCCAGTGGACCGAGCAAAGTAGCACGACTTACTTGTGGAATCGAAGTTCTTACTTATGAACCAGCCCGGTACCTCGGCTGTTTCATAATTGCCAGACACCCAGAAGAAATCGTCGTCATGCAAGTCTTTGTCTGGTGTGCCGGTCACAATTTTTTCTTTGCTCGGCCTAATCTTAAGGTAGTAGGCGAGCCCGTCATCGGTGTGCCCTAAGGTGTATTGCCGCAGAATCTCGGCTAAACCCAGGTTTATGCCTAGCCGGTTGTTTAATTCATGCACGCTGTTTATTATTCGGTAGGTGTTGGTGGACACTTGGGTGGGCGCTAACCCGGTCCGGCGCAAGAATTCGGTGATTAGGGGGTTGAGCAGGAAGCGAAGGCCACCTTCGATGATGGACAACATGGTGAAGGGGCATTGCTCTGATCTGCCCCAAGGCGTTGTTTTTTCTTCTGCCAGTTCAAGATGGACGTCGGCCGGGATGCCGTACTCCTCCCTGAATGCAGCCAGCGCGGCCGGAGTATCCACTAGGAAATGGAATTTCCCCATTTATGGCTGGCCTAAGTTAGCTCGGCTGAGGGGTTTGGCACTGTGGTAATTGGTGGTTGCTCGGTCTTGGAGAGCCTCAGAAGTGGTCAGTGGTCCTTTTGGACTCTGTAGGAAAAGGATGGCAAGTGTAAGTGTGAGCGCGGTCGTGCGAAGCGAGCTTGACTTTAGCTCGGTCATTAAGAGTGCCAAACCACCTCAGTTGTAAAGCCTAACCAAGGAGCTCGGTCGCCCAAGCGGACCAGATGTTAGCCCGGTTGAGCGGTCAAGCCCTTTTGTTATCACGGTTTCTGCTAAGGTTGGGACAAACATGTTATTTGCTCGGTTAGATTGGTTTTTTGGATCAAATGAAGACCAGGAGTCCGGTCCGCCCCAGTTCTTCAGTGTGTCTTTAGGAAAAATGAAGAACACCATGAACAGTTGTGGGTTTGGAATGGTTTTTAGTGCCCAAGTCCTAAAAGCTACGTTTTAATGCCCTAATGTGTGAAATATCAAAGGAAATGACAACAAAAGAGAAGTTTGAGGACTTACGAGCGTAGGGCAGAGTCCTCTTCTTCAAGCACGAACTCAGCGTTGGCAAGGAACAAGGGGCAGGAGCTCTGTGAAGCTTGATAAGCAAGAGAGTCAGTAAGAACGGAAGGAAGAGGGCAGGGGCATGTATATAAAGGAAGAGAAACCGCCCAAATTCAAATTTGCAAAGACGGCTGGGTTAGCTGCTCGAGGACGAATAGAAGATCGACACGTGTCCCCATTAATGCAGCGTCAGAGTTGAAGCAACAGGAAGGTCAGACGAGGCGACGACCGAGGAGTCAACCGGGCTGGTCTTGAAGACAGGAATGCCAACCGAGAAGTTGAACCGGGCAATTTCTAAAGCCAGAAATGTTAACCGGCCTAGTCTCCGTTCTGCAAACCGAGGACTGAGGAAAAGATTATCCCGGTCGGGATAGGTAATCCTAGTCACGCTCGCGCGAACGGAATTAAGGGGCAATTAAGAGGGAAATTAATGATCTGGAATTGAGCCGGGAAGATCTGGGCCGGACAGATTTGGGCCGAGCAGGTGCTGTGCCAAGGTTGTGTGGCCCTGTCTTGAAGGATGTTGCTCGGCTAAGGCAACAAATGGTTGGACCGAGCTACATGGTTTCGCGGAGGCCAAGCCGGTCAAGTGAAATGACCGGCGTCAGGAAAGGCATGTTTGGACCGAGGTGCCTGTTTGCTCGGCAGGAAGGCCGACCGCAGACAAGCATGGGATGTCCCGAGCACGGCTTTGCCAAGATGTCGCTGAGCCCGGTCCTCATTGAGCTTAGCTAATGGAGTGCTTGGGCATGAAGCACAGCGTGGCCGTTGACAACCGAGATGATGTTGCCCGGCTGCCGTGCTCCCAGTAGAGTGGGCTGGCAGTTGGGTTAGGTGATATTCAGCAAGGTTTATGCTGACAGATGGGATAGCAGAGCCACGTGTCAGGAGATGACTGGGAGTGGATATGGGGCGCAGAGGGTATATAGGAGTGTCTGCTCCCCCCATGCGAGACAGACGAACATTTTGTAAGAGATACACTTACACTCAATTCTCTCCCTTCTCTCTATTTATCCCCTGGTGTGTGTTCTAACTTAATCGTCGGAGGGGTTTTCCGGCCACACACCGCCGGGTAGCTCACCGTCGTTGTGTACGCAGGTGATCGGATAGAAGCGGAGCTAGGAAGAAAGGAGTGCGGGCTTGCCTAAATATTTGCTCCCCGCACATATATTAAATAATATAAATAATATTAAAAAAAATTATCGAGCCAAGCTCGAGCTTCATTAATATTAACGAGTCGAGCTGAGCATGAGCCCAGTTTTCTATCGAGCCGAGCTCAAGCGCAATAAATTAGTTCGATAAGTGAACGAGTCGAGCTTGAACGAGTCGAGCTCGAACTCGGCAAAGTTCGACTCGACTCGTTTCGTTTGCAACCCTACATGTCATACAATTAGAAAGCACTGAAAGATTCTCAAATTCTAATAGGATTGGAGAGGAGCCGAACTCAAGAAGGCCAATCCTTTATGGAAATAGGATTGGTGACTTGCTCTGAAGTCTGTCCCAAATCTCTTTTAATAATTTAAAGGATTTATTACATTTTATATTCCTTAACTAGCAGCAAATTATCTATTTAGTCTCTAAACTATTAATTGAGTCTATTAAGTTTGTAAAATATATAAATTAAAGTCTTTTTAGTCCTTAACCTATCGATTGAACATATTAAGTCCTTAAAATATTTAAATCAAACATATTTAGTCCTTGAAAGTATTATAAAAATAAAATATAAGTCTATAAGTATTATAAATTAATAAAAGACCCTATCTAGTTAAAATTTTATTTAAAAAAAAAACTTAAAATTTTTATTATTTCTTTGAAAAGTGGGGCGTTAGCTATTATGATGAATTTCTTTTATAAGGATAAGGGTAATTATCTATAGTATTTTTTTATTTATCTTCTAAAATGGCTACGTGTCTGCCTTTATCTAGTATTATATGTCAGATTTTATTTATAATTTCTAATTGATTGTTTTTAAGTTTTTCGCTAAATTCTTTTTGTAATTTAATTAATATATTAATTTCCTATTATTGTTTGTAGAAAAATGTTATTAGTTAAATTATCTAATTCTTCTTCTTCAGTATATCTAATATTCATATAATTTTATTGCCAAAATTGAAAAGTCAAACTCGAATACTAATTTAATCACATAATGAAATAAAACACATTTTACAAGCAAAATAAAATTTAAAAATTTTTTGTAATAAAAATTTAATTAGATAGGGCGTATTACTAATAAATGAGTTTCTCTTCATAAATGAGAGGGAAACGAAATGAACTAGTTCTGCGCAGCTTCAAAGCAGAACACTATTTTTTGTTTCACAACTTAAAACTAAAAAGTATATTTGTTTATGTGGTTTCGGTAACTATTTTAAGGTTAAGGTTCAACTCTTGAGCTAACCCTTTAATTTTTAATTTTTATAAGACTCATAATAATACATATTTTATTTTCATGATTTTTTTTTTTAATTGTTAAAATCTTTTATTGCAGCTATGTATGTTTAGTCAGCAACAAGTTGGACAATATGGCCAAATAAGCTAATAAATTTCATTATCAATTGGGGACATATACAACATCAAATTGAACAATTTTATAGATTCACAATTTAAATCTTACTATTCATTCACGGTGACAAGATTTGAAATTCATGTAGTTGAATTTTTGACAAATTAAAAATTAATAAGTAGCATGTCATGTCATTATAAATTAAATTAAAATAATTTTTAAACAAGGTTGAATTGGGTTGGGAGCTGTTAGCTTGAATGCAAATGGGCCAAGAGTAAACTCACAAGACTCATAAAGGGCTGAGATGTTAGTAGGAGGCCCAATAATATTAATTGAACAGTATCTTGGAATTTCGTATTATTTAAAAAAAAAAAAATGTATCTTGGAGTTTATATTTTACAATTAAATAAGGGTAAATTACATTTACAGTCCTGAGGTTTAGGTTCATTATAGTTTCTCCCCTCACATTTTGAAAATTACATTCCCTTTCTGAGATTTAAAGTTTTATTACAGATTACTCCCTCCAGCAATTTAATTTTTTTAAATACCAATTTTTGCTTCACTGGGTAAATTACATTGACACCCCTCACATTTTAGAAATTATAATCCCCTCCCCATGGCTTAAAGTAGCATTACCAATTGCCCTCTCGGTTAGTATTAGTTGAAAAAGAAATTAATTGAAAAAAAATATTTGAAAAAAAAAATTAATTTAAAAAAAATTATGTTAGTCAAAATTTTAAATTTCTGTTTAAAAATCAACATAAACTCATTTTTTGAATTTACGTTTTCTTTTCAAATTTACAAACTGAGACAACCATTTATAAACCAAAAAATTAGCAAACAAGTTTTTATGACAATTTTTAAAATTTTTATAAATGTAAATTGAAAACTAAAAACAAAATGGTTATCAAACCGACCTCAGATGGTAAAAATGTCATACAATTAAAAAATAATTAAATAAGTTAACAACGTAAGAAATGACTTATCAAAAGATTTTTAGGCTATGTATGGTTTGATTTTTAAAATTTTTTTAAAAAAATTAAAAATTAATTTGGTTAAGAAATAAAAAATAAAAATAGTTATCATTTTTATATAATTTTTATCTTTCGAGTGTAATAAATATAAACCTTAAGGGGTGTCAGTGTAATTGTTATCTTACGTTGGTTTTTAAACAGAAATTTAAAAATTCGACTGACAAAATTTTTTTTCAAATTATTTTTTTTTTCAATGAATTTTTTGTTCAACTAATACTAACCGAGGGGGCAATTGGTAATACTACTTTAAACTTTGGGAGGGTATTGTAATTTCTAAAATATGAGGGGTGTCAATATAATTTATCTAGTGAGGGCAAAATTAGTATTTAAAAAAATTAAATTGCTAGAGGGAACAATCTGTAATGAAATTTTAAATCTCAAGGAGAAAAATATAATTTTCAAAAGATAAGTAGAAAATTGTAATAAATATAAACCTCAAGAGTGTCAATGTAATTAACCCATTAAATAAAGTGAGATTTTTTATTTTCCTTCTTGAGTTCATGCGTTTTCGAATGTCAGACTTTAATTATTTATTTTTTATTCAAGAGATATTTAAAAAAATTATACATATCTTGGAATCTGTATTTTACAATTAAATAAATTGAAAGAGTTTTAATAGCGTTTTATAGGGTTTTTTAAATATGATTTGAGAATAGAAATTGTATTTTGAATTTATGAGTTTTGAAATTATGATTTGAGTGTAAAAAATTTATTTAGTGAATGAGTTTTGAAAATAGTTTTGAATTGAGTGGAAAATTTTTGATGTGACATATGATATTTGATACAAAAATTTATAATTTATAATCAAACACACAATTCAAAAATCTATTAAAAGCTCATAAAAAATTTTAAAAATTTTCAAAAATATTGTTTTATTAAAAATATAAAAATAAAAATAAAAAACAAGTGTCAATTGCCAAAAAAAAAATTGCACTATTTAAGTCAACCGGCCGGTCAACTGATCGAACGATCGGTAGGCCAAATTTCAAAATTTAAAAGCCCTCATGGAACAACTTTTCAAAAGGAGGGATGAAATTAATTTTCCAAAACTCAAACCAAATATCATACTATAATATATGGGTAGAACTATGATTACAAAACCCTTCCAAACACAGCCTTTGATTTTCCTTCTTGAGTTTAGGCATTTTCCAATGTAAGACTTTGGTAGTGTTTGGTAGAGTTTTTAAAATATGATTTGAGAATAGAGTTGTATTTTGAGTTTGTGAGTTTTGAAATTATAATTTGAGTGTGAAAAATTTATTTGGTTATGAGTTTTGAAAAAAAGTTTTAAATTGAGTTTTGGAGAGAGTTTTGAGTTTTTGAAATTAAAAAAGTTATTTGATTAAAAAACTTACAATTCATAACCAAACACACAATTTAAAATTCTATTCAAAACTCATATAAAAATTAAAAAAATTTCAAACATATTTTTTATTTACAATATAAAAAAAAAAAAAAACTGAACACTGTTCCGGTCAAGTGGCCGGACATCCGAGAGGACGACTGGATTAGTCGAATTTTTTTGCCTGGAAAGGAGTTTTTAAAAGTGAGTGTGAAATTATAATTTAAAAACTCAAAATAAACACTATACTCAAATCAGTGGATGAAAATTGTGTTTGAAACACATAACTAAACACAGCTTTTATTTATTTATTTTTTTATTCAAGAGATACGAGTAATTATAAATATAAAATATATTACACTAATTTACGACTATAAAAGTAAAATTTTTATTTCAGAATTTGCTAGCTAAACACGAACAAAATAACTACACCCAAGCCAAAAATATAACTCCCATAATGCAAAGAAATATTATAAAGAAATATTATACTCCTCTTCTCCTTATAAGAGTTAAAACCAACCACCAACAACCACCCCCCTCCCCCCAAAAAAATAAAATAAAATTATGTTACATAATTATTAGGCTAAAGTTTTAATTATAATTGCATGATGGGTTTATTTAATGTACCCAAAAAGTGTGTTCCATGCAATTAATTATTTATTTTCCATTTAGTTAGTAGTCTTATATGTAATTTTTGACTCTAGACACCACTTTATTTGTTACTATAGGAAAGGATTCAAGAATATTGTCGGAAAAATCGAAGATCTTCGAAGATTGCTGAAAAATTTGAATTCTCTAGAAATGTGTAGCACGTCCGCCGGGGGGGGGGGACCTCGGCTACAGTTCGGACTCAATTTGTGTCGCGGTTCTAAATCTGAACCAAAGAGTCCAAATCCGGCAAATCGTTTTGAAAACAGATTTTTTGAAAAGTAGTGCCAAACATGGACTGCTTTGCCAGATTACAGAGTCGCCACCTAAATATTTTAAAATGGGAAATTTAGGAAACCCTGACTCGGTGCCGAAGGCCACGTGTCCGTCATCACCAAAGTGATCTTGGCTCGGGAGCTTGGGTACGATCGGGGAAGGTCAGCTATGAGCACCCCCTTTCGCCCGGTCCGAAGACCGGCCTCTACTAACCGTGATATCCGTTTTTGAAAACTTTACATGCTCTTGTTCCAATTATTAACCTAGAATTACTATGTTATGCGCGCAGCAAACAAGTATAGACTAGATCGCCTAATTTGGAAATAAACATTGCATATCCGTTTTGTCTCGAAAAACGTGTTAGATTTTGCTACTCGCAAGTAGGCTAAAATACGGATTTCAACGAGTTGTTCCAACTCAGGCAATCCAACCTCCACCCACAGGCATTCAAACAGTTTATCATGTAAGCATTTAGCCGCATGGCAACCATACTGTCATGGCAAGCATTCACACGCATGCAATATGTTTTAAAGCGTAAAAACTTACATCGTACTCCGTGCCAAAAACAATAACCCGGTTAGCAAATATGCATGTCCTAGTTCATGTTAAATGGCTAATGCATCACATACAGGAGTGTAATCTAAACAGGCTCGGCTAACCTAAACATGGCACATGGGGTGCAACAACTATCACGTATTCAATTTGGAATTGAAAGTACGATGCAGTTTGCATGATGTGCCGAGCCCGAATGCATGTAAACAAATGCATGAATGCACACATGCATTGCATAAGGTATGCGAAAATAAGTATGCCCTAATCTACCATCGAAAGCGGGTAAATAAAAGGGAGAAAGAAATGGGGGTTGGAAGACATACACCCACTCACCCACACTTATTACAATTATGCCCTCACACAGAGGGACCGAATAAATATACAAATTAATTAACTACGCAAGCTAATTAAAATATTACAAATTCACTAAATTAATTAAATAAAATAATTAATCTAATTAAACAGTAAATCGCCTCGGGATGAGGGCCAAATGCAGCACGCGCTCGGGACTAGCTCGGAATCGCACTGTCATGCATGATTGCCTCTGTTTCCCCTGCTATCCTCCTCAGAAAATTGCCAAAGTCCCAGGAGTGCCTCTCAGGGCACTGGGGATTACCACCGGCTGGGGTAGAACACCACCGGCTGAAGAAGGAGGCCACCGGCACTAGATGAAGTTATCGGCTGGAAATTGACTGCCGGTCGGCACTAAATAGTGCCGGCCGGCACTTAACACCTGCAGAACCTGCAACTCACAGCAGCAGAGGACAACAACATGCATGGCAATGTGATTCAAGGTATTTATGCACTATACACACCCCTTATCATGTTATTGACTCAAAGGGACATGTGCCTCGATTCCTGGACCACCAATCGCGCATTTCCATGCATGATGGCCCAAGGAACAAAGTGTGCAACTTTGATTTCAAATGTATGCAAACCAAACAAACCAACAAGGGTGTTAAACCTTTATCATGACTTGGTCAAGAGGCCTAACATGCATGCCAATGTGATGCACTCCTAGACATGGCAACTAGCATGCAATATGGCAATATAATGCAAACCTAAGTAAGCACACAAGGCAAGCGTGCAAACCACATGGAGGATGGACTTAGACATGATTTAGGCAGCTCCAAGAAGGCCCAAAATCAGTGGCCAAATGCTAAGTTATGGGGGCCAAACACACATGCACACATACACATGTTAAGGTGCCAACACTTAATCATAACAAACAACATTCAAGCACACTTGAAATGAGTTGAGCGTGGATAATTGACATGCATATAAAGCTCTGAAAATCACACAAAACGTGATGCCAAATCATGCAACAAAGCAAGCCAAATATGCAACAATAGGTCCAAGTACTTGAAGCAAGCCATGGAGGCTCATACTAAGGTCAAGTCCACCAAGCCTCACAAGGCCAAGGGGACTCAAAACAGGTCACAAGCAGACTTAAACAAAGCCTAAGGAGCACCTAGATGGCATCTAAGAGATTCGAGCACAAAGGTACGCAATCATGACCAAAACATGGAGCATTTAACACATGCTTTTAAAGCATTAAAGAAGCCACTAAGGCAAGCATATAAGCACATCATAAGGTCTGAAATAGCATGCTAGGGGGGTTCCAAACCACCAAAAACAATGCAAGCAAGACATGCCACATATTCATGCTCTTAAGGCTAACAAGCCAAATGCAAAGAGGCTATATTAAACATGCTATGGTTGACTCAAACAACATGAGACAGACCTTGAACATGGAAATATAAGCATAAAAGTTTCACAAATGTAGGCCTAAAACATGCTAGAAACTAAGGCACACGACCTAGGCATGTTAAGGCATCAAAGGGGCATTACAAGGCAACTATGCTAAGCATGTATGAGAAACCAAAACCAACTTAGAAACATGTTATACCATGGCAATATAAGCATGAAATACAACCAAGACATGCTCAAAACACAACCAAGCATGGTACTCCTTTGGAGGCCAAAACTTGCCTTTTTCAAGGACATCAAGGAGAAGGGGGTGGCCCTCCCCTTTTGGAGACTTCAAGGCACCATCTCCACCACTGAAATCCCTCAAGATTTTAGTGGTGGAGAGGCCCAAGCACCAAAGTCTCGGAGCTCTCACAAAATGGCCTAAAATGGGACCTTTTCAAGGCCTAAGGGTGATCAAACTTGCTCAAACCACAAAACACTCTTAATAAACAATAAAGAGGCTTAAAAAACAGAACTTTTATGTGTTATAGACTAGGCACAAAAACTGTTTTAAACTAGGCAAAAATGGAATGCAAAAATGGGGTAAATAAAGCAAGTTTCTTACCCTTGATGATCTTCTTCACAAAGGTTGGAGTTGTTGGTTCCTTGAGCTCCAAACCAGTCAAAAATCTCAAGAACAAGCTCTGATCTTTGAGCACACCAAGAAAAGGTGAAAGACTAGGTGTCTTGGTGCAATAATGTGAACTAAAACACCTAGAACACAAAGGAAAAGGGAGAGATAGGATGTGTATCTATCCTAACCCTAAAAACCAGAGCTTCTCCCTCTCCTAAAATGTCTAACCCTCCAAAAATTCTAACCCTTTGAGCCAAGAGAAGAGCCTTGTCTTGTATAGGCACCAAAACTTACAAGTTAAGGCATTCAAAGGGCTTATCCCTCCATACACGTGTATGGAGGGGAAACAAAAAAGTCATCTGAAAATATCTCCAAAAGCAAATTGTAAAGTGAATGGTCATTTGGGCAAAATGGTCATTTTGCCAAAAAGAGTGCCAACCGGCACAATATAGTGCCGACCGGCACAAAATAGTGTCGGTGGAAACACCAGCCAGCCGGTGGCCTCTAGCCACAGCCGGTGGTATGTGGGGATGCCTCAGAAGGCATTCCCTGCCCCTCAAAGGCAAGGCACAAGTGCTTGGTGCAAAACCAGACACAAAACAGTCAAGTTCGGAGGTCCTGAGGCAAGGCGCGTAGCCGAGAACTCCGGGAACTCCAAACAAACACGAACATGGATAATCACCGAGTGTTCCAACGGTGACGTCCAAGTCTTGAGGACGGTCAAAAATGGGGTGTCTACAAAATGATGAGAGACTTAGGTTCTTTAACACTCACAACTAAGAACACAATAACAAAGAAATGATGAAGATAAGCGATTGAGTGAAGAAGAAGGTAAAGTAGTTCGAAAGAGAATAATGGCAAGGCTCTCCAATGAATCTCTCACTTTCACTCTCAATGTAGATGATGAAGAAGGGAAATTAATTATTTCTCAAAAGTTGTCTCTCCAAAATCCATTCCTTGTAAAGCTATGGATGAGTACTATTTATAAGCACATCATGATGTAGGATGGAGCCCATGTGCAAGGTACATGGGGAATATTCCCTCTAAATACCTTGTCCGATGAGGTGACCTCTCCGAGAATAAAAAAAACCCTGAAGAGAAGTTCAACCTCGTGGCGAACCCTTCTTCTTAGCCACACCTAACCAATGATCTCCAATCATTCCAAAGGGTCAGGGGTAGTCCCAAAGGACGTCCTGCCGCAGAAGGGTCAAGGGTAGTTCAAGAGAACGCCCTGTTGCAAATATTGCTGAGTCTCAAGAACCCCTTAGATCTTGCCACCTTGACCCGGGTATAGGCTAATTTAACCGAAGAGTGAATTTATCTCCACTCACCATCCTCGGGATCGAGTCCTTTGTTTAGACTTTGTTACGTCCATGGTTCTAGTGCGTAGATCCCAGAAAGCTCCGAACCCTTCTGAGACTCATTAACGGAGCGACTTTTAGATTGCATTCAAATCCGCTCGAAGCCAAGCGCTTCGGATCTCTAGGTTCGTGGATCCGAACCCTTTCGAGTTCGAGCTCAAATAGGTTTCTAGGTTCGTGGTTCCAAACCCTTTCAAGACTAAACCAATACCTCCGGGAATGGATCTCCTCTGAGGGTTTCGTCTCTTCTGAAAGCAACGGTTAACCTTCTAGAACCCTTGTATGATCTGGGCCTCCTCGGATGGGCTTGTTGGACTCTCTTTAGAGATATCTGCTTGATAGGTTTTCCACGGCCCAATTTGTTGAATTTCTTGTGGGCCTGTTCAATAGAATGACAATAATTTCTCCAAGCTCACCAATTTTTGGTCTTTCCGATTGGACTTCGATTGGGCTCAATTAATTAGTGGGCTCAAGTTAACCTCTCTTACATTTTGCCCCTTGCATGTATGGGAAATTTTTGAATTTCTCGAACATACATATTTTCACTTCTTCGGCTACGCTTTGCTTCATCCCCTCGAGCATGTCTTGCTTCACTCCCTCGGGCATATTTTGTCTTGATATAACTTTTGGATAAGATTGATGACTCATCATAATTTATGGATAAGATTGCCAATTAGTAATGATAAAAATGATTTTTTTTTTCAATGCCATGTTTGGCTAACACGCATTGGTGTCTTTTGATTTTTTTTTTTTTAAGAAAATCAAAACTAATTTATTTTATTTTATTTTTTGGTCTAAAATGTATCTTGGGCCCACACAACTTTTTTTAAAAATTATTTTGCTTCCATATTTTTCAAAGTTGTGACCATGCCAAAACATTTTCAAACATAACCTTTTTCTCCTCCAATCAACAAAAAACAACAACTTGAAGGCCCTTTATATATATATATATATCTTTAGCCATTTGAGGGACAATCAGCATCACACATATTTTGCTTTACACAAAAGGACAAATTATAACCCTTATCCCCCCCCCCCCTTTTTTTTTTTTTGCAACAATGGTAGAGGGCCCTAATTTTTGTGGCTCAAATGGCTCGAATTTGCCAAAACGACGTCGTTTTGAGTACAAAACAACAGCAAAATTGCCGAAACGACGTCGTTTTGGCAATTTTGAGCCATTTGAGCCACAAAAATTAGGGCCCCCAAACATTTTTCTTTTTTTTTTTTGGCCAAAACACTTTTCTCAGCCCTCTCTCTAATAGAGAGACTTAGATTAGATTCCATCTTCTTCAATGAAGCTCTGCTTCGCCATTTGCTCACTGTTGCGTCTCTGCCCTCCAACATTGTTTATTTTGCCACCGCCAACTAGCACCGCTACTTCATCGCAGCACCGGCCTGTCCAGCGCCATTCAGCGCGCCGTCAGCTTTCAAGAGAACCAGCCACGGTCCTGCATTGCGTAGACAATCTTGTCTACATGGCCTTCATGTTTTGCAACCTACGACCCACACCGCTTGTCGCTTTTCCGCGCTTGACCTGCATTGTCTCGATCCAACCGTCTACTCACCTTTTGTTGCTAGAGTCGGTCTCGCTCATTATTGACCCATCTTCTCTTTCTACTCCTTTAGATTTGTGAGGAAGTGCTCACCGAAACCCCATTCTTGAATATATATATATGTATATTTTTTTGTTGTTCATGAACTTGGGCTTGCAAAATATATATATATATATATATTTGGGATTTGTGTTCAGCTAGTGCTTTGTTATTGAGTGGAATAAAGCTCTTGTTGAATCTTGATTTGTAAGAGAAATGTAGTCTTGAAATTCATGTTTTGGAATTTGGCCCTGTGTTGACAAATCTGCCATAAATTGAGTATTAATCTTGATTGTTCTTTTGGGTTGGTTTGGGAAATCGGTTGACTTTTTGGTTTTTTTAGCTATTTTAGTCTGGGGTTAAAAAGCTTCGTTTGGGAAGGAACTTTTGGCTTTTTTGACTTTTTGTGAGAAAAAAAACATAATGATTATGGATTGGATGTGAAGTTTTGTCTTATTAAACTAAAAAGCCTATTTTTTTTTGTGTGGATATTTTAGCCAAAAAAACCCAAACAACAACTTCCCAAACGGGCTCTTTGTTGATCTTGTGGATGTTCAGGAAATATAGTTGATGTTGAAATTTTGTTTGAACATTGCCGCTTTGCATTGGCTTTAGAGGAATTGACCCGAATATACAAGACCTTGATTGTTGCATTTTCATGAACTTGTTCAGAGGCATAGAATTGTTGTAGTTTAAGTGATAATGCCTGAATCATGATCTAAAATTGATATTGCTCGTCTTGTTTGTCGGTTTTGCTATTTGAGGTAAATGAATTTTTGTAGGAACTTCACGACCCCGGGGTTCTCAGAACCCGCACTAATGAAGGCAAGGGCTGTCCCTCGGAAGTCTAAATGGAAGTAAGGTTGTCCCTCAGGAATCTGAATACTAGCACACACCCTACTTCGGCAAGAAAGATCCTTTCTGACAAGTAACCAAGTCTCGAGGGTTGTTCTTCGAAAGTCCAAGTGGGAGCACACACTCTACTTCAGTAAGAAAGATCCTCGAAGCTCGCATTGATGGAAACGAGGTCTGTTCTTTGAAATTCTGGGCGGGAGCACACACTCTACTTCAACAAAAAAGATCCTCGAAGCTCGTACCGATGAAAACAAGAAAGATCCTCCAAGATGGAAGCAAGGTCTGTTTTTCGAAAGTTTGAGTAGGAGCACATACTCTATTTCAACAAGAAAAATCCTACTGATGGAAACAAGAAAGATCATCAAAGCTCGCACTGATGGAAACAAGGGTTGTCCCTCGGAAGTCCAAATGGAAACAAAGGCTGTCCCTCGGAAGTCTGGGTGGAAGCACACTTCTTTCTTTGGCAAGAAAGATCTCTTCTGGCTGGCAATCGAGTCTACTACTCCTCCTTCTTCTTCAAGGGACAAAAATTGAAAATTCTCTCAAGCAACATAACACAATGAAGATACACAATATAATAAACTTCTAATAGGGATACACAATATGGAGGAAATAAATTTCTTTATATCATAAGAAAGATAGAACTTCTTGGACAATGCAGTAAATACAAATTATAAATGTCATAGATAGACTTCTTCTACAGAATGTCGACCCTTGCTCCAAGTTCCCAGAGTTGCGAGGTTATTCTGAAAACTTTCACCAGTTGCATGGGTTGTGGCCGTCATATGCCATCATAGCCACGTTTTCTAAGATATCCCAGAGCCCCTGTTTTTTGAACTCTAGCTCATCTGCTTCGACTTTCTTTGTAAAGATCTTCTAAGCGTCCGGCACTTTTCTATAGGATATCCTAGTGATCAGTAGAAAACACAATAATTAGAGCCCTTGTGGTCCTTTTTTAGCAAAAGTTCTTCGATATGAGGCAACTTCAGTTTTCCATTTGCCACCCATTCTTTAACTAAGGTCTTCACCTCCTCAACACTACATGGAAAAGGAGTGTCATCTTCGCAGTTTTTCCTCTTCTGACCTTTGAATTTCTCCCCTTGCGACTTTCAAGTAGAAGACGCGGAAGTTGTAGTGACAGAAGGTCCTCAGGATGTCTTGAAGCTAGTTTTATAACTAGTCTTGAACCCAATCTCCTAAAACTGAGGTATGTTGATGTTCCGAGATGCTTCAATTAGTGTTGAGAAAGTGGGTAACTTGTGATTAACAAGAAGCATTTTGTACCCGTTCAATGCCCCTTCAACACAAATTTGGACCAAGTAGCTTTCCTCTACATCCTCATGACAATCCACGCCTTTGTCTTGGAGCCTCTTCACATATTCGAGAATGTCTTCACCCTCACGCTGCTTTTCCTTACACAGGGTGAGTGTGGTCACTTTCTCGGACACTTGAAAGAATTTGGGGTGGAATTTGTTGACCATCTCCTCCCAACTTCGGATAGAGTTTGGGGCCAAGTTAACGTACCAACTATATGCTTGGTCGGTGAGGGACTCGGAGAATTCTCTCAGTCGGAGGACATGATTTGAACCATGAATCCTTAAAGTCTCGATGAACCAAACAATATGTTCTCAAGAATTTCCTTGTGTGCCATCAAATTTGATGAACTTCGGCATCGTATACCCCTCATGGTATGGATAACTCAACATCTTGATAGGGTATGGTGGGTTGACATCTGGATTGGGCAAAGAGGGTAAAGTTCTCTTGCCCCGTTCAAGATCGAACATGGCTTGCACATTGGCGAGAGTAAGAAATTGTTGAGGGAGAGAACTTGATGGTGATAATCCCGAAACTTGGTTTGTAGACCTGAAGACCGAGCTTGGAGTGACTTGGCTATTTGGGTGTTGAGAATTCACCATCGGTGTAAGAACGTGGTGATATTGATCATTTGACATCTATGGATATGACATTCGATGATAAAAACATTGAATTGAGTTCCATAAACCTCGTTACACGCCATGGGTAAGCTGGGTTGAGCTTGGAAAGCCGTTGTCAGAGCCAAAGGAGACCCGCTCAGTACATGAGTAGAATTTACAATCGGCGGAACAAAGTTAGGCATGGATGGAGCACCATTTTGTAGAGAAATTTCTGTGGGCCTTCCTTGAACTTCCACAGCTGCTAGAACACCATTCATCGCGTCGAAAACTCCTCCAACCACCGTTGGACCATGGCTCGATCCTCTTGGTGTGTGATTTTGCGCTCCATGGGCCACAGGTTGGCCATGACTTGTTCTTCCTAGCACTTGATTTTGCATACCATTTTGAGCAACTTTAGGGAGAATTGGGGTTGGGTTTTGATGGTTTTGACCATTCCCAATATCACCATGAAGTTGTTGATGCTTGCCGGCACCGACTCGACCTCCATTTGTTGTCGGTGGTGCGAAATTCGAACTCATCACCAACATGGTGTAGGTGAGATTTTGAAGGGTCGTGAGAATCTCTTGTTGAGTGTATTGGAGTCCTTGAATGGCTTCAAGGATGAGAGGTGGGTCTTGAACTTGAGTCCTCTGATCACTACCATTGGAAGAGCCTTGTTGATGAACTTCTTCTTTTCCCGCCATTTTCACCGAAGTTATGTAGATTCCGGATCTTGTTGAGACCATTAACCAATTCGCCTCCTCAGTGAAGTTGCCAAATATAAGAGAGGGTTCAAGAATGTTGTCGGAAAATTCAAAGGGTCGTCAGAAAATTCAAAGATCTTCGAAGATTGCAGGAAAATCCAAATTCTCTAGAAATGATGAGAGGCTTAGATTCTTTAACAGTCACAACTAAGAACACAATAGCAAATAAATTATGGAGATAAGAGATTGGGTAAAGAAGAAGGCAAAGTAGTTAGAAAGAGAATAATGACAAGGCTCTCCTATGGATCTCCCATTTTCACTCTCAAGATAGATAATGGAGAAGGGAAATTAGTTTTTTTTCAAAAAGTTGTCTTTCCAAAATTCATCCCTTGTAAAGCAATATGTGAGTACTATTTATAGGCACCTCATGATGTAGGATGGAGCCCATGAGCAAGGCACATGGGAAATATTCCCTCTAACTACCTTGTTCGAGAAGGTGACCTCTCCGAGGATGAGGAGAACCCCGAAGAGGAAATCAACCTCTCGGCGAACCCTTCTTTTTAACTATACCTAACCAAATGATCCCCAATCATCCCAAAAGGTCAGGGGTAGTTCCAGAGGACGTCCTGCCGCAGAAGAGTTAGGGGTAGTTCAAGAGAACGCCCTGCCACAAATATTACTGAGTCTTAGGGACCCCCTAGATCGTGCCACCTCAACCCGAGTAAAGGCTAGTTTAACCAAAGAGTGAATTTATCTCCACTAAGCGTCCTCGGGATCGGGTCCTTTGTTTAGACTTCGTTACACCCATGGTTCTAGTGCGTAGATCCCGGAAAGCTCCGAGCCCGCAAGTGTTCTGAGACTCATTAACGGAGTGACTTTTAGATTGCATTCGAATCCGCTCAAAGCCAAGTGCTTCGGATCTCTAGGTTCGTGGATCCGAACCCTTTCGAGTCCAAGCTCAAAAAGGTCTCTAGGTTCGTGGTTCCAAACCCTTTCAAGACTAAGTCAACACCTCGGAGAATGGATCTCCTCCGAGGGTTTCATCTTTTTTTAAAGCAATGGTTAACCTTCTGGAATGCCCATATGATCTGAGCCTCCTCGAATGGGCTTGTTGGACTCTTTTTAGAGATATCTTCTTGATGGGTCTTCCTCGACCCAATTTGTTGACTTTCTTGTAGGCCCGTTCAATAGAATTCACTTGGCCTATTTTGCAATAATTTTTCCAAGCTCACCAATTTTTGGGCTTTCCGATTAGGTTTCAATTAGGCCCAATTAATTGATGGGCTCAAGTTAACCTCTCTTACAGGTGCAAATATTTTGTCAATTATTAAATGTCGGATAAACATGTAAATAGTATTTATCAATTCTTCATACCTATTAATGTCTGGCAATATAATTTGATTAGTGATTGTATTTTTCATCTTTATAAATATTTCCTATACGATTCATAATTTATTCAATAAATATTCTTAGATATGCAAAATATTATACAGCATTTCATTAGGGTCACAAGCATGACAATCACATCGTGCTACACATGATTCCACCCATGTAGTATAACATAATTCAATGTTGAGAAGTCGTTTTAATTTTGAAAAATATTAGAGATCTTAAAAAAAATTATTAAATTTTTTACTAACTATCTCATATGAATTTATGCCTAAAAGTTGAAGGAAGAGGTTAATATACACACACTTTTTCTTAAAAAAAGTCTTATAATATGATTTATTATTTTTTACCGTTACATGTATGAAAGGAGAAATGTTCGAGACTCTCAATTTTTTTTTAAAATATAATTTTATCATAATGATATGTTATGATAGGTATCAACTTTTGATTTGTTACACATTTAATGATTAAGAGTCTAATTCCCTTACTATATCACTATGGGTGTATTTGTGAGTCAAATGTATAAATTTCTAACATTACTCATGTTTGGAAAAATGAATTTAAACATTGATCTGATTCATAATCAACAGCACTCTGTTCAAATTATTATGGATCATAAACAAATAGAAAATTCTACTATACACACCCCTTGAAAAGGGTGGACCATATGCATCCCTAATTATGTCAATTTTTTCTTTAGTTATGATTAACTTTTTTTTTTTTAGTGATGACATTATTGTAATTGTGACTCATGAAATCTTTGATTTATACCTCATGTGCTTTTTGTTATGACTTTTTTTTATTAGTTATAATTATAATTCAGAAAATATGAAATTACGTCATTTTCTTTTTTAATTATAAGGTGCATACGTATCATACTCTTTCTCTAAACAAATATTGAATCAGTGTGTTTGGTTTGAGTTTTCTGAACTAAGTTTTTTAAAAATTGAGTTTTTTATTTTTCGTATTTTTTTGTTTTTAGTGAATATTTTTAAGATTTTTACCATTTTTTTTATATATATTTTTAGATTAATCTTAGATGTATCTAAAAGGTAAAATATTTGTGAAAAAATATTTTAAAAAATTGATAAATACATAAAAATACAAAAAAAATATACTGAATTTTCATATATTTTTTTGAATTTTTCTATTTAATGAATTTTTTAAAGATTTTTTTAAAAAAAATTATACTTTTTAAGTTTATTTATGTTAGGTGTGTCTAAAAAAAAATTGCTTAAAATATTTAAAAAATTTAATAAAAACAAAAAAATACAAAAAATAAGAAAGTAGAATTTTCTGAAAAGTATTTTTAAAAAACCCAAACCAAACAAAGTGATAATCTATTTTGATTTAACACACACACACACCAAAAAAAAAAATGAAAGTTTTTTTAAGTGTAATTCAATTTTAGAATGACCGGAACCACACAAAGTTTATAATAGATTTAAATTCTAAATACTTTCCAGTTACATAATATATGTATTAACCAAATCTATACCAATAACAATTATAAATAATAATTAAAAAATAGAAATTTATATTAAATTCTATATCTAAGTAATACATTTCATTTTACAAAATTAACCTTGCAAGCACATATATTTGTCTACATGTTCCTTCATAGGCGTATATCCCTCTTTTGCCAAAAACAAATAAATATCTAATCGGATTTGTTTTGATGAAAGCAAAATCCATAAATAAATTTTATAACAAGTGATTAGAGTAAATGATTATCTAAATGGATTTGTTTTGATAAAAACAAAATCCACAAATAAATTTCAACAGGTGATCAGAGTAAATGGACGAGTATTTTAGACTCCCTCCAATTTGAGTTTGAGTCGCATGTATGTAAAAGATATAAAACTCTAACTTGATCAAATTTACATCACCACCAGGGATACAGTCTTCTTCTTAATTTTTATTTTTGCTTCTAGCACTGTATAACATAACAACCTAAACATGAAGAGTATTTTAGACTCCCTTCTCACAATCATCTTTCTCCTTACCATCTTCCTTATTTCCTTGAACCGTTGCCAATGTTCTATCACCATATTTCGAATAGATTTGATAACCAAAGTATGCAAGAAGACTCCCAATTACAAACTGTGCAAGTCGACTCTGAAATCAGGCGATCGGATCTCCCAAACTGCTATTAAAGATCTGTGCGTCATCACTACTAATGCCTCAATGACTAAGTCAGAGCGGTTTTTAAGCGACATGAACATCCTTGATAAGAAGTATCCAGAGTTCCAATCTTTCTTGATTAAGTGTGAGAGGGTAATTTATACCTAAATTGGGCCGAGCTGGGTAAATGGGCCATTCTTTGGGCCACAGTAAGAAGGGCTGGATGAAAGGGGCTTGTAGTTAGCCCGGTCCCAGTAAGCCCTATTGTTATCCCGGTCCCAGAAAGCCCTCTTGTTATCCCGGTCCGAAAGAGCCTTGAAGTTAGTCCGGTCTAAGGAAGCTTTGCAGTCAGCACCGGTCACCATACTTAAAGTTAGCCTGGTCATAGCATAGTATGGTTAGCTCGGTCAGAACCTTGCTCTTTGATAGCTCGGTCTAAGCATACCACGGTTTGTATAAGAGGAACTGAGGTAAGGGCAGTGAAAAAAAGAACCAAACTAGGTATAGTTCGGTCTACTTTGCTGCTCAGCATAGCCAGGCTTACCTCAGTCATATTGACATCCAACCATGGTAAAACCATCTCACTTGGCTTAAGCAGTGAGGGGGGTGTTGAAGGATAAGCATTATCTTTCAGGAGTATGACTCCTAGGAAGACTCTACATGGAGGAATAAAAGTCCTACTAGGATTGTGCCACGCAGAACCTATAAAAGCTCAGAACATCACCTATGGAGAGGTAACACAACTTTGATTCCCGAATACATAGAGCTTTTTGTTTATTTTTCTATTTTTCTGACTTAGGCATTGGAGAGATATCCGGCATACACCCGCCGGCTAGCTCATGTTTGTGTTTTCAGGGAGTAAAGCGACGTCGTACGGAGGAGCGCAATCTTGATCAACAGGATTATACGAGAACAATATTTCATGCTCGTACAATTGGCGCCGTCTATGGGAATAAACAGAAAGAACAAACCTCTTAATCAAGTTATCCTCACCAATTGAAAGTAACGGCGCACAACGAAGAGTTGCCACAGTTCGCCATTGATGAACAAACCCCAGAAGGAGGCGGGAGGCGCGAAGGTTTACCTCTTGTCCTTCCCATGGCAGACTTGAAGCCCCAGCGACAGAACCCCGGAAGGATGCAAGGGGAAGGTGGAACAACAGCCCCCGTCGATCTCAAAGTCCTGAAAGGCAGAGGCGAAGAATCGACCCTCAAGCTCTTGAGGATCGCGTAAAAGAGCAGGATGAACTAATAAGGAAGATGGTGGCGGATATGGAGGCCATGAAGCGCCAGATCAAGGGAAAATGGGTGGCTACAGGAGAGGGGCGTAAAGGCAACACGCCCCTTCGCCACTCAGAAGATCGCAGCAGGCATACCACGCCATCACAAGCAGAGAGTAGGAGCCTCAGAACAGGCGACACTCAATCTAGGACTTCCAAAACTCATCATTCCAGGTCTGAGAGGACGAGATCTGAGAGGTCATACACAGAGGGAAGCACCTATCGGCCCTCGCACACGTACCAAACGTCATCCAGGCAAACGGAGTTACCTAGATCGTCTAACTTACGAACTGTGCTAGAGGAAAGGTGTAATAACCCTCGTACCGATTACTGAATAACCACCGAATTGAATCGATCAGCGATAAATGAGCGCTAATGACTGATAAGTGAACTGGATGAACTACTGAACAAACTGAATGAAACTGAAACCGAAACTGAATGAGTTTGTCTATTTAATTACATATTGTATCTGTTGACTTGAATGATTATCTGTTTGCATTGTATGTTTAAATTGCTAATTGAAGGCCTTATCGTGGCGAATTAGAAACCGTTTGAAGTATTGGAATCAGATAATATTTGTGATTTTATGGTATTTTTATCGAAAATTGATTAGGAATGATTAAATTAGACTAAATCGAGTTGATTGAGAACTTGGGTTTAATTACCAATGAACAAATTAGTGGACACTTTTGTTTATTCATTATTAGTGCCTCATACTTGATCAAAACAATTCTTCATCAGCCTATTCTTGTATCTAACCGACCAAGAGAGTAGAGAGTGAGAGGCTTGGAGTGAAATCAACACACTCTTGAAGAACTTGTAGAAATTGATAGAGACTTGGCCTAATCTAGTTTCCACACCTTGAATTGGCACTCTAGGTAAGGAAATCACCATCTTCTTGTTGTTCTTGAGCTTGATATTACATGTTTCATGCCCAAATAGAGAGCTAGGCCATGTTTTAGTGTAATCAAGATGAATTGGAGCTCCATTGTTACATGCATGTTGAGTTTAGTGAGTTTGGAGTTGAATTCTTGGCTAATTGTCACATGCATGCTCATGTTCATGTATTAATCCATGTTTTCAAGTTGTTTTCAAAGATTGGAGCTCAATAGAGCAAGATTTAAAGCTTGTAAATGGTTTGAAACCCATGCATTGCATGTTTACAAAGTGTTCTTGAATTGTTCTTGAAAAATGGTTTGAATAGACTCACCTTTGGGGCTTAAATTATCAAATTGGCTTTTGAAACTTGTTATTTATTGAGTTGGGATGTATTCCCCAGAATTTGGGCCCAAGAGGTCGAGTTTTGAGTGTTGGAACACTTGGTTTGAGCTTGGAAGGCAAATATGGAAATTCAGATTGGCTTCTTCGCCAGCGAAGAATTCCTCGCTCGGCGACCAAGGTTTCCTCGAGCTACGCCGGCGAGATATTGGTGGCTCGGCGTAAAAATCGAACATCCGATACTTTTCTTTGTTTCATCGGACCGCTCGGCGAAGAAGGCTCGCCGAGCGAACCCTTTGATTTTGGAAGCTTCGCTCGGCGAGCATCGGCGAGCATCGCGTAAAAATTGAGCATCCAAGATTATTTTCTTTGTTTCATCAGGCGCTCGGCGAAGTTGTTCGCTCGGCGAAGCCTTTGATTTTGCAAACTCGCTCGGCGAAGGAAGGCTCGCCGGCGAGACCCTGTTCAAAGAACTTTTGAAAAGTGCCTTCCAATCGTATTTTTGCATCCTCATCTCATCCTAGGCATTCTTAGGCCTAGTTTAATGCATCTTAATGAGGATTTAGACATAGAACCACACCGAGGGAATTTAGAGATTTAATTATCATCCTTTCCAAGCTGTAAACTTAGTGTGTGTTCTATTGATTGACCGTTTAGGGTTGACTCTCGGGGACGCTCTAGCTCTTGATAGCCCAATCACATGAGTATGAGATGTGTAAAGATATGTTCAAAATGGTTATCTTTTGAATCTTGTTTACTGCTGTTCTTGGCGATATTATTCTTGAATGAATGTATGTCCTATTTCTGGCTGTATTGTGGCATCCTTAGCACCTCTTATTATTGGTATTCTGAGCTCTGTCGGTTTCCTTGTGGAACCATCTTTATTTCTTGAATGATTGGCCATCATTCTTGTTGGGTCTATTAAGGCCGGTCCTTTTGGACCCTCTTGTTATAGGCTATTGGATGTACCACATATGGTGATTGATTGAAATCTTGAAAAGCTGAAACTCTTGTTTAATGAATTGATTTCATTTCTTGCAAGGACATTCATTCATAACCTCTTTCGCTTTATGTTATTCATTGGGCTTTAGCTCCTTTATATATATATATGTAGGTTCTCGGCCGCGGACGAAGCTAGGAGCGTGGGATTGGTCCCAGTTTGTCGGCCGGCCTTTGTGCCTCCTTTGTGAGGTTCCGAGACGCCATGCCATGGCTTGGGGTGTTTTTGTGTCCCCACTAGTCTCCTACTGTTTTGTACTGTTGTATAGACTGTTTTCTGTACTGTTATCAAGGGATTGAGTTCCCGTACTGAATGTCTGTAATGATTGTATATACTGTACTCGTCTGAATGCATAAATGTATGAAAAATGTTTTTGACATACAGATTTCCACAGCTCAATGGACACTAGTTATTTATTGTATTGGCTTCCGCCAGGCCCTGTACTCTGACTGATTGTATTACTGTTCAGTAGGCCTTTGGTAATCTCGGATTACTGGCCGGTTACGGTACTAAACCCATAGGGCCGGGTTTGGGTCGTGACAAAAGGGCACGATGGAAGGAGGACACTAGGGCGCGCGACCCTCACAGAGTTTCTGCCCTTCAGCGGTTGGCTCCTCGGACGCATGGAAGCGTCGAGGTGAGAATGCCAATACCACGCCCGGCCTACGAACCAACAGACAAAGCATTAGCGAGGCTGCAAAACTCACCGTTCGTTCCGGCAATTGAAAATGTGCCCCTACCTTCAGGCTTCCTTCAGCCCAAATTCACCATGTATGAGGGGAAGACGGACCCCTACTCATACTTAAGCCACTTTCGCCAGGTTATGGCTGTATACCGACGAAACGAGGCTTTGATGTGCATCCTATTCCCATCCAGCCTTGGCGACCTAGGATTAACCTGGTTCGAAAGGCTACCAGAAGGCAGCATCACCTCCTGGGCACAATTAGCAGAGGCGTTCGTGACAAGGTTCAGAACGAACACCAAAATCCCGGTGGAGATCGATCAGCTACTCTCCATCGACATGGGCGACAAGGAGACGTTAAGATCCTACAATAGCTGCTACTAGGAGACCTTCAACCAAATTGGGGACTGCCCCACCAATCTCACCATCTCACAGTACAAAAGAGGCCTTCCAGTTGGAAACAGACTAAGGGACTCAATCACTATGACACCGCCTCTCATGATAGAGGCCTTAATGGAGAGAGTGCACCAGCATATTCGGGTGGAAGAGGATGGCGCCCGTGCTAAAATAAAGTCTAGCACAACCGCAGTACCGGATAAAAAGACCACAGCAAAGGTTAATGCGATAGAACGTCCAAACAAAAACGGACGAGGCAGGCGAGACAACGGAGAAGACCAGGATAAGAGATGGTTGAGAGTCTGCACTGCCATTACCACGGTATTCAAAAAGCCAATCTACCGGATTCTAAGCGAGATATGCGATGAACCTTTCATCAGATGGCTTGCCAAGCTAGAAGAGGCTCAGAAGGACTACGACGAAAGATCACGGTGCACCTTCCATAAAGAAAAGGGGCACCGCACTGAAAATTGCACATCGTTGAGACAGCATCTAGAGGAGTTGGTGGTAGCCGGTCACCTGGACAAGTACATTGAAGGAGGGGCGCAGCCAGCCCCCCAGAACGATAACCACCCGAACGGAATGCCGATCGACGCCCCACCTCAAGGTGTGATAAATGTAATACATGGGGTGTGCGAACCTGAGCACATATGTGAGCTCAGGGGCATGATCAAGAAGGCTGAGCACTTAAGGGAGGTACTAAGTGCACTACCTACAATCAAGAAGGGAAGAATGGAGGCCACCAATGTCATCTCTTTTTTAGACAGGGACTTGGCAAGGATATACTGCCCTCACAATGATGCGCTAGTCGTCACTCTCCGCGTCAAGAATTACGACATCAAGTGGATTTTGATAGACCAAGGTAGCTCATGTGAGATAATGTATTACGACACCTTCAAACAGTTGAAATTAGAGGACAAAGACTTGGCACCGGCTGTATCCTCCCTGATCGGATTTAACTCAATGCCAGAGTGGCCAGTCGGCAAGATAATCCTTCCAGTCAGGGCAGGAAGCGTGACAAAACAAGTGGAATTCTCGGTATTGGAAGTCCCTTCCACTTACAACATAATCTTAGGAAGAACATGGATGCATGCCATGAGATCAATAGCATCATCTTACCATCAATTAATGCGATTCCCCAACAAAGCCGGAGTAATTAAAAAGGTCTTTGGAGACCAAATTATGTCCATTGGAGATCCATCTAGGGTAGTGCACCTCTCTGATAGCTCCTGCCTCTAGAAGATTTCCCACTTCTTCCGTCACTATTTCAGCGTGGTGGAGTGCCGATCTGCGAGTACGCTGAATGATTGGTCTGGCGGATGGGTGGACGTTCAATTGGTGACAGATGAAGCTTGGGTCAATGCCTGGCATATCATACGGCGTCCAGGCAAACACTTCGATGTTAGAGGTCAAGAATTCCACGACCTCTAATCTCTCAGTGCTGGACATAGATGAGCCAAGCAGAAAGAACTTATCCGGGTTCTTTTCATCTATTCTAACCTGTACCAAGTCTTCCACAGCCTTCTGTTCAGCGGCTTTGCCAATATCCACGAACAATTCATTGCGCTCTAGCTCTTCCACCATCTGAACAAACCCCTTAGCAGCTCGGCTGCCATTTACTGTAACGAAGCATTACGTGGTGCCAAAGAAGAATGGCAAATGGCGTGTCTGCGTCGACTACAAAACAGTCAACAAGGCATACCCAAAAGACAGCTTCCCCTTACCGCGGATAGACCAACTGGTAGACCTAACGGCGGGGCACAACCGGCTTAGCTTTCTTGATGCGTACAGAGGCTACCATCAGATCGCTATGTATGAACCAGACCAGAAGGTCACATCTTTCACCACACCAAGAGGACTATACTGCTACAAGGTCATGCCCTTTGGCCTAAAGAATGCAGGGGCAACATTCCAACGGATGGTCACCAAGATGTTTGAACCATTGTTAGGCAGAACAATGGAAGCTTACATCGATGACATGGTGGTCAAGAGCAAGGATGAGAACAACCATCTCAAGGACCTAGCTGAGATGTTTCAGATCCTTAATAAGCACAAGTTACGCCTCAATGTGTCTAAGTGTGCATTCGGAGTAGGATCTGGCAAATTCCTAGGATTCTTGGTGACCAACCGGGGTATAGAAGCAGACCCCTCTCAGATCAAAGTAATTCAGGATCTGGAGAGGCCAAACACAGTAAAAGAAGTGCAGCATCTCACCAGTATGGCAGCTGCACTCAACCGATTCATAAGCCGGTCATCAGACAGACTACGACCATTTTTCCAAGCATTGAAAGCCAAGTTCGAGTGGGACGAAGAATGCAACCGCGCTCTGGAAAGCTTGAAAGAATACATGTCTTCTCCACCACTACTTGTGACCCCAATACCTGGAGAAGAACTCTTTCTGTACCTGGCAGTTTCACAGCATGCAATTAGCGCAGTGTTAGTCCGAGCGGAAGGAATCCAACATCTGCCCATCTTTTATGTCAACAAGATATTGCTGGGCGCTGAAACAAGGTACTTGCCACTGGAAAAACTGGCCTTGGCCTTGATGATGGCCTCAAGGAAGTTGTCACACTACTTTCATGCCCACACCATAGTCGTCCTCACAGCTTTTCCATTAAAAGCTTTGTTTGAGAGGGCGAACTTTTCTGGGCGAATCTTGAAGTGGGCAGTAGAGTTGGGACAATTCGACATTAAGTTTCAACCCAGAATCGCAATAAAGGCTCAAGCTTTGGCAGACTTTGTCGCAGAATTCACCCTAGGAAGTCATCATATCTGCCTAGTCGACCTGACTGAAACAACCGAACTAGGGTTGGAAGTTGACGCCGGAATAGTGCAACCCCTAGTGCAGGATACCCAGTCAGACCCTAAGGCAGACCAGAGTAAAGTAAGGGAGGAAGAAGTAAACCATGCTACACTAAGTCAAGACTCACCAGTAAATAAAGACTCGGTACAAACAGATAGCGAAGGGCAAACAGCAAGCATGGACATTGAAGAAAACACTAGCAACACTTTTGATCCCAATGCATCATTTGATCCCTCCACTTGCTGGAAGCTGTTCGTCGGAGAGATGTGGAAGCTCTTTGTGGATGGAGCATCCAACAGGCATGGAGCAAGACTTGGCATAGTCCTCATCTCGCCAGACGACCTAGTAGTGGAGCAAGCAGTCCACCTTGGCTTCCCCGCATCAAACAACGATGCGGAGTACGAAGCGCTTCTGGCAGGCTTAAAATCAGCATCCTATATGATGGCTACCGAGCTAATGGTCTAAAGCGACTCACAGTTGGTGGTAAACCAAATTTCAGGCGACTACGTGGCAAAGGATGACAAGATGGCCAAGTACCAAGACTTAGTCAGAAAAGAGATCAAGAAATTTGAAGTAGTATGGATAGAACAGATTGGCAGGGAGGAAAATAGCAGAGCAGACGAACTAGCAGGCTTTGCTTCAATGGCAGATACATCCATCCCTCATCCGTTGCTTATTGACTACTTGCCAAGACCAAGCATTGAAGACCCCGAAGCAGAAGAGGTATGTTGCGCCGAGCTAGGCCCTTCATGGATGGATCCCATCACAATGTTCTTAAAAGACGGCGTCCTACCGGAAGAAAAGAAAGAAGCCAACAAAATTAGAGCAAAGTCGCAGCGATTTTGGCTCTCCTCATCAATGGCCTTATACAAGAAATCCTTCATAGGACCCTACCTAAAGTGTGTTCATCCCAGCAAAGTTGAAGCATTCTTGTTCGAGATACACGAAGGTGTATGCGGAAGCCACCAAGGGGGAAGATCATTGGCATACAGGGTAATCTTGCAAGGATATTGGTGGCCTTACATGCAAGCAGATTCAGAAAAGTATGTGAAAAAGTGCGAGAAATGTCAGAAATTTGGACACAAAATATATCAGCCTGCCAGAGAACTCCTACCACTAACAAGCCCATGGCCTTTCGCAATGTGGGGCTTGGACATAGTAGGACCACTTCCAACAGCACCCGGCAACAGAAAGTTCTTCCTTGTAGCGACAGACTACTTCACAAAGTGGGTGGAGGCAAAAGCACTAGCATCAATAAAGGAAAAGGATGTGAAGAAGTTTGTCTGGCAGAATATCATCACTCGGTTCGACATACCAAAGGCTCTAATATCAGACAACGACACTCAGTTTGATGACAGAATCTTTAGAGGCTTTTGTGAAGAATACAAGATAGAGTTCTACAATTCTACACCGGCATATCCCCAAGCAAATGGCCAAGCAGAGGCATCAAACAAGGTTGTCTTGGATGGACTGAAGAAGAGATTAGAGAAGGCAAAGGGCAAGTGGGCTGAAGAACTTCCTCATGTTTTGTGGGCTTACCGTACCACACCTTGGCGATCAACAAGAGAAACACCATTCTCCTTAGCCTATGGCATGGAAGCAGTAATCCCACTAGAAGTTGGCCTCCCCACAATTAGAAGCGAAAATTTTGATCCAGACTTAAATGGAGAAGCCATAGCATTGGAGCTCGACCTTGCGGAAGAAAGAAGAGAAAAAGCATTGGTTCACATTGCCTCGTACCAACAAGAGTTGTGCAGAAAGTATAACATGAGGGTGCATCCAAGGCAATTCAAGGTCGGAGATTGGGTACTGCGCAAAGTGATGGGAAACACCTTGGTACCAGGAGATGACAAGTTAGGGCCTAATTGGAAAGGACCCTACAAAGTGGTCGGATTAGCAGGAAAGGGTGCTTACCACTTGGAGGACGAAGACAGCAAAGCAATTCCCAGACCATGGAACACTGCCAATCTCAAACTCTTTTATTTTTAACTTTTCAGTACTTGTAATTTTTCTTTTTCTCAATAAAACAAGTAGTTTTCTTTTTAGCACAAGTATTTTATTCTGTAAAAGTTATTTTAGTAAGCCAGGAGCAACAAAAACAAAGTTGGCCGGAATAACCAACTTTGTCCCCTCCTAAGCCCAGGATAAGGATCCAGGCTGCAGGAAGTTTGGTCGCAATAACCAAATACTTTACTCCAGGTTGGCAAGAATAACCAACTTAGAGGTTGGCTGGAAAAACCAACACCCTTCCTAAGCCCAGGATAAGGACCCAGGCTGTAGGATGTTTGGTCGGAACAACCAAACACTTTACTCTAGGTTGGCTGGAAAAACCGACTTAGAGGTTGGCTGGAAAAACCAACACCTTTCCTAAGCCTAGGATTAGGATCTAGGCTGCAGGACGTTTGGTCGGAACAACCAAACACTTTACTCTAGGTTGGCTAGAAAAACCGACTTAGAGGTTGGCCGGAAAAACCAACACCTTTCCTAAGCCCAGGACAAGGATCCAGGCTGCAGGACGTTTTGTCGGAACAACAAAAAACTTTACTCTAGGTTGGCTAGAAAAACCAACTTAGAGGTTGGCTGGAAAAACCAACACCTAGTACTTTTCAGCCGAGATAAAAATCAAGGCTGAAAAGTAGTTGGCTGGAAAAACCAACTTTTGGTGCTCTTCAACCGGGATAAGGATCAAGGCTGAAGAGTGGTTGGCTGGAGAAACCAACAGTTATTATGCTTCAGCCGAGATAAGGATCTAGGCTGAAGAGGTTGGCTGGAAAAACCAACACTTATTGTTCTTCAGCCGAGATAAGGATCTAGGCTGCAGAGGTTGGCAAGTATGACCAGATAGATTGCAAGGTTAAGGCCGAGATAAGTATCTCGGCCAGAGAATGTAATACTTCATTTAGGTTTCAGTAACAAAGCAAGTACAAGCATGGAAATAAACCAAGATAACAGTTGGAACAAAAGAGATTTCATTGATCATACAAAGTCAAAGTACAAGGAGATGGGGCCGTAGCCCGGTTACAATTCTAATCCAAAAGCAGAAAGAAGAAAAATACAAAATCAGGCAAATAGGTTGTCAAGATCAGCATCCAGTTCAACTCGGAGCCCGGTTTCAGTCAGGAGCACGGTCTCGGTCGTGAGCATGGTCTCAGTTGGGAGCACGGTTTTAGTTGGTGGCTCGTTAGTCAGATCTTCCACCGTTGGCTCCGCCCGAGCTAACTAATTGGCAGGATCATTGACGACTGGGGTATCGTTGGGCATGGTTTCTTTATCATCTGAAGCTTCGAGAAATTGTTGCTGAGTGGTAGCAGCATACTCCGCCAGTGAGCTCGGTATGAAATATTGAGGAGGATTAAAGACCTCGGTCTCAGGCCCATAACCGAGCTGCACCACAGCACCCCTCCACATGCACTTAAAGAAGAGGTCTTTTGCAGCTTCACACTGCTTGATGTACAAGGCTTCACCTTCTTGAAAGCCACGATCCTCTGCGTCCTCCAACTTCTTCTCAAGCTTTGATATTTCGGCATTCTTTTTTCCCTCGAGCTTGGCAAGCTCGCTCAGATACTTATCTTTTACCACGGCTGCGGCCTTTTTCTTATCTGCTTCAGCCGAGCTAACAAGACCGGTGAGGCGACCGTTCTCGATTTTCAGCTTGGCTATTTGTTTTTTCGCCTCCTCTAGTTCGGCCGTTCTTTTATTAGCCTCGGCCATGGCTTGCCTGGTGGTTTTTTGAAGTTCCAACACTCGCTTGTGAGCAATGTGGTTCTTCTATATGGCCTGCAAGAGGATGGTAAGAAACTTTTAAAGTGAAACCGAGCAGAAAGTTGTACAGATCAAAAAGATGAACAAAGGGGCAACTTACCAGCACCATTGATTTTGTGGACGAACGAAAGGCCTTCAGCTCGGTTAAGTGGTCGTGGTGCCTCATATCGGCTGGAAGGCAAACACCTTTAGCCAGGTTGAATGCCATCAAGTGGTCTTTTTCTGCGACCAATGAGTCAGAATCTGTAATAGCATGGTTCTGAAAAGTGATCTTTGGAGCCCACTTGGAGAAGCGAGCCCGGTCCGAACGCTCCGGTTGTGGGCTCGGTGGAGAGTGTGGTGGAGTGGTTTGAGGGACCACGGTTTCATTTTCATCGACGAGGCGTTGCTCGGTTGAGGTAGTCCGGGCACGCTTATTTGGGCGAGATGTTGAGGGTTGGCGAGATGGAAGGGCCACAACGGTCTCCTGAGTTTGACCGGTTTGTAGTACCTCGGTTTGGTTGGTTTCGGTCAGAAGGGCTCGCACGGCTCTCTTCTTGGCCATTTCTTGTTTGGCGGTTAGTGGGATGAGACTGATTTAGGGCAAGGAGGGGTTTGGTTCAGGAGAGGCCTCCAACAAGAAGTCGGTTACCTTGGACTTTCGCCTGCCGCTGTATCTATACGTCGGTTCAAAATTCAATAGCTCGGCCCAGCCTCTGGTAGGATATCGTAGCACGGCACGAAGAATGACTAAGTTGGGATAGTTGTACTGTGACTTGAGAAAGTTCAAATCTGCGTAAAAGAAGAAAGACAAGGGTTAGTCTGGTTCAGAATGTTAAGACCGAGGTAAAAGAAAAGCGTGGAATTCAGCCGAGGTAATCCTACCGGCTACACCCTTGTTCCAATTTATTCTATGGCCTGGGATCTGGGCTTGGTGGTCCTCAAAATTTCAAGAAACCTAGAAGAAATCACCATCATTGACGTCTTTATCCGGAGTATTTTTTATTATCTTTTCACGCCGGCGTCTTATTCTTAAGTAATAAACCCAGCCATCTTCGGCCGATCCTATGGAGCATTGGTGGAAAAGCTCGGCTAAACCGAGATTAAGGCCAGCCCGGCGGTTTAGCTCGGCTATGCCGTTTATTATACGGTAAGAATTGGTGGAAAGTTGGGTAGGGCAGAGCTTGGTTTGCCTAAGAAATTCACAAAGGAGGGGCTGTACAGGGAATCGCAGACCGCACTCTACGATGGAAATAACATTAAAAGGGACAAAGCCTTCTTTTCCCCAGGGAACGGTTTCTGGTTCGGCCAATCAGAGGTGGACGTCATCTGGAATTTGGTAGTCCTTATGAAATTCAGCTATGGTCCCTGGTGAGTTCACTAAAAATCTATACTTTCCCATTTGTGGTCTAAGTTATGAATAAATTAAACTGGGTATTAGCTCGGTTGAGCGCTCAAAGGAGTGCCTGGGCAACCTAAGTCTGCAAAGTGAAAAACAAAGTTGTGTTAAGCACAGATCGTTGGACCGTACTAAAAGAAACAAAGGCAAGATGAATGAAGTCCTAGTTCAGCTTTGTGAGATATTATGGATCTTAGCCCGGTTTGAGCAAGGGGATTTTTTAGCCCGGTTGAACCTCTGGGGGCAGCATTCTTAGTTCGGTCTGAACTAAGAGGGCTGGCTTAGCCCCTGGTTGTAGCTTGGCCGTGGTTAAGGCTTTCAAGCGTGCTATTGCGCGGATTTAGTAAGGTTCGATAGCTTGGCTAATTGAAACAAAAAATGGTTTGACCTGATAAAACTACTAGTTTAGCATGAAGTGCTAGTCCAGTTGGTAGTCTGGCTAGACTGAAATCAATTACAAACAACTCCCTAGTTCGGTTATATGGTGATTTTGGATCAAATACAGCATTTTTCACATTATTCATGAATATAATGGTTCTATCACAAGATTTTCCTAGAAAACTGGAAGTAAAAAGTGGTGTGTGTTTTGAAAAAACATACAAATACGCATGCTGTGAATTGCAAAAACAGTTACGAAGTCAACAAACGAGGAAATAGGATTGAGTCACTTACAAGAATGGAGGCAAGTTGATGAAGATACGTGTAGCAAGGCAAAGCACGAGCTTTGCAAAAAGAAGCAGTGGTTGCAGAAATGGAGACTCGAGCAAGAGAGCAAGAGGGAGAGAAGGTGAATAGTGAGAGAAATGGTTCAAAAATAGAGTTTTTTTGCTTTGTGTAAAGCTTTTGGCGGGACTGTTCAAAAACTGCGAAATCTGAAGAAACGGCGTGGCAATATCTTTGAGCCACTAAGAGTCTGCCACGTGTCCATTGGAATGAGAAACGATTCAATTGCTGTGATTGAAGAGACGTTTTGACCGGACAGGTAGAGCCCGGTGTGAATTTAGCTCGGCTGGAAAGGCTAAAGAATTTTAGCTCGGCTGAAAAGGCTAAAGTTTTTAGCTCGGCTGATAAAACAGGTAAATCCCTATCATGTTGCGCAGATGGAATTAAGGGGCAATTGAGAAGGTAATTTATACCTAAATTGGGCCGAGCTGGGTAAATGGGCCGTTCTTTGGGCCACAGTAAGAAGGGCTGGATGAAAAGGGCTTGTAGTTAGCCCGGTCCCAGTAAGCCCTATTGTTATCCCGGTCCCATAGAGCCCTCTTGTTATCCCGGTCCGAAAGAGCCTTGAAGTTAGTCCGGTCTAAGGAAGCTTTGCAGTCAGCACCGGTCACCGTACTCAAAGTTAGCCCGATCATAGCATAGTATGGTTAGCTCGGTCAGAACCTTGCTCTTTGATAGCTCGGTCTAAGCATACCACGGTTTGTACAAGAGGAACTGAGGTAAGGGCAGTGAAAGAAAGAACCAAACTAGGTATAGTTCGGTCTACTCTGCTGCTCAACATAGCCAGGCTTACCTCAGTCATATTGACATCCAACCATGGTAAAACCATCTCACTTTGCTTAAGCAGTGAGGGGGGTGTTGAAGGATAAGCATTATCTTTCAGGAGTATGATTCCTAGGAGGACTCTACATGGACGAGTAAAAGTCCTACTAGGATTGTGCCATGCGGAACCTATAAAAGCTCACAACATCACCTATGGAGAGGTAACACAACTTTGATTCCCGAATACACAGAGTTTTTTGTCTATTTGTCTATTTTTCTGACTTAGGCATCGGAGAGGTATCCGGCATACACCCGCTGGTTAGCTCACGTTTGTGTTTTCAGGGAGTAAAGTGACATCGTACGGAGGAGCGCAATCTTGATCAACAGGATTATACGAGAACAATATTTTGTGCTCGTACAAAGTGCAAGGAAAAAATTAGGACAATTGGGTGGGGGCTTAATCCAAGTGCTATTCAAGCACTGGGAAATAATGATACTTCTGAAGCAGCTGAAGAAACCATGTCCAAAGCTGTCACAGGGGTTGATGAATGTATAAACAGTTTGAAGATCAAAAAGCCAATTGTAATTCCAGAAGACCCATGGAAAAAACTTAAAGGTGATGCCAACAGTGTGTATAATCTCTTTGCTGTGAATGTAAGCATATTAAAGCAGATGAAGTCTCCATAATTTACAAGTAAAGCTCTGCAAGAACTATAATATAATTCAATAGATTCAATAAATGTCAAATTATGGTTGTGGTTCTCATAATTTGTCATTTACTCTGTACTTAATCCAAGAGTATTGAATTTCATTTAATTTGGCTTTAAAGATGTTACCGATGAAACAACTCCTAACTAATTCACCCTATGTTTTCAAAATCTCACTAGAAGTTATTCGGAAACTGAAGAAATTAGATCAATGTGTGGTTTCTTAACTTATTCAATTTTTTTTTTTAATTTTATAATTATGTATTTGGTTCAATAGACTGACTAATTCAGGATACCAATCCTACAGTGTATTTGAGGGAGGCCCAATTAAAACTAGGGCAGAAGTCCCTATGAATTGATCCTAAAAAATTATTTTCACTTAAGAGATTTTGAACCTAAAACCTTAAAAGGGAGCACACCTCCGCCTCATTTGTTGTTGTTTTTGATTAATGACCCTCAACTTTGTTAATGAATAACATTCTTATTTTATTTTCCCTTAATTTTCAGGCAAGCTATTAACTGTAGTGTCTCATATCGTGTCTGTTTGGTGCAGCTTAAAAGCTGCTTATTTCAGCTTAATTTAAGCTATTTTGATGTGTTTGGTTTAACTTATAGCTTATAGCTTATAGTTTTTTAGAAGTCAGAAATCAGCTTATTCTTTGAGTGGAGCAGGAGATGCTTAATTTATAAGTCAGAAATCAGCTTATGTTCATAGTTATAAGCTATAAGCTGTTTAGGCATAAGCTATAAGTACTTTCCCACAGCTCTACCAAACAGGGCCATCATATCTAACCACCTCGTCACTTCAATAAAGTGCCATTTACATAAAAAAAAAATTTAAAACAAAATATCACAACCAAAGATTATTATATATTCAAGAATTTTATATCAGGACCAAAGATTTATATATGTAGGAATTTAATTATGAACTAAATTTAAACCCCTGCTCTTTCATACAAACAACATAGAATTGCTCAAGGAGAAACTCCATGATCCAGTTCAGCTTATTGAGTCTGTCACATCCCTGTTTCGATAATCCATTCTATTAATTTTTTTAAGTCTTAAGGATAGATCATTCATTAAAAAAAAAAAAAAAAAAAAATGAGATTGATCCAATAACAATTGTCGCATGAATTTATCATCTTTGTCTTTTAAAATAAAAGACAGTAAGTATGATTTGAAAAACAGTCGTTTATTTTTTTGAACACTAAAATAATAAAATTATGGTGTTATGATTACTAGATCAAGTTAAATTTGTAAGTGAATAATCTACACACATAAACTTAAAAAATAAATATAATAGATAATAGAAGTGGGATCCATGAAAGCATAATGGCGGTGAACTGTTCATTCCTAGAATCCATTTTTGTCTGACCAAGTGTAATTCTAATTTAATCAATTTATTTAGATGATGAAAACAATACTTGATTTGGAAACCAATTTGAAACTTTTTTAACTTGAAAATAAATGTGATGGTGATGGATGAATTTGGCAAAATTTCTGCATAAAGAATTCGATAAATGACTTTTTAATGAAAATGACTCGATACTTAATTTTTGGCATCATATTCAACAATCAACCAATCAACGCTCGTATTCGCAAGAAAAAAAATGATTTTGGCTTGGGGCCTCCTTTGTAATATTGAACATAAGAAAATGAATGAAAAGGGAAGGGATAATTACAAATAGATCCTGAATATATATATATATATGTGTACGGGAAAGAAATACACCTTCTCGTATAATCCTGTTGATCAAGTCTGCGTTCCTCGTACGTCGTTGTTCTACCACCTGAAAATACAAACGTGAGCTAGCCGGCGGGTGTGTGCCGGAACCCTCTCCGATGCCTAAGTCAGTAAGCAAGACAAGTAGGCAAAAGCTCTATGTATTCAGGGAGCAAAAGTTGCATTACCTCTCCAAAGGTGATATTGGTGAGCTTATATAGGTTTCGCGTAGCACAATCCTGGTAGGACTCTTTTTCCTCCAAGTGTAGAGTCCTTCTAGGATTACTCCTCCTTGCGTAGAGTCCTCCTTGGATTCATATTCCTGGAAGACAATGCTTATCCTCCAACACCCCCCTCACTGCTTAAACCAAGTGAGATGGTTCTGCTTATGGCCGGACTACTTCAGGACCGAAGTAACTATTAATTCGGCCCTTACCTCACTCTTCCTTACCTCGGCTTTCCCATACTGAGACCGAGCTAGACATAAGGGAATTAAAACCGAGCTATCTTTGGAACCATAGCTACTTCGGTTCCTCACATGCTACAACCGAAGTAACCATCGAAGACCGAAACCTCCGTGCTACTTCACTCAACCGGAGTAGAGCTCAGTCCTTCCACAACCGAGCTAAACCACCTCGGCTGTATGACCGGTCTATCTTCCAAGTTACTTCTCCAAACCGGAGTATCCTACATGGACCTTCCACTCGGCCCTCTTTATTTCGGCCCTAAGGCCCAATACCCAGCTCGGCCCAATTTGCGTATAAATTGCCCTCTCAATTGCCCCTTAATTCCATCTGCAAAGCATGATTGGGATTACATGCCTACGAACCGAACTAAAGTTTTAGCTTATCCAGCCGAGCTACAATCCTTTAGCTACTCCGGCCGAGCTGAAAACCTTTTTAGCTTCTCTAGCCGAGCTAAGCTTAAGCCGAGCTAAGCACGTCCGGTCAAACGTCTCTTCAGTCACAGCAACTGAAGCGTTTCTTCTCCCAAGGACACGTGGCAAGCCCCTATTGGCCATTCACAGCTGTTGCGCCGTCCTCGTACTTCGCAATTTTTGAACAGTCCCGCGTTTTTTCCCTCCTTCTACTTACACAAAACAAACCCTTTCATTTTTCAAATCATTCACCCAACTATTCATTTCCCTCTCACTCTCTTCGAATCCTCCAACCTCTGAGCTTTCTGAGTTCGTGATCTTCATTACTGCTTGTTGCTCTCACCTCCAGTTTCTTCCTTTCTACCTGGTAAGCATCTCAAATCTGTTTTGTTTTTTGCATTTGTATACTCTTCAATCCATAGCTTCTTATTTCTATTTTTGAAAAACACCTTTCTGCTTCCATATGCGTTCCTGCTTGAAAAGCTTAGCCATAGAACATATGAATGCACATGATAAACCTGTAGAATATCAATTTTGATCCAAAATCACGAAGCAACCGAAATAGGATACTGTTTGTGAGGTATGTAAAGATATAGGTGAACTGAAACCGAACTAGCACTTGTACTCATAACAGTAGTTTCAATAGGCCACCAACTGATTCACATTAGCCGAAATAAGAATGCACCGAACTAGAAAATCTTAGTCCTCAACCGAGCTAAGCCTCGGGGCTAAGCCAGCTTTCTCAGTTCCTAAACCGAACTCAGAAGGCTGCCCCTTGATGCTTAGCCGAAGTAACAAAAACCATAGGCGGAACCGAGATAACCAAACATCATGCCAAACTGAGATAACAAGCACCTTGTTGAAACCGAAGTAGATCCTGTGGTACCTTATGTAGCCGAAATAAGGCATCCTTTCTTGCTTTGTTCTTGTAGCACGGTCAATGATCTGTGCTTGACCACTTTGTTCTTCCACTTTGCAGACTTTAGGTTGCCCAGGCCATTCTCTTTGAAGGCTCAACCGAGCTACTGAACACAACTTCTCCAGCCGAAGTAATTTATTCCATATTTAACCGAAAAATGGGAAATCTGATTCCTAGTAGAAACCCCGGTGACTAGCGAATTTAGGAAGGATTACAATATTCCAGCCGATGTAAATCTCACTTTAGCCGAACCAGATGTAGATCCATGGGGCAACCCAGGCTTTGTCCCTTTCACCATTCAATCAATAATAGAGACCGGACTACGATTCCCAGTCCAGCCTTTAATCTGCGAGTTTCTAAGGCAAACCAGACTATGCCCAACCCAACTCTCAAACAACACATACCGTATAATAATGGGCATAGACGTCCTAAACCGCCAAACCGGTCTTAACTTAGGCTTAGCCGAAATACTCCATCAGTACTCATTAGGATCCAAAAACGAAGGCTAGTGTTATTACTTGAGAATCTGAGGTAGAAAAAAATAATTAAGGACACACCGGACAAAGACCTAAATGATGATGACTTTTTCTGGGTGTCTGGCAACTTCGAAGACCATCAAGCCCAGATTCCTGGCCGAACCATAAATTGGAATAAAGGAGAACCCAGTATATATACTCCGGTTGCCTTTCTCACTTTTCTTTATCTCGGCTTTTCTCTCTTGAACCGAACTAACAGTTTGTTTTTCTTTTTACAGATTCAGCTCATCTTCACTCTCTTTACAACTACCCCAACCTAGGCGTTTCATACACCGATCTTGAGTTCGGGAAAGAAGTTGGGCTAAATTGCTAGACTTTGAACCGACATACCGCTACTCCGGTCGCCGAAAAGCGAGGGTGACCGACTTTTTACTTGAAGAAGCACCAGAATCGGACCCATCCTTGCCGGAGATCATCCTTGTTCCACTCACCGCCGAACAGGAGATGGCGAAGAAAAACAAATTGAAGGCTCTGCTCACCGCAACAACTAGGGCCGAGGTGCCACAGACCGGCCAAACAACTGAAGCCGTGGTGGCACTCCCAACTCAACAACCATCCTCATCCGCCGAAACAAAGCGGCGGGACTAGCGACCAAGGCCACGCCTTGTTGATGAGGATGAATTCATCCTGCCACCAAGCCCCCCACCTAGCACTCAACCGAGCCCCCAGCCGGAGCAATCAGACCGGGCTGACACCAACAAATGGGATCCACCATTTGTCTTCCAAAACTGGGATATCCACGATAGTGACTCGGTCGTGGCTGAGAAGGATCACTTGCTGGCCTTCAACCTGGCCAGGGGCGTTTGTCTTCCAAAAGACATGGAGCACCACAGCAAGCAGCTCAATACCGAGCTTAAGTCCATCCGGTCATCCACGAAATCCATGATCTTGGTAAGTAGCACGGTCCTCTCTTTGATCGATCTAATTTTTCTAACTCTCATTTCGGTGAAAAAGAACTTACTATTCTTTTGCGGGCCATTAGGAAGAACACCATCGCTCACGAGGCAAGTCTTTGGAACTCCGAAAAACACAAGGCAAGCCATGAAGGAAGCGAAACCAAAAGCGCCGAGCTAGCTCAATCTCGGCAGAGGTCGGCTTTGGAGGCGAGTAGCCTTTGGGACTAGTTGCCTCGGTGACAGATGACAAAGCAGTACCGTGACCGAGGTGAAAGACCAGTACTTGTGGGAGATGGCGCACCTGGAGAGCAAAAAGGACGCCGAAATAGCGGAGTGGAAGAAGAAGGCTGAGGACGCTTCTAAAGAAGGTTTCAAAGAAGCCGAAGCTGGCTATACCCAACAATGTGAAGCAGCCAAAGATTTGTTCTTCAAGTGTGGCTGGAGAAGTGCAGTGGAGAAGATCGGTTGTGGACCTGAAACCGAGGTCTACAACGCTCCCGAGTACTTTATTCCGGCTTCACTGCAAGACTATGCTGACGATATCCAGAAGCAATTTCTGGGGTCATCTGATGACGAAGAAGACAATGAGGACGAGTCAACGGATACTCCGGCCGTCAATGATCGTCCGAACGAGCAACCAGTCCGGTCGGAGCCGGTTGTTGAGGGTCTCAAGCCTTGACCAAGCTGGAGCCGATGTGCTTGCTGTAACGGGACTCCCAACTCAGACCGTCCCCTGCACCAACACCGGACTCTGCCGCGGATCTTTGTCGGCGACTTTGGCCGAATGAATGAAGATCTCCTACGTTGATTGTCTTTTTCCTTTGATTTCTTTTGAACCTTTTGTAACCGGGCTGAAGCCCCCCAAATTGTACTTCTCTGTTTTTGAATGAAAAATTTCCTTCAACTCTTATTCCGGTTTGTCTGAGTATGCTTGCATCTGTGATGAATTTTCCATAAGCTTATTTGCACAACTATGGTCCCGGTTTAGCTTTCTAACTAACTAGCCAACCTACTCTTTAGCCGATATAACTTACTTCGGCTGAAGAGTACAAAGAGTTGGTTTAATCCAGCCAACCACTCTTCAGCTGATATAACTTACTTCGGCTGAAGAGTCCAAAGTGTTGGTGTAATCCGGTCAACCACTCTTCAGCCATACACTTACTTCGGCTGAAGAGTACAAAGAGTTGGTTTAATCTAGCCAACCACTCTTTAGCCATACACGTACTTCGGCTGAAGAGTACAGAGAGTTGGTTTAATCCAGCCAACCACTCTTCAGCCATACACTTACTTTGGCTGAAGAGTACAGAGAGTTGGTTTAATCCAACCAACCTCTAGGTTGGTTTGTCCAGCCAACCTAGAATACAGAGTTTGGTTATTCCGACCAAACGTCCTGCAGCCTGGATCCTTATCCTGGGCTTAGGAGGGGTCATAGTTGGTTTTATCCGGCCAACTATGTTTACAATGCTACTAACTTACAGAAGTTACTTTCTACTAAAAACAAATATGCTGAAAAAGAATCGACTTGTTTTATTGATGAAGTGAAAACTTACATATACTTAGAGAGAAAAAAGAAAAAGCTAAAAGTAAAATAACTTAAGATTGGCAGTGTTCCATGGCCTAGGAATTGCTTTGCCGTCCTCATCTTCCAAGTGGTATGCCCCTTTTCTTGCTAATCCGACCACTTTGTAAGGACCTTCCCAGTTAGGACCTAACATGCCGTCTCTTGGGACCAATGTGTTGCCCATAACCTTGCGAAGTACCCAATCGCCGATCTTGAATTGCCTTGGATGCACAGTTTTGTTATACTTCCTGGATAGTTCTTGTTGGTAGGAAGCGATGTGAACCAATGCTCTGTCTCTTTTTTCTTCCGCGAGGTCAAGTTCCAATGCTATAGCTTCGCCGTTTAAGTCTGGATCAAAATTTTCGCTTCGAATTGTGGGGAGTCCGACTTCTAATGGGATGACTGCTTCCATGCCATAGGCTAAGGAGAATGGAGTTTCTCCTGTTGACCGTCGTGGTGTGGTGCGATAAGCCCATAAAACATGAGGGAGCTCTTCTGCCCACTTGCCTTTGGCTTTCTCCAACCTTTTCTTCAATCCGTCCAAAACTACCTTGTTTGATGCCTCGGCTTGACCGTTTGCTTGGGGATACGCCGGTGTAGAATTGTAGAACTCTATCTTGTATTCTTCGCAAAAGCCTCTGAAAATTTTACCATCAAACTGCGTGCCGTTGTCTGAAATCAGAGCTTTTGGTATGCCAAAGCGAGTAATGATGTTCTGCCAGACAAACTTCTTCACATCTTTTTCCTTGATCGACGCCAAGGCTTCTGCTTCCACCCACTTTGTGAAGTAGTCTGTTGCCGCAAGAAAGAACTTCCTGTTGCCTGGTGCTGTTGGAAGTGGACCTACTATGTCTAAGCCCCACATTGCGAAAGGCCATGGACTAGTCAAAGGTAGGAGTTCTCTGGCAGGTTGGTGTATTTGGTGCGCAAACTTCTGACACTTTTCGCATTTTTTGACATACTTCTCTGAATCTGCTTGCATGTACGGCCACCAGTATCCTTGTGAAATAGCTCGGTATGCCAATGATCTTCCTCCTTGATGGCTGCCACATACCCCCTCATGTATTTCGAATAGGAATGCTTCCACCTTGCTGGGGTGGACACACTTTAAGTAAGGTCTTGAGAACGACTTCTTGTATAATGCCAAGGATGGAAAGAGCCAAAATCGATGTGACTTTGCTCTTATTTTGTTGGCTTCTTTCTTTTCGTCTGGGAGGGTGCCGTCCTTTAGGAATAGTATGATGGGATCCATCCAATAAGGACCTAACTCTGCACAACATACCTCTTCAGCTTCTGGATCTTCAATGCTTGGTCTAGGAAGATAGTCGATTAGTAGTGGATGGGGAATGGAGGTGTCTGCCATTGAGGCGAAGCCCGCTAGTTCGTCTGCTCTGCTGTTCTCCTCTCTGCCGATCTGTTCTAATATCACTACTTCGAATTTCTTTATCTCTGTTCTGACCAAGTCTTGATACTTGGCCATCCTATCATCCTTTGCCTCATAGTCGCCAGATATTTGGTTTACCACCAGCTGTGAGTCGCTGTAGACCATCAGCTCGGTGGCCTTCATGTAGAATGCCGACTTGAGATCTGCTAGAAGCGCTTCATACTCTGCTTCATTATTTGATGCTGGGAAGCCTAGGTTGATTGCCTGCTCTACTACTAGGCCGTCTGGAGAGATGAGGACTATGCCAAGTCCTGCTCCATGCCTATTGGATGCTCCATCGACAAAGAGCTTCCACATCTCTCCAACGAACAACTTCCAGCAGGTGGAGGGATCGGATGATGTCTTGGGATCTTCCACATTGCTGGTGGCTTCTTCAGGGTCGATGCTTGCTGTCTGCCCCTTGTTCTCTGTTTGCACCAAGTCTTTGTTTGTCGGTGAGTCCTGACTTGGTGTAGCATGGTTCACTTCTTCCTCCCTTTCTTTACTCTGGTCCGCCTTGGGGCCTGACTGAGCAACCAGTACTAGGGGTTGCGTTATTCCGACGTCAACCTCCATCCCTAGTTCGGCTGTTTCAGTCAGGTCGACTGGGCAGATGTGATGACTTCCAGGGGTGAACTCTGCGACAAAATCTGCTAGTGCTTGAGCCTTTATTGCGGTTCTGGGTTGGAACTTGATGTCGTACTGTCCCAATTCTACTGCCCACTTCAAAATTCGCCCAGAAAAGTTCGCCCTTTCAAATAAAGCCTTGAGTGGGAAGGCTGTGAGAACAACTATGGTGTGGGCGTGAAAGTAATGCGACAATTTCCTTGAAGCCATCATCAAGGCCAATGCCAGTTTCTCCAGTGGCAAGTACCTTGTTTCGGCGCCCAGTAATGTCTTGCTTACGTAGTAGATGGGCAGATGTTGGATTCCTTCCGCACAGACCAACACTGCGCTGATTGCGTGCTGCGAGACTGCTAAGCATAAGAAAAGTTCTTCTCCAGGAATTGGGGTTACAAGGAGTGGTAGAGAAGACATGTACTCCTTCAAACTCTCCAGAGCTCGGTCGCATTCTTCGTCCCACTCAAACTTAGCTTTTAATGACTGAAAGAATGGACGCAATCTGTCTGAAGACCGGCTGATGAATCGGTTAAGTCTTCTTGCCATCTGGTGAGATCTTGTACTTCCTTCCGAGTTAGGCCTTTCTAACTCTGAATTGCTTTGATTTGGGAGTTGCCTCAATACCCGGTTGGTCACCGAAACCGAAACTTGCGGACCCTACTCGAATGCGCACTTAGAAGCGCGCATACTTGTGTTTCTTCAGGATCTGGAACATCTCATCTAGGTCCTTTAGATGGTTATCCGCGTCCTTGCTTTTGACCACCATGTCGTCGATGTAAGCCTCCATTGTTCTGCCTAACAATGGTTCGAACATCTTTGTGACCATTCTCTGGAATGTCGCCCCTGCGTTCTTCAGGCCAAAGGGCATGACCTTGTAGCAGTATAGTCCTCTTGGCGTGGTGAAGGATGTTACTTCCTGATCCGGTTCGTGCATGGCTATCTGATGGTAGCCTCTGTATGCGTCAAGGAAGCTAAGCCTGCCGTGCCCAGCTGTTAGGTCCACCAATTGATCTATCCTTGGTAGGGGGAAGCTGTCCTTTGGGCATGCTTTGTTGACCGTCTTGTAATCGACGCAAACGCGCCACTTGCCATTCTTCTTCGGCACCACGACTGTGTTTGAGATCCATTTGGGGTAATGTACCTCTCTGATCGCTCCTGCCTCCAGAAGGTTTCCCACTTTCTCTGCCACTATCTCTGCGTGGTGGAGTGCCGATCTGCGCGTGCGTTGAATGACCGGTCTGGCTGATGGGTGGACATTGAGTTGGTGGCAGATGAGGTTTGGATCAATGCCTGGCATGTCGTAAGGCGTCCAGGCAAACACTTCGATGTTGGAGGTCAGGAATTCCATCACCTCCAACCTCTCAGCGCTGGATAACGACGAGCCGAGCAAGAAGAACTTCTCCGGGTTCTTTTCATCGATTCTCACTTCCACCAAGTCTTCCACCGCCTTCTGATCAGCTGCTTTGCCAACCTCTGCGAACAGTTCATTACTCTCAGGTTCTTCAACCGAATGAACGTACCCTTTGGCAGCGCGGCTACCATTCGTTGTGACGAAGCATTGTTTGGACATAATCTGGTCCCCATATACTTCTTCAATTATTCCGTTGTCGTTGGGAAACCGCATCACTTGGTGGTAGGAGGATGCCACCGAGCGCATGGCATGCAGCCATGTCCTGCCTAAGATGATGTTGTAGGTGGAGGGGACCTTCAGCACCCAGAACTCCACTTGCTTCGTCACACTTCCCGCCCTGACTGGAAGGATGATTTTGCCGACTGGCCACTCCGGCATAGAATTGAATCCAATCAGGGGTGACACTGCTGGCGCTAAGTCTTTGTCTTGCAGTTTCAATTGTTTGAATGTCTCATAGCACATGATTTCGCATGAACTACCCTGGTCAATCAGAATCCGCTTGACGTCAAAATCCTTGACTCGGAGAGTGACGACCAAGGCATCGTTATGAGGGCAATATATTCTGTCCAAGTCTTTGTCCGAAAAAGACATGACATTTGTTGCCTCTGTCTTACTCTTCTTGATAGCAGGTTGGGCACTTAGCACCTCTCTTAAGTGCTCAGCCTTTTTGATTGAACCTCTGAGCTCGCATACACGCTCAGGTTCAAAGACTCCATGTATTACGTTGATGACGCCTTGGGGCGGGGTGTCGATTGGCATCCCATTGGGGTTGTTGTGGTCCTGGGGGGCTGGCTGTGCCCCTCCTTCTATGTATTTGTCTAAGTGGCCTGCCGCCACAAACTCCTCCAAGTGGTGCCTCAATGGGGTGCAGTTCTCAGTGCGGTGCCCTTTTTCTTTGTGGAAGGTGCACCTAGATCTGTCATCATAGTCCTTCTGAGCCTCGCCTAGCTTGGCTGGCCACTTGACGAAAGGCTCGTCTCGAATCTCACTAAGTATACGGTAGATCGGTTTCTTGAATACCGTGGTTATGGCGGTGCGGACTCTTAACCATCTCTTGTCCTGGTCCTCGCCATTGTCTACTTTGCCTCGTCCATTTCGGTTTTGGCGATCTACCGCATTGACCTTTGCTGAGGTCTTCTTCTCTAGGGCTGGGGTCGCGCCAGATTTTGCTTTGGCACGAGCGCCATCCTCTTCTACCCTGATGTGCTGATGCACTCTCTTTATCAGGGCCTCCATGGTAAGGGGTGGCGTCATGGTGATAGAGTCCCTCAGTCTGTTCCCGACTGGGAGGCCTCTTTTGTATTGCGCAATGGCGAGGTTAGTCGGGCAGTCCCCAATCTGGTTGAATGTCTCCCAGTAGCGACTGTTGTATGACCACAGGGTCTCCTTGTCGCCCAGGTCGATGGAGAGTAACTGGTCGATCTCCACTGGAGTTTTTGTGTTTGTTCTGAACCGCGTTACAAACGCCTCTGCCAATTACGCCCAGGAGGCTATGCTGCCCTCTGGAAGCTTCTCAAACCAAGTCAAACCAAGGTCGCCAAGGCTTGAAGGGAATAGGATGCACATCAAGGCCTCGTTCCGCCGGTATACAGCCATGACCTGGCGAAAGTGGCTTAAGTGCGAGTAGGGGTCCGTCTTCCCCTCGTACGTTGTGAATTTAGGCTGTAGGAAGCTTGACGGAAGGGGCGCGTTCTCTATTGCTGGGACAAACGGTGAGGTCTGCAGCCTCGTCAATGCCTTGTCCGCTGGTTCGTATGCCGGGCGCGGCATTGGCATTCCAACCTTGACGCTTCCATGCGTCCGAGGAGCCAACTGCTGCAAGGCAGGAACCCTGTGTGGATCACGCGCTCTGGCGTCCTCCTTCCATCATGCCTTCTCTTCTAGCATGGATCGTAGGTCTGACGACCTGGGTAATTCTGTCGCCCTAGACCTTGTCTGGTGTGTATGCGAAGGCCAATAAGTGCTCCCTTCCGTGTAGGACCTCTCAGATCTCGCCCTCTCAGACCTGGAGTGACGAGTCCTGGAAGATACGGATCGCGTGTCGCCTGTCCTGAGGCTTCTGTTCTCTGGTTGAGAGGGTGTTGAATTCCTACTACGACCCTCTGAGTGGCGAGGGGGCGTCTTGTTGTTGCGCCCCTCTCCTGTCGCCACTTCTTTGCCCTTCATCTGGCGCTTTAAGGATTCCATGTCCGCCGCCATCTGCCTTATTAATTCGTCTTGTTCTCTGACGCGATCCTCCAGAATTTGAGGATCAACCCTGCGCCTCTGCCTTTCTGGGCTTCTGCGAGCAGAGGATGAGGGCATTATTTCCTTCGACCCCTCGCATCCCTCCTGGAATTATGTCTCTGTGGCTCCAGATCCGCCATGGGAGCGACCAAGGGTAGGCCTTCACGCCTTGCACCCCCATCTGGAGTCTGTCCGTCGATGGCGGACTGGGGTAACTCTTCGTTGTTCGCCATTGATCTTCGAGAGAAAGCTTGATCAAGAGGTTGTTCTTGTCTGTACTTCCCACAGACGGCGCCAATTGTACGGGAAAGAAATACACCTTCTCGTATAATCCTGTTGATCAAGTCTGCGTTCCTCGTACGTCGTCGTTCTACCACCTGAAAATACAAACGTGAGCTAGCCGGCGGGTGTGTGCCGGAAACCTCTCCGATGCCTAAGTCAGTAAGCAAGACAAGTAGGCAAAAGCTCTATGTATTCAGGGAGCAAAAGTTGCATTACCTCTCCAAAGGTGATATTGGTGAGCTTATATAGGTTTCGCGTAGCACAATCCTGGTAGGACTCTTTTTCCTCCAAGTGTAGAGTCCTTCTAGGATTACTCCTCCTTGCGTAGAGTCCTCCTTGGATTCATATTCCTGGAAGACAATGCTTATCCTCCAACACCCCCCTCACTGCTTAAACCAAGTGAGATGGTTCTGCTTATGGCCGGACTACTTCAGGACCGAAGTAACTATTAATTCGGCCCTTACCTCACTCTTCCTTACCTCGGCTTTCCCATACTGAGACCGAGCTAGACATAAGGGAATTAAAACCGAGCTATCTTTGGAACCATAGCTACTTCGGTTCCTCACATGCTACAACCGAAGTAACCATCGAAGGCCAAAACCTCCGTGCTACTTCACTCAACCGGAGTAGAGCTCAGTCCTTCCACAACCGAGCTAAACCACCTCGGCTGTATGACCGGTCTATCTTCCAAGTTACTTCTCCAAACCGGAGTATCCTACATGGACCTTCCACTCGGCCCTCTTTATTTCGGCCCTAAGGCCCAATACCCAGCTCGGCCCAATTTGCGTATAAATTGCCCTCTCAATATGTATATATTTATTTATCACTCGTTTTGATAATGAGAGATTTTTGAAACGTTTTAAATGTATTTTGTGTTTGTGTGATTATCATTGGTATGGATTCTAATATTGATAAATTTTGATCAAATTAATAAATAATTAAGATATTTTGACTTATTGAAATATAATGTGAGAAGTGCGAGTAATTAAATTGTTTATATTTAAAAATAATTTTAATTAATATATATATATATATGTATATATTTTTGAATAAATGAACTTGGTCCGCAAGACTAGTTAGTGTGATGGATTGAGCTATCTAAACCATCCAACTAGTCAAGATTTGTGTCTAATGATGCAAAGTTTGATTCAAAGTCTAGTTTGGAACATGTATATAAGAACTTATTAGCACCAAGCAACAAACATATCTATTATATCTCCAATGGCAAGTGAGAACGTAAAGCTTTTGGGATTTTGGGTTAGCCCATTTTCCTTCAGGGTAGAGTGGGCACTAAAACTGAAGGGTGTTGAGTATGAATACATTGAAGAAGATATCTTCAACAAGAGTCATTTACTTCTTGAATTGAACCCAGTGCATAAGAATGTCCCAGTACTGATTCATGGCCAGAAGGTGATCCTTGAATCTTTTGTAATTCTCGAGTACATCGATGAGACATGGAAACAATGTCCATTGTTGCCTCAAGATCCTTATCAAAGAGCCATCGTTCGATTTTGGACTAAGTTCGCCGAGGAGAAGGTAATTTGTTCTTGACTTAAATTTTCATTATCCATTTTTTTTTTAATAATCTTGAATCCTTAAAATAGATTATTGGCTTTACTATTGATTCAATTAGTAGCTTGAAAATTGGATTTCGCAATTAAATAATTGAAAAAAAATAGTATTCTTGGGTTTTGATTTTTCTTCTTGAGTTCATGTGTTTTCCATTGTAAAATCTTTGCTAATTAACTCTTTTATTCATTTTTTTGTGGTATTTTCTTTACTTATAGGTTCTTTGCTAAGAAAGATGTAATATAGCTTCTCCTTTTTTTCTTACATAAATTATAAATATATTTATTTAAAATACAGATTATCCCAAATATTTTTGAAAATTACAAATATTTCATTGTCAGCATTTTTTATTTAATAGAATTAATAAAAAAATAAAAATGTTAACTACTCTCTTATACAACAATAAAATTATTAGAATTTTTAATGAAATATTCTTGTGACATCATTAAAAGCTGTTAATTGATTTAATAATTTATTAATAAAAAGATCTTTTGTAATGTTATTAGAAATTTGAATGGACCAGATATAACATTTATTAATGAAATGAGTCATTTGTTCTGCAATTAGAAATTTAAAAAGATAATTTATATTTTAAGCAAATATCATGATGTTTGTAATTTACCCTTCTTTTTGTTAATTTGTTATTTTATTTTAAACCTAAATGTTTGAATGAATGGTTAATATTTTTTGTGCATGTTTGTTATAGCTTTTGGGAAATGCATGGATGGCTATGTGCTCAGAAGGAGATGAGAAGGAAAGAGCTCTGAAAGCATCCATTGAGGCTATAGAGAAGATAGAAGCAGAGCTAAAAGGGAAGACACAGTTTTTTGGAGGGGAAAGCATTGGGTATTTGGACCTTGCACTTGGATGGATCTCTTATTGGCTTCCTGTTTGGGAGGAAGTTGGGTCCATGAAAATTGTAGACCAAATCCAGTTCCCAAACACCACTGCTTGCATGAACAATTTTCTCAAACATCCTGTGATCAAGGACAAGTTGCCTCCCAGAGATAAGATGATTGTTTATTTCGAAAAGCGCAGCAAAGAAATCGCGTCCCTCATTGCTGCTACCAGAAAAGGCTGATTAAAAATTTTAACATTTCTAGTTGTTTTTCATTTGCTTCACTTGATGAAGATGAGAATAAATGTTGAAAATACACTGGAATACATAACTAGCTAGTAATTAGTTATTTACCTAATGGTATGGATTGTTGGCAATGTAATAAAACAATCATGAGTTTTGCTATGTTCTGTCAGTTGTATATTTTCTGATATAGATAGTTTGAATTGCATATTTTCTTATGCAATATCCACTGGCAAAGAATTTTCCTTTTATTACCCATGCTGGTTCTTCCTATTCTCATTGTAGTTTTTTTTTCAAAATGAGTTGCACTTTCCAGGCGGCTTCTTTTTCTTCAAAAAGAAAAAAGGAAAAAAAGAGAGTTCATATATAATGTATAAAACTGAACAAGGACATAGCAGAACTTACTGATCTTATTGAAAGCAGACTTAGCTAGAACATGAGCCATATGAACAGGCCACCAAGTAGATTTAGCAACAGTAAAGTGAAAACTTAGCAAGCAAAAATTGAAGGGAAAACAATCAACGGCGAAGATCGATAATCCTGTGAGGGCGTTTATCATGCAAGAAGGATATACAATCCGGAAGCGAAAACAAAGAGAGAATAATTTGAAATTCCAGGTGTGTAGTTCCATTGTTCCAGCCATCTATTTATAGGCTACATGATGTCTCTTTATCAATGGTTACAACCATTGATATTGAGTCTCCAAACCCAATAGTCACTAGGCTTCATACAATTGTGTCTCTTCATTTTAAATTCAATCCAAACCATCCAGATTTAATCGGATGCAGAGAGTCACACCGTATTATGGTGTGGTCATCTCTATTCCCATCAAAAATCACATTTTTGAGTTTATCAGTTTAAGCTGCTTGTTCCTCTTATTTTGTTGGTTCTAATCCTCATTTTTGTGGTTTATCGGGAAGGTCTGTCAAAGTTGCCATAGACAAGGCTAAGAAGCAGTGCAGATTCAGCCTGGGCAGTGCATCCTTCTATGCTTCTTCAACCTTGATGTCCAGCTACTTCGGAGGGAGGTGTATATGGTCTGTAATTTGTGGAGGAGTTGGTCTAGCATAATAGTTCCTGGTGTATGGTAAAGTATTTGGGCGTGAGGAACTATAAGAATGCAATTTATTAACGGATAATGGTTCTTGAAAATTCAGCTGAATTTCATTTATCTGTTCGGGTGATAAGTCATCACCAGTTTGTGGTTCGGATCTGAGCATTTGGATGGTGCCACTGGATGATTCCTCTGGAGGTTCTGGAGGGCGAACATTTAGATGCTACATTTTCTGTAAGAGAGTGTCCATGAATTCGGTATTAGAAGCTTTTAGCTTAAAGTTACTGATATCTAATGAGGGTTTAATAGATACTGGATGGATAATTGAAGTTCCAGCTACTGGTGGGGCTAAGCTTCTATCTTTAAAGGTAGAAACTAGTTCTTCAATTCTGGTTAACTGTTTACTCATAGTTTGACAAATCAGATTAGTATAATTATGTTGTCGGATAGTCAAACTTAAATCTTTAAGTTGGATAAATTCATTTTTAACAAATCTTCCAGATTGTGCATCTACATATGCTGTGGCTACTAAAGGTTGCCTAGTGGTTTTGCCATTAGGAACTAACTCTAAAGCCTGAGGAGGCGGATGGATAGAACTAATTGCTTGGCCATCTGCTGTGGTCCAAGTCTTATACTGGTCTTCTATAGCTGTGATTCTAGGTTGGGTTTCAGTTTGGAACCATTCTACAAATGGTATTAATTTCTGGTGTAACTCAAGATGTTGGTAATATTGAGTTTTATATTGTTCTAATTGTTCTGGATTATGTGTGGTAAAATACCATTCTCTAAATTCTTTATTTTGATTCTGATAAAATTCCTGATTTATTAATTTCCTATTTTCACTACCTAGTGTAAAATCCATCAGATTTCAAAATTCATATCACTGGCCGTTGGGCTATCTAGTGGTTGAATTGGTGCTGTATAAACACCATGAGGTATTCTATTTCTGGATAATCGAATTCCTTGTACTTCTGATGTCATCGGATCATCTTGGGGATCACTAGAAGGCCTACTAGGTGGTCTATCAGGTATTTGCATAGAGTCCACAGACTGTCTGCTGGATTCTGGTAGATCAACTCTATATGGCGGAATTGATTGGAAACTGTTGTTAGCAGTTCTAAAACTGTTATGAGACAAGCTCCTGGGAGCTGTTCTAAAACTAGCATTGGAAGAAGTGCTTCTGGTAAGCATTGGTCTCTGGAATTGGAGATAAACATTACCTCCTTGTGTCTGGATAACATCATCTATGTTATGTTGAATCATCAGTTTGGGTGGTACAGCATTAGGAATATGCCATCTTTCTGGAAAAGTTATTTCTGACCACGGAATTTGTCTAGGTATTGCTACCTGACTTTTATACAGATTGGTTTCAATTAATACAGTATTTCCTTTTTCAGTTTTCTTTCTAACATAAGGATTTAAAGTTGTTAAAGCCTTTATGTAAATTCTAGAATGTACTGAGAAAGGAGGGGATCCTGGTTTATACTCATAACCATGAGTAAGAACTCTGAGTTCTAATACATCGGATATATTCAGATCAGTCATTGATATACTTAAATTTGGATAAATATCAAAATATACTGGTCCATGGGAAAGACTAGTTTCAATAGCTCCCATAAGAGATGCTCTCCAATTGAGACATCTACCATCACGAAGGGTACATTGAATACTGGTATTTTGCCCGAAAAGGGTCAATGGTTTAAAGGCTATTTGTACTAATCCTATGTGGATGTACTTATAGTCTGTGACAAACGGAACAAAATCATTGATATCAATTAATCGGATTATTTCATCATTATTTTGAATACATGAAGCATGTTCAAAAGTCTTGATGATAGTTTTACTGAAAAATTGAAATTTACCTTTCTTATAAATTGTTTTCGGATCAACTAACGGAATAGTCCAGTTATCCAAAGCGTCTTTAACATCCTGGTAAGCTATCATTTCAGCTGCTTCGGCTAAAGAGGATACTGTATTTCCTACAGAGGTTACTGATTCATTTGCTGGTATGGATACTGTATTCTCTTGATCTGTCATGGTTGTACAGTGATCATATATGCCTAATTTATTTAATTTATACTTATATTATGTGAATAATTAAACATGGCTCTAATACCAATAATGGTGCTCACTAAAGGTTTTAGCTTGTAAATGGTTAGCACGTCTGTCAACGAATTACAGGTATCAACGGTCCTCACGCACTCTCTGCACTTGACCTAACCTAACGCGACTTGGGTGACGTCCCACTAACCCCAAACTTCAACAATTAATTAACCTTACATTGGCACACACCCAGGAATAATACATCACATAATACCGGTATAAAGAAAATAAATTAAATAAATTAGGCATATAAGGTTTTACATAGCAAGCAAAAATTCATTTTTAAGGTCTTCCAAATCCAATAAACCAAACAAATTACAGACCATATACACCTCCCTCCGAAGTAGCTGGACATCAAGGTTGAAGAAGCATAGAAGGATGCACTACCCAGGCTGAATCTGCACTGCTTCTTAGCCTTGTCTATGGCAACTTTGACAGACCTTCCCGATAAACCACAAAAATGAGGATTAGAACCAACAAAATAAGAGGAACAAGCAGCTTAATTCATTGCAGGGCACTAAGACCTTCTCATCATCCTGAAACAAATTAGCAGATTGGTAAATGAAATTCCCATATTTGGATTTTGATTAGGCCTAATCATATTCATTTAGGTACAATTCTGTCAAACTTTTTATTATCAACTGCCATGTTTCAAAAAGAAAAAATAAAAAAGGATTAAATCATGGTATGCAGCTACAACTGCATTGATTAAACCAATTTGATATTCAATGAGAAAGAATGAATTTCAAATTTCATCCTCTTTGAACTATTACTTAAATTTAAGCTATCAAATCATATCTTGCTTTTCAATTTTTCTTCTTGAATTGATTTGAGCACAACACAAATGTATAAAATTGAAACATTACACTACTGATGAATAAAAAATATGACAATACTAATTAATAAAATCATGGCAATACTAATGTCTTAGTACTTATTCAATACCACTCAATAGGGCCAACTTTCCTCTCGAGATTGATAAGAAAAATGTTTGGATTCCAGGTTTTATTAGCTCTAACCATGTCATTTGCATACACTTTTGTCAAACTTTTCAAACTTTTGGATTCCCTAATTTCATTCATTTTTTTTTTCTTTCTATTTTTTCTACTGAAGAAAATTTTATTGAAAAACTAGATAAAGGTCAAACCAGCCTAAGATCAGTGTGGATACACATTCATAGATAGAGCAAACCTTGCTACTTCATGATCATGAACGACCTGTTACAAGATCCTCTAATATAAGCAAAAGAATAGTTACAAAAAGATAGAGCAAACATGACAATCAGCTAGCATAACCTCTGTTGCAACGCCAGCTCTATGCATAAAATTTAACTCATAAACAACTTGTCAAGCTTCACTTTCAAGAATAATTACCTGAACCATTCAGCTTCAACAGAGACAAGAGCCTCCATAACGACAATGCCTTCGATTATCTTCTTCATCTTCATCGACTTCATCTTCTTCATCTTCATCTTCATCTTCATCTTCATCGTCTTCTGGACAATAAATTTCATAAATAATTTTAATTTATTAGAAATTTTATAATTAAATTATTGTTAATTGTTCAAATTAAATGAATTTTAATAAAAAAAAATTATAAGTATAAGATTAAAAAAATTTACAATTAAAATTTTAAATTTTAATTAAGTTAAAATTATTTAGAAAACTGTTGTTCATATTAAATAGGAAGGGTAAAATTGGAATAGGACGCCATCATGGAATAATGAATCTTTTTGGAACCTTTTATTACAAATAAGACTTAAGGTTGTTTTAAGAAGTTTGTTAAAAGTTAGCTTTTTTGCTGTTTTTGAAAAAATGTGTAAAAAAGTAAAGAGACGATGTGATCCAAAATAGGTTAAAAGCTAGAAAAGGACTCTTAACCGTCTTCCCAATATCCATATTAAGGCCTTGTTTGGCATATACTAAAAAAGTCAAAAAGTCACTATCCTATTTAAATCACATCATCTTATTTAAGTCACATCACTTCTCTACAACATCACTTCAAACCCAATCTATACCCAACCCATATTTCATAAAAAGTCAAAAAGTACACTTATTTAGAACATTTCAAACCACCCCTAAAACTTAATAGGACTCATTAGTAATCTTAAAAGCAAAATAGGACTTTTTGATTATTTTTCTAAAATTCTTCTATTTTCTTGTTTTTGTCAATTTATTTTAATATCAAAGATTAAATACAAAAACTGTGGTATATTAGAATTCTAACTGTTCCCTTTTGGATTCATCTAGAAAAAGGAATTGTTTTACCTCCAAAATGAATGGAAGGGATGCGGCTAAATTTGTGAAAATCCTCTCCTTCTTGGCCATCGACCACTGGAAGCCTGTCAGTGACTGCTCAGGCATATATCGAATCTCCAATTCTTGGAGGGTAGGGATGAATCTCAATCCATTCGGAAGCATCTTCAATTTCTTGCAGGATGTAATAAATAGAGAAGAAAGTTTAGGCATGGCTCCGTCATCCACCCTCCATTCCTCAATTTTTGAAGAATTGAGTATTAGATTGTTCAGACGAGGAAAACCATGAGCAGAGCAAACCATTTCCTTTCCTACAAAGGCTTTATATAACATTAGAGTCCTTAAGTTAGGCAGCTTCTCCAGTGTTTCCATTGGGTCTTCCTCAAGTTCAGAGTCCCACAGCCATAAATAAGTGAGGCTTGGGCATAATAACTGGTGTTCGTATTGTGGTAACTTACCTATAATCCCATATATATCCAATCGAACAAGGCAAATACACCCAAGCAGTTGTCTCAAGAGGCTTAATCCGTCTTCTGAACACAAATCACAATTTTGAATATAAATGGATGTGTGTTGTAGTCGTTGGTTGCTATTAAGGATGTAGTTATTGACCATTGTTAGGTCCTCAAGCTTTCCCCGTACGCGTACATTCGCCAATCTCCGAAGATTAGGTAATCTGAATAGATCTGTAACATTAACCTTATCTGAATCCAAGTTTTGTAGCGTCTCCAGATTCCTCAAACCATCTACTCGTAGTTTGCCTTCTGTACAAAAGTAATTATAAGGAAGATAAAGATGTACCAATCCTTCCATCTTCCATAACACATTTGGAACACTGACAATCTTATCACCGTAGGATGTTCGCAAATCAAGGGTTTGCAAGTGTCTAAGGTTGCCTATTGATGATGGCAACTTTGTGAATCCAGTCCTATCTAGACCCAAGTACCTCAAAAGGATTAGGTTTCCTATTTCTTTTGGTAACTCTTTTGTTCCTTCTGTTTCGGCAAATGAATTTCCATCAAAATTTTTAACTCTAAGAAATTTGGATTCCTTAGAGAAACGGGTCAATTGTTCTCTAAACAGATAGTCACAATAATCACCTATGAAGAATAAAATTTTCCGAATATGCCGAGCTCTTTCTTCTTGTTCAAAGAGACTAAAGTTACTATTCCTCTTATCTAGATTGATGACAAGTCTCTGTATTTTACTGCAAGTGTTACCACCAATTGATGTTACCATGGATGAAGAAGAGGGATGCCCTTGCTGATTTATATGCCCATATTCTATGACCTGATGAAAATTTTCCTCTTTCGCTTTTGACAAACATAAATCTCTCATGAGATCATGAAGTCGACAACATCGAAACCCTTTGCTTTCTCTAATTACTGAATAGTCCCACTCACTCTGCAATTCCACTTGAACCATGCACCTTTGAGCTAGTTCACCCATGTAACGTTCGGCCACATCCATCATGGTTTCGTCTTCTCCTCTTTCTTCTTGGGATATGAAGCCTTCAGCTATCCACAGTTGATATAGTCTCTCTGCATGGATGTTGAAATCCTCAGGATAATTGCCCAAATAAAGGAAACAAGCCTTGAGCTGATATGGTAAGTCTTGGTAACTCAAAGCTAACACATCCAATACTCTTCCATCTTGTCCTCCTCCTCTTCTCATGTATTCTCCTCTTTTTGGATATGAATTGAAATTTTGTTGCACTTTCTGCCAATGGCTCAGGGTCAAGTTTGTTCATAGAAGTCCTCCAAGTACTACAATGGCTAGTGGTAAGCCCCCACATTGTTCAACCATTTCCATTCCTAACTTCTCCATCATTGTGCCAACTTTGAATTTTGCAATAGACCAAAGGGTAAATTTATCAATGCATAGAAGACCTCTTGTCTTAGTTGGACGAACACAAGTATGCTAGTTTATGTTAAGCACTCTGAAGGAATTTGCAAAAATGTTTTACATTACACCACAAAGACTTTTTATTGTCTGTTGTTATGTTATGTTTAAAATTTTAAAAATAATCTGCCAACTTTTTTTTGATCAGAAAACAAAACTTTATTGATGAAAAGGCATAATACATGCAAAATTACATCAACAAAGCATGGGAGTGTAGAAAGCATCATAGCCTAAGAAGCATGGACACGGACACGCGACATGACACGGATACGAAACGGACACGCCGACATGCTAATTTTAAAAAAATGCAGGACACGACATGTGGGAAACACGCATAAAATATATAATTCTATATATATTTATTATATGTTATATATATGGATATATCATTCAAAGATAATGAAAAATTAATATGACACTAATTCCTATAAATTTATATGGTTTTTGTTTTATTTTGTATCTTAAATTATTTTGTTCAAACTTATAATTAGTTTCACCTGTGTCTAATTGATGGACACGTGTGTTTAAGCGATAAACACATGTGTCCTCCAAGTGTCCAAAGAGTGTCCGGATCTTTAAAAAAAATTAAAAAACAGGACACGTTTTGAGAAGTGTCGGGCACATGTCGAGGAAGTGTCCGAAGAGTGTCAGTGTCCGACACGGACACGACACGGATACGTCACCTTCTTAGAAGTGTCCGTGCTTCTTAAATCATAGCTAATCTTAACAATCCCAATTAGGTTGGCGCCGCAAAGAAAGTGCAATCATATGCTAACACTCGACCCAGGATTGGTGAGGAACCAATCAAAGACACCCAAAGAGAACAGAACAACTACACTAACACAACAGCTAAAAGCTAAAAACAACCAATCAAGCACAACAAACTCCATACAAACCAACAACCAGTTCAAAACAAGCAAACAAACCAACCACCAAAAGCTTCATCAATCAGCAGTAGCAGGAGACTAGAGAGTAATGAAACTAGTGCATACATCAGCAGCATGAGATGAGACCTGTGCATACCTCTGCTGCCATGAACTCCATTCAAACCAACAACCACTACAAACCAACAACTAACCAGTCAAAAATAGAAAATTAATTGGCGAGACCAAGCACAACACCTGAGCCCAACATCAAAAGTTTCTTCAATCAGTAGAATCAGGAGACCAGTGAGTAATGAGACCAGTACAGACATCAGCAGTGCATCAAACAACATCAGCAGCAAACAAGAGAATAAACCCCAACTTGCCATTAATATGCCTTGGAATAAATACCACGGCATATTAATAAACAAGAGAATAAACCCCAACCATATGAAACAATCTATCAGCCATGATTTCAAGAAGAGGATAGTAAAAAATTATATGCCCACAAAAATGAAAGAAATAAACATTTTTGTTGTAGTTTTGCATTGAATGTTGAGACTAGAAACCTAAAGAATCATTTTCACATCGTTGTCTTACTCTTTTTCTTTTTATTTCGTGGTTCCAATTCAAAATTTCTAGCAAAATTATGTTATGTGTCACCACTTTTATTTCAAAATTTCTGGTGTAGTCTAAATTCAAGAAAATCTATGAACACAGCATTGATTAGGTAAAAATGAGAATTAAAACAATAGTAGAAATACATAGATCTTATAATAATAATAATAATAATAATAATAATAATAATAATAATAATAATAATAATAATAATAATAATAATAATAATAATAATAATAATAATAAAGGGAAAGTGTTATTGAACTACAAAAGAGAAGCATGATAGCATATTATAGTAGTGGTGGATATGGAGTTAGATCACAAAATAATTGAAATTTCAGAACAAACTAACCTGTAGTATCTATTTTTGAGAAAGCTTTTTTCTCAAATAACTTCCAGCTCTCTTGCTTACTTAAACACTTGTGGTCGAGGGTGAAACCACTTGGATCCACAGATGTTACCACATTTTTATTACGAGTAGTAATGATTATTTTGCTACTGGTAGTATTTACAGTAGGAAAAGCATGTTCTAAACTCTCCCAAACATCTGATGACCAAATGTCATCAAGAACCAGTAAGCATTTTCTCTGTTGTTGAAATTCACATAGTAACTTCACTAATTGATCATCTATCATATTCACAATCTCCCCACTTTTCTCTGGAATGAGTTCAGTTAGGATCCTTTGCAAAACATCTTTTAGTTGCAATTGTTGAGATATTGAAACCCAAGCGAAGGCATCAAAATGGCACCTAACGTCTTGGTGATGGTACACTTTCCTAGCAAGGGTAGTCTTTCCCAAACCTCCTATACCGCAAATGGAAACAACTCTACAATGTTTGGCTTCTTCACTCACCAATTGTGCAACTAATATGTTGATATCTCTCTCAAAACCAATGAAATCCTCGTCAGGAAAGAAGGAATAAGTTCATTGTAACTGAGATGACCTTTGGAGCGTAGAACTTGAACATTCTCTTTCATGTGGCATAGCAATTAGGCCGTAACTTGATAATCCTGCAGTAAGCCTAGTGATCTTACTTTTAATTGTATTAATTTCCAACCCAATCTTGTGTCGGGCTATGAATTCATTGGAGATGCAAATAGATCTCACAAGGATGTTTCAGATGCCTCTTCTTCTCCTTGGCCCAACCTTAAAGAAAAAGGTTGCGATCACATTCTCTGCATCATAACCAACTTCTCTGATTTCCCCAACCAAATGACGAATGATCTCATGTTCAACTTGTTTTGCGTCTGCATCTTTTAAAAAGCACTGCATCTATCTTAACTCAACCAACAAATCGTCAACTTGGTCGCGCACTCCATGTAAGAGTTTGGCTTCTAGAATCATCAATTCACCAATCCATTTGGCTGCAAAAGAGACAACAGCCTGAGCCATATTTCTTTAGCCTCTAGTGCGTCCTGAGAGCTTTCTAACTTTGGTTGATAGAAGCACGAACTTGTACAACTTTTAGTACCGATCAGAATCAACTTCTTGGTGGTTGAACTTTTTCTTTGGGTCCACACGGCATGCACCTGTTCGCCAGAGTCAAATCACAGTTTCTTGCAAGGAAAATGCTAATGAATGTTTAATGAATACTTATTAGTCTCAATTCATTGTGTTAAAAATTCATTAATTATTCCGTCTTACGAGAATTTTATGTTGCCAATGTGTTGAATCAATGACATGAGAATAAATAAACACATGATCCTAAAACTAAGTAAATAATGGACAAACTACAAATTATTATTGGATGGGGATATGGACATGTGATGTTTCTCAACTAGTAGATAATTTCTAATTAAAAATGTATTGAAATATATTTTAATTAATATTGGGGTTTTTATTGATAAATCTCATTTGGAGGTGTTCTAACCCAATAAATCCACCAAGGAATATTATAACCTAGTAGTCCCATATATTTATACTTTTATTCCATGATCTCCTTTTTTTTGATTTGTATTGTTTGTTGGACTATTATACCCTTATATCAATTGTTGATATATATTACATAGAAAAATGATATACACATTTCCTTTTTGTTACTACTTCTATTTTAATAGTAACCATTATTCACATTTTTCTTTTTCATCAGTTTCATTCACATTTGTGATATTGTTTCATTGTGCTAGGGCTTGAAACTCTCTATTTAATAGGGTTTAAAAACTCTAATTTACACATAGTGATGAAAAAATATTATGTTCCTCTATTGTTGCGGTGAAGTTTTGTGTTCCTCCATTGTCACTTTGTGTTCGAAGTTCTGTATTTGTCCTTTGTTGCTCTGTGTTTGAAACTCTATGTTTCTCTATTATTGTAAGTTGAAACCCTATTTATATCCAATCAATTTTGTTACAAACATATTCTTCAAAGGTAGGTTTGGTTTGATTTGAATTGGTGGAATGATGAAATTGCATAGAATGTTAATGATAAAGATGATGATGAAGATGATGATGTGGGTGATATTTTTTCGTTTTTAGAGTAATTAAAGTTTTTTTTTTCCTCCTAATTCTATTGTTGTCATTGTTTCTATTTTTTTCGTTAATCAGTGTGAATGTTCACATTTTATATTGTTTGAAAGTCTGAGAAATAAGTGTTGGAATATAAATATAAACATAATTATATATTTTGCAAGATGTGAATGTTCACATATCATTGGTTATTTGTTAATATACTTGTTGTTTGAACAATCATTTTTTGTTACCATTAAACAATTGAAATAGTTATTTTTTCTTTCAATTTTGTTTCATGTTACAGTATGAATGTTTACATTGATATGAATTTAGTTTTTCTAAGGTTAGTTGTATATTAATTGTAAATTGTGAACATTCACATTGTATTTTGGTATGAGTTTTTTTACGTTTTTACATTTTTTTGAACGTTAGTTGTATTTTGTTGTTTTTATTTTATTTTATTATGCTTGTTGGTTGAACAATCATTTTTATTACTATTGAACAATCGAAATAGTCTATTTTTACTTTTTTCAATTTTATTTTATATTTCACGTTGTAGTATGAATGTTCACATTAGTATGAGTTTATTTTTATTTTTTTAAAACTAGTTGTATATTAATTGTAAATTGTGAACATTCACATTATATTTTGGTATAAGTTTTGTTTTTTTTTTCGAAAGTTAATTGTGTGTTTGTTGTTTTTGTTATATGCTTGTTAGTTAAACAATCATTTTTGTTATTATTGAATAATTGAAATAGTCGATTTTCACTCTTTTTTTTTAATTTTATTTTATGTTTTCACGTTGCAGTGTAAATGTTTGCATTGGTATGAGTTATGGTTTCTAAGGCTAATTGCATGTTACTTATAAATTGTGAACATTTATATTATATTTTGGTATGAATTTTATTTTTTTGAAAGTTAGTTGTAAAATTTGTTGTTTATTGTGAACGTTCACATTGTACTTGTTTTTTCAAAATTTAGTTGTATGTTTGTTGTTTACTGTGAACATTCACATTGTATTTTGATTTTTCATTTAAATTTTTTGTTGCGTTATTTTTAAAATTTTCAAATTATAAAAAAATTCAAAGTTTATAATTTGAGATTTTCTCCATGGAATGCGGGGGAGATTTTCTCCATGGAATAAGGGAAAGCTTTTTTTTTTTTTTTTAGAATGAGAGGTTTTCTCCATAAAATGAGGGACTCTTATTATATATTAGTTTCAAAATAGAAACATGTGCAAAAAAATTAGAAAGGATAATTTGGTCATATTACATTAAAGAACTTAATGGAATACTCAAAAAGAATATGGATTAGATGAAATAAAACACTTAGAAAGACGATTTATCAAAAAATAACCCTTTAATGAATGTAAAAATTGCTGATCAAAAAAAAAATGAATGTAAAAATTCATAAGAATATGTGAAAGTATATTAAAATTTTAATTATTTTGACTTTTTTTTTCTATATTATCCATAAGCCATAAGACTGTAATTTTGAACTTGAAAGAACTTGAGGAATCTATGGAGACTCAACATGAGTTTTGTTTCGATTATTCGAACCATTCATTTTATTATGTTCTTGGTGTATATCAATCATTAAAAAAATTAAATTGATTCAATAATCATAACTTATATATTTTGTCACTTTTATCTTTGAAAAAATAGATTACAAGTACTATTTTTTCTTAATAAACTATTCATATTTTTAGAACCAAATACTATAAAATTTATACTAAAATTTTATTACTAGTAATATGATTTTTAATAATGAGAGTATTATTCTTTCTTGGTTCATGTCATCCAAAGGTAATATATGGGTAATGATAATTTTATGTCTTGCCTAAATTTTATGATCAATAATTGGAATGGAAGTTATTACAATAATAGTAACAAAGCTTCCATTACAGATAATGAATAAATAATAACAAAGCCTATGATCGAGTTGAATGGAGTTTCTTGCGTGGTGTTTTGGAGCGGATGGGTTTCAACCAACAGTTTGTGGATACCATTTTACATTGTATTTCCTCAATGTCATATTCAGTTCTTGTAAATGGACGTCCAACGAAGAAATTTGTTCCCAGTAGAGGACTTCAGCAAGGGGATCCACTGTCACCTTATTTGTTTGTGTTGTGTGAGAAGGGTCTATCTGTAGGATAATCAACCCACTTGAGGTTGGAAGCCTCATGGGAAGCATGGCACCAAGGTTGGAAGCCTCATGGGAAGCATGGCACCAACCAACCCACATGGTAGGGTAGGTTGCCAACCAAGATACACCATGTTGTGAGTTGGCCATGTGTAGCCAACACATACCAGCAGCTCCTCTCCACTTCTTGGATGTGTATATATTGTAAGGATGAGGGGCAAGCCAAATAGAGAGTGAGTAGAACCAAAGAAGTGAGCAAGCCAAAGAGGGTGTGCGAGATGTGAGGCGGAGAGACCGTCTCCCTCGGTGTGAGCGAGGGAGACGGGAGAGTGGGTGAGTGAGGAGAGTGTGAGCTCCTTCTCTATTGTAATCTTTCTATAATCTCCCCATTGGTATAGTGCAAACCGGTTACTCTCCCGTGGACGTAGGCATTGAGGCCGAACCACGTAAAATATTGTGTCTCCTTGAGTGTGGGTGTATCTTTTATGCTTGGTTTAATTTCCACAAGGTCTTGGGCGGGATCCCGGATCCCAACAATTGGTATCAGAGCCTCGTCAGTGGCGTTTCGGAACAAAACCCGTCTTTGTTCGAACCGCTTAGAATGATTGCTCAAATCGGTTTTGAGCATACCAGGAGCAAGGGCTCGACGAGAGGAGTCCAGAAACATAAAGCGAAGGGGCTCAGGGCCTCACGCCGCCCTTAAGGTGGCGCGTGAGGCCCAGTCTCGCCACGCGATTCCACGCGCCATGAAGGCAGCCGGCGCGTGGGTTCAGTCGCGGTCACGTGCCCCATGCACGCGCAGAGGAAGAAGGCGACTGAGGGGAGGGCGCGTGCAACACACGCGCGTACGCCACGCGCAGGCCAGGTCAGCGACGTGTCAGCGCCACGTCGTCACATGTCATCAGCCACGTCATCCACCACGTGGCGGCCAGGTTAGCGACACATCAGCACCGTGGGCCAGTCAGGGATTGCCACGTGTATGCCACGTCATCTGCCACGTCAGCAAGGGTGTTGACCGGTCAACTAGAGGCAGGGAGCGATCCAGTGTTACGCGGCAATGGTGCAACCGCAGGGGAAGGATCCAGTGCTTCGCGGCTAAGGTGCAGCTGCAGATCTGAGGCGTACAAAATGTTTTGGCTAGATCGAAGCCATTTGGAGTCCGTTTTTGGCGATCTAATAGTGGTTTCCGACTATTTGGAGTATTCCGGACACATCCGTACAGTCAGATTTTGGAGACGGAGTTTCTGTAAAAAGAAGGCAGATTGAGGGGACGGATGGCATCGGGTGCAACAGACGAAATATTCTGTTGGTACACGGAATATTTCCTGAACTTCTGAAAATTGCAATTTGGCCCAGAATTTTTAGAAAATTGTGGTGTGGCCTAGCTTTCGGAGATATTTTTCAGTGAGGTCTCTGGAAGTGTAGCGAAGGTTGGTCCTAGCTAAACGGACCACTCTGAACGCAACCGCGAGGTCAGAATAGTGAAATTCTGAACGGTTTTTTAAAGACTGTTAAAACATGGGAGTTTGTCATCTTTAATACTCAAAGGGAGGTTGCCGGATATTGTGAAACGCTGCGGATTCACTGAAGAGGTTAGAATGGCTAGATTCTAACCAGATTGGGCAACCAGGTACAACTCGAGATAGATCATTGAAGACCAGAGGAGATCAGGCTTGATCAAATGATAGATCGAGGGAGATCAGGATTAGTCAAGGGTGATCAGAGGATTATAGAAATGATTATCTCCGGAGTTCGTCAGAAGATCTGGTTCAATCAATCAAAAAGACCATTCATCGACGAATAGATGAATTGGCAACGATTCGAGCTCAGGAAATGTCAGAGTGTTGGAGCTCAGATACGAGTAATCTTGGTGATATGTGGGCGTGTAGAACAATAGCTGCAGAGGAGCATACTAAGCGCGAGCACAAATGCACGACGTCAAGAGTGCAAGGTACATGTCGTCTGAGGCGCAAGAGAGTGTCTGGCGGGTTGTTGAAAGTTCACAGGAACTTCCAGACAGAGAAATTGAGACAGGTAAAACGCAAGAGTGCGTGCCAAGGAGTGGCAAGTCTTATTTCTCTATGGTGGTTTCTTTATTTCCATGGCAGCGGAAGATAGAGTTGATGCGGATCTCTCAGGCGAACTCGACGCAAGGAGACCAGAAGCCATGGGTACGGGCCTATGCAAGGAATTGCATAGCTGTCGATGCTTTGACAGATGGAGCTATCACAACCATTGAGCTCTTGGATGAAATCAGGGATTGCAAAGGCACAGACAACAAGCGTATGTGGAAACGCCAGGAGGTTGTTCAGAAGTGCAGAAGGCAAAGGCTGAAAGTTTAGAGAAAAAGCTCCGAGCAAAGAAGACAGAGGACGTTGATGGGATAACGACGAGTTTTCTATTGCTTCAATGACTGGTCCTGCGAGGTAATGCATGACAGTCAAGGGCATTCCAACAGGGGTTGCAGGACATCCAATCAGGGGGTGTCGGATATCTTGGTTGCGCAAGTTCAAGCATAGCAGGTATAGACATCCGAGACAGAAGCGTGGAAGAGATCTGTGGGAGATAGGAGCAGAGGCTCTCTCCAAATCAGAGAGTGGTGTGAGTTGAGTTGAGGATGTAGGATTCCCTCCTCCTCTTATATCTCTGGTGTATTATCTCTAGCTTCAGGGGGTGCAAGCATCTCAGTGAGGAGATGCAGACTATGCTGAAGACATCCGAGACAGGAAGCGTGGAAGAGATCTATGGGAGATAGGAGCAGAGGCTCTCTCCAAATCAGAGAGTGGTGTGAGTTGAGTTGAGGATGTAGGATTCCCTCCTCCTCTTGTATCTCTGGTGTATTATCTCTAGCTTTCAAGGGATGCAGCGTCTTAGTGAGGAGAAGCTAACTATGTTGAATTTGGGCGTGACAAGATTAGCAGCAATGTGTGCTGTGGATCACCTCACATAGGTTGAGGGGGTGATTTGTAGGATAATCAACCCACTTGAGGTTGGAAGCCTCATGGGAAACATGGCACCAAGGTTGGAAGCCTCATGGGAAGCATGGCACCAACCAACCCACATGGTAGGGTAGGTTGCCAACCAAGATACACCATGTTGTGAGTTGGCCATGTGTAGCCAACACATACCAGCAGCTCCTCTCCACTTCTTGGATGTGTATATATTGTAAGGATGAGGGGCAAGCCAAATAGAGAGTGAGTAGAACCAAAGAAGTGAGCAAGCCAAAGAGGGTGTGCGAGATGTGAGGCGGAGAGACCGTCTCCCTCGGTGTGAGCGAGGGAGACGGGAGAGTGGGTGAGTGAGGAGAGTGTGAGCTCCTCCTCTATTGTAATCTTTCTGTAATCTCCCCATTGGTATAGTGCAAACCGGTTACTCTCCCGTGGACGTAGGCATTGAGGCCGAACCACGTAAAATATTGTGTCTCCTTGAGTGTGGGTGTATTTTTTCTGCTTGGTTTAATTTCCGCAAGGTCTTGGGCGGGATCCCGGATCCCGACACTATCATCTTTAATCAATCGGGCTGAAGAAGAGTGTCAGTTCACTGGTGTGGTAGTGTGTAGAGGGAGTCCTCGTGTGTCCCACATTTTCTTTGCGAATGATAGCTTGCTTTTTGGTGCTGCGAACTTGCAAGAATTAACTGTGGTTAAAGATATTTTAGAAAAATATGAGTTAGCATCAGGCCAAAAAATCAACCTTGAGAAATCAGCTATTTGCTTTAGCAAGAATGTTGAGGTGGATACTCAGGAAGTGTTGAGGATTGCAATGGGGGTTGGCACTATGGTGGAATCTGGGAAATATCTTGGCATGCCATACATTGTTGGTCGATCTAAGCGAGGGATGTTTAACTATGTTAAAGACCGAGTTTGGAAACGGCTGAATGGGTGGAAAGAAAAATATTTATCGGCGGCTGGTAAAGAAGTCTTGATAAAATCAGTTACACAATCTATTCCCATGTACATTATGTCCTGTTTCCAAATGCTTGATGTGCTTTGTGGGGAGATTGATTCTATGGTGAGTAACTACTGGTGGGGACAACGGGAGAATAAACGGAAAATTCATTGGAAAAATTGGAGATCTCTTTGCGATCCAAAATGGATGGGCGGGATGGGGTTTTGGTGCTTGAAGGCTTTCAACAAAGCTATGTTGGCCAAACAAGGGTGGAGGTTGATTTCGTCGCCTAATTCATTGTTGGCCAGAATTTTGATGGCCAAGTATTATCCTTCTACAAATTTTCTTCAAGTTGGTGTTGGGTCGAATCCATCATTCACATGGCGGAGTATTTTTAATGCTAGGCCGCTTTTGGAAGCTAGATTGTGGTGGAGAGTTGGGGATGGGCGCTCGGTTCAGATCTGGGGTGCAAAATGGGTGCCGAGGCCTCACTCTTTTCGTGTTTGTTCTCCTCTTACAGAACCATTGGCGGGTACGTTTGTCAGTGATCTTATTGATCAAGATAAGAAATGTTGGGACTTACGTTTGCTACATAAGACTTTTTTGGAGATGGACGTGGATGCCATTAAGCAAATTCCTCTTTCCTGTCAAGGTATACCTGACATGTTGGTGTGGCACTATACGAGAAGTGGGTTGTTTTCGGTTCGTTCGGTTTACCATTTGCAAATGAGTCTTAGCATGTGGGAGGGGTGAGGGTCTGGATCAGATGTGCAACATGTTACCTGGTTTTGGAAGCGAGTATGGCGCCTCCGAATTCCCAATAATATTAAGGTATTTGCATGGAAGTGTTGCTCTAATATTCTACTGGTTCAATCAGTCCTTCTACATCGGCATTTGATAATAGAGGATACATGTGCTCGCTGTGGTGATGAGTCAGAAACGTTAATGCACTGTTTTTGGGGATGTTCGATGGCGCAGGAGGTGTGGCACGAAAGCCCGTTAATGTTTTTACTAGATAAAGGAGTTGGTCTTGATTTTATGAGTTAGGCATATGAAATTGGGCGTAGTTCTAATGAGGATACATTGGGATTGTTTTTCGCCATATGTTGGGGAGTGTGGTCCTCTCGAAATTTCGCCATATTCAATAATGTTGATCGCTCGGCTATTTCAACTGTTCAAATGGTGTGTGTCTTGTTGCAAGATTTCGGGCAGGCACAATCCAATATGCATGGGCTTCAAGTAGACTGTGGTATGGCGAAGTGGAGTCCGCTGACTGGGGGGTTCTTTAAAGTGAATTTTGACGGGGCCACTTTCAAAAAACAGCAGTAATGTGGTATGGGAGTCTTGATTCGTGATTAGCGTGGTGAGCCGATAACAGCTTTATCGGAATAAATTCCGACATGGATGGAGGCAGATTGTATTGAAGCTATTGCTGCTGTCAAGGCATTGGAGTTTGCAGCAGAGTTGGGGTTAACCAACATTCATTTGGAAGGTGACTCTCTAACTGTGGTGAAGGCAATCCGAGAAGAGAGCAATCTTTGTGCTTCATTTGGTCATTTTTTACAATGTGCCATTTTTTGTAGCAAGCAATTCTCACAATTCTGTGTCTCGCATGTGCAGCAAAATGGCAACCTTATGGCTCACCACTTGGCATAAATAGCAAAGGAAGCTCCCTGCTAATTTAGTGCATATTTTGTTGAGTAAACTTCTCATTCCTTAGGGGGGCCCAACCCTCTACCCTCTAAAAAATAAATAATAATAAACAAAAAATATACTATTCTAGTAAGAAAAAAATTACAAAATAATTGTCAATGATAGATGCACAAAATTATTATAAGACATTTTGATAAAATCAAAGTCACATCCCTACCTATTCTATAAAAAATTACAAAATAATTGTGAATGACAGTATCAATGACAAATGCACAAAACTATTATAAGACATGTTGATAGGATTGAGAGGACATCCCTACCTACTTAGGTTTCGTTTAGAAATATATTATTTTAGTAATTTTTTTTATTAAAATATGACGTAAAAAAAAATTAGTATATTTAAAATAACTTTTTTATTTTTGTACGAAAAGATATATAAAAAGATAAAAGAGAAATGAAGTTTTTGATATAAAATATAAACTTTTTAGTTTTTTTAATAAATTTTTTTTTTAAAACTTTTAAACCATTAGTTTGCGTTGGAGTAGGACCTGGTCGTACTGAGATTATTAATGGAAGTACCAACGAACAAGAATTTCTTCCTAGCTACTTTGTTTTTTTTTTTTTTTTTTATTTAAAAAAAGACGAAAAAAAATAAATAGTAGACATTGCTGCCGCAGCAATCGGGGTGTTTGGGAAGCTTATTTTATTTTATTTTCTTTTTATTTTTTTATTTTGTTAAATATATTAAAAAATAAAATAAGTTAAAATAATTAATAAAATATAATATAATATCAAATCTATAATTATTTTATTTTTTTCTCACAAATATTACATCAAATTACAAAAAAAATCTAATCTTCTTTCCAAACACAAAATTTTAACCTATTAAAATAGTTAAAAATAAAAATAACTAACTAAAATAATCAACTTTCCAAATGTCTCCCGTGGTGGAGGATAGTGCCATTACAAATTTGGGTTCTATTGACACTTTTTAATTTAGTCAAATTTGCAATAAATACAAGTATAAATTTGTCCACACACAATATTTTCACATACTAAATAAGTGTGTGAACATTACACTTTGATACTTATGGGTAGGACAGTGTAAAGTATCGCATAATCTGCTAAAATCGCACCGATCCATACTTATTCGCACCGCTTTATCTACTAATCGAGGTTTAAACTTTAAAATTTATAATTCACCAACCAAACTGCTCCGCTCTGCTATAGTTAATATATATATATATATATTTTAACCTCCAATGAAATATCAATGTAAAAATGAGTGTGAGAGTTTAAGATATGAAATTTATTACAAATTAATAGTTATATATATGAAACATATTATGTAAAATTACTTTGTGTTATATATCTAAAAAATATTATACAAATTAGTATTATATATTATGCAAATGTATGAAAATTAGTTAGAATATTCCTCAATCCTCCAATCCGGCAAAAACCACCAAAACCGTAATTTGTCAATCCACTATTAGAGGTGGGACGGTTTCATTGTTCAACCAATAAAAAAAAATATTCTTAACTTGTTTACAAAATTTGTTCTCAATAAATGTTATTGAATATAGTATCGTTACATCTATCGAATTTGTTTAGTTCAAATGAGTCTCTTCTCAGAAGAGACTCATTTAGACAAATTTAGACTAAACAAATTTAATGAATGAATCATTAGTTTATTGAATATAAGTTAAATTTAGTCTCTTTTTTTAAAAAAAAAAAAAAAACTCAAATCTATAGCGGCCCCGGTCTCTTTCCATTTGGTGGATGTATCCGGACTTACGTTCCGTAGATTCTGTTGTTACATATTTGTTGTTGTCATCCTTTAATTCCTTATTTTTGAGTTACAGGATGTATTGGACAGGTTTGTTACAGGTTGGGAGTGTTTGGGAGCAAAGGGTTGCTGCCCAGAATTTTGGTCATTTGCTCGAGCGAGAAGTTCTTCGCTCGAGCGAGCTATTTGTTTTTAGTACTTCGCTCGAGCCAGGGTTTCTTCGATCGAGCGAGAGATTGCGTCTAGTATAGACCTGAGAGCTGTATTTGTTGGCTCGAGCGAGCTTTCTTTCGCTCGAGCGAGTTTCGAGTTCTTCGCTCGAGCGAGCATTCTGTCGCTCGAGCGTGCTTCTGGGTTGCAGACCTGAAGCATCGAGTTCTTGGCTCGAGCGAGACTTTCTTTGCTCGAGCGAGTTTTTCTGTGTCTGGTCGCTCGAGCGACCAAGTCTTCGCTCGAGCGAGCCTGTTTTATTTAAATAGGCAATAGCGGTTTTTAAAACACTTTTTCATCCTCTTTTTGATTCTAGAACCCTAGGTCCGTGTTCTCTCTCCCTCCACTCACCTTCTCTCTTAGGTATCATCTAGTTTTAGGGTGTTTCTGCCCTAGGCTGTCACGCCCTCAAAAATAAACCCATAATATATAACTTTAACATGCATTGATAAAAGAAAACCAAATTATCATTCATTTATCAGAGTATCATTATTGAAAGACATCACATGTAATCAAAATAAATGCCCTATGGGCTTACATCTTTCCAAGCTAATACTTGGACACAAAAACGTGAGTTCTAACTCAACTACAAATTCAGCCCTTGGCTTGAGTTTACATGTAATATCAAATAAAAGAAATAACAACTAAACTAAACAGAGTCTTCAACTCTAAACCCTTCCAAGCTAATTCCTTGGAGGTAGCCCATCACCTGAACCTGAAAATGATGTTCCCTTATAGGGTGAGCCACAACCCAGTAGAAATATACTAAACCAAATATAAGCATTGAATAAAGTAATAGCATTCAATAGATGGTTAACTCAAATATCAGTTTTACTTTCCATTACTTATTCACCTTTTCATTTTTATCAATATGGCTCAGAACCTGGCCAAATCATAACAGTGAACTACACATCACATTTACATTACTTCCAATATCAACAAAACAAATAAGACTAAGGCTCATATCAAAACACTTCATACTTCTCATTTGATACACATTTTAGTGCTGTATCAACAACATATAGAAACACTTCTATAAATCAATAAGCACACATAATAGTGATGCTAATGGAGTCCATCCCCTATCTCCTCCCAAACAAAATCCGGTTTAGAGGTCCATCCCCTATCTTCCCCTAAACCGTGGAGTTCATCCCCTATCTTCTCCCAAACAATATGCATATGCAATGCCCAATCAATACACGTATTTTCTGTATTAATTCAATAGTCAAAATTAATGACTTAACCAAAGTGATTAGTTTCAATTTTCCCTAATCCACATGCAATGTCTACAACAATCATGACTATCCTCCAACGATAGCCCAAAATAGTTATTTCTAAACAAGAAATAAAAACATCAACAATTATAATCTCAACAATTCAGTAGGCGAGTGATTAAATTATCCAACTACACCATTTAAACTTATAATTGCCCAATCTCATGAATTTAACCAAATTCCCCAATTTTCCTTAAACTAATTATACAAATTAATTTATTAGAACAATTAGGGTTTTTCCCAAAATTACCAAATAACCCCCCCCAACATATCAAAATACCAAAACTTAGAACAAAACCTATAACATGGAGTAGGAAATCCCTACCTCGAAGAAAATAACCCGAATGGAGAAGACGGAGATGATGACCCAAAATCCAAAGTGCTCCAAATCCAAGATTGTTCAGATTAAACAGAAGCCCTCGACCCACACTATCTTTTTAATAAAGAACCTAGGGTAGAAACACCCTAAAAAGAGATGATACCTAAGAGAGAAGGTGAGTGGAGGGAGAGAGAAGTCGTACCTAGGGTTCTGGAATCAGAAAAAAGGTTGAAAAAGTGTTTTAAAAACCGCTGCTGCCTATTTAAACCCGACAGGCTCGCTCGAGCGAAGGATTGGTCGCTCGAGCGACCAGACACAAGAATGACTCGCTCGAGCAAAGAAAGTCTCGCTCGAGCCAAGAATGCAATGCTTCAGGTCTGCAATCTAGAAGCACGCTTGAGCGAAAGAATGCTCGCTCGAGCGAAGAACTCGAAACTCGCTCGAGCGAAGAAAAGCTCGCTCGAGCCTACAAACACAGCTCTCAGGTCTGTACTAGACGCAATCTCACGCTCGAGCGAAGATACCCTGGCTCGAGCCACCAGACACAAAATACTACTCTTGCTCGAGCGACAAAACCCTCGCTCGAGCGCAAGACCAAACAAAAGCTCACTCGAGCGACCAACTACTCGCTCGAGCGAAGGCCCGAAATTCTGGACAGCAACACTTGGTTTCCAAACCCAACCCACCTGTAACAAACCTGCCCAGTACATCCTATAACTCAAGAATAAGGAATTTAAAGGACAGCAACCACAATAATATAACAACGGGATCTACGGAACATAAGTCCGGATACAACAACCAAAAGGAAAAGACCGGGGTCGCTATATAGACCCTTTATTAAAAAGATAGAGTGAGTCGAGAGCTTCGTTTTAATCTGAGAGTTGGACGGTTTGGAGCACTTTGGATTCCGAGTCATCATCTCCATCTTCTCCATTTGGGTTATTTACTTCGAGGTAGGGATTTCCTACTCCATATTATAGGTTTTGTTCTAAGTTTGGTATTTTGATATGTTGGGGGTTGTTTGGTAATTTTGGGGAAAAACCCTAGTTATTGTAATAAATTAATTTGTATAATTAATTTAGGGAAAATTGGGGAATTTGGTTTAATTCTTGAAATTGGAGAATTATGAGTTTAAATGGTGTAGTTTGATAGTTTAATCACTTACCTATGAAAATGTTGCGTTTAGGCTTACTAATACATTTATTTCCTATTTAGAAATAACTGTTTTGGGCTATCGGTGGAGGATAGTCGTGATTGTTGTAGACATTGCATGTGGATTAGGGAAAACTGAAACTAATCACATTGGTTAAGTCATTGATTTTGACTGTTGAATTAATACAGAAAATACGTGTATTGAATGTGTGTTGTATATGACAAGTGTTTAATACATTGTATATGCATTTTGTTTGGGAGGAGATAGAGGATGTACTCCACGGTTTAGGGAAAGATAGGGGATGGACCTCTAAATCGGATTTTGTTTGGGAGGAGATAGGGGATGGACTCCATTACCACCACTATATGTGTGCTTATTGTTTTATAGAAATGTTTTTACATGTTGATACAGCACTAAAATGTGTGTCAATCAGGAAGTATGGAAGTGTTTTGGAATGAGCCTTAGTCTCATCTGTTTTGTTGATATTGGAAGGAATGTTAATGTGATACTTAGTTCACTGTTATAGTTTGGCCAGGTTCTGAGCCATATTGATATAACTGGGAAGTCAAATAAATAATAAAAAGTGAAACGTGTCATAGACATTAATGTCATGAAACTGTATGCTGGTAAAGTGAATAGTTGTGTTAACCATCTATTGAATGCTATTGCTTTATTCAATGCTTATATTTGGTTTAGTACATTTCTACTGGGCTGTGGCTCACCCCATACGGGAACATCATTTTCAGATCCAGGTGATATGCTACCTCCAAGGACTTAGCTTGGAAGGGTTTGGACTTTGAAGACTTGTCTTTAGTTATTTGTTTTTATTTGAGATTACATGTAAACATTCAAGCCAATGGCTTAATTTGTAATTGAGTTAGTACTCATTCTTTTGTGTCCAAGTGTTAGCTTGGAAAGATGTAAGCCCTTAGGGCATTTACTTCTGATGTTACATGTGATGTCTTTCAATAAAAGTACTCTGATGGATAATTTAATGATTCGTTTTGTTTTATTAATGCATGTTAATGTTATATATATTATGGGTTTATTTTGAGGGCGTTACAAAATCTATAATGTGCACACAGTCTAAAAGCCTCTATCGATTCACACAAATTTCCAACTCATTCAAACTAATAAAGCTTTATATTATTTATTAGAAACCCAAGCCAACCTAGAATACAACATGCTTGCAACAATTCCAAATGATCCCTATCACAAAACATAAAAATAAAAATAAATAAATAAATAAAAACACACACACAATTAATTCGAACCATTCATTTTATTAGGTTCTTGGTGTATATCAATCATTAAAAAAATTAAATCAATTCAATAATCATAATTTATTTATTTTATCACATTTAACTTTGAAAAAAATAGATTACAAGTATTATTTCTTTTATAATAAACTATTCATATTTTTCTAGACAAACACTATAAAATTTACACTAAAATTTTATTACAAGTAAAATGATTTTTAATAATGAGATTCTTATTCTTCTTTCTTTGTTCATGTCATCCAAGGGTTACATATGCCTAATGATAATTTTGGCCTTATTTGGCTTTTTTTTTTTTTTTTTTTTTTTTTGCTTTTTGGATTAGAATTTACAAAAAAAATAAAATAGGTTAAAATAGTAAATAAAATAAATATCACATCAAATTGATATTTATTTAACTTTTTCTCTCACAAATATCACATTCAATTATAAAAAAATTTCATTATCTTTTTAAATATAAATATTTCAATCTACAAAAATAAATAAAACTTAAAATAACTTACTAAAATAATCAATTTCTTAAATGATGCATTTATCACATTTTATGATCAACAATCGGAATGAAAGTTATCACTATAATAGTAATAAGCTTCCATTAAAGATAATGAATAAATAATAATAACAGAAAATATACTATTCTAGTAAGAAAAAAACTATAAAATAATTGTCAGTGACAGATGTACGAAATTATTATAAGACATTTTGATAAAATCAAAGTCACATCCCTACCTATTCTATAAAGGAAAATGAAAAATTCCCCTAATTTTCTTCCCCTTAATCCCCTAATTTCTTTTTTTAAAAAACTGTTTTTTTTTTTTTTTGTTTTCTTTTTTTTTTTTTTTTTTTTTACCTGATTAGGCAATTCGGGGGATTCGGGGCTCCCCCGTTCGAGCCCCCAATCAAAGTCCTTCTATAAAAATTACAAAATAATTGTGAATGACAGTATCAATGACAAATGCACAAAACTATTATAAGATATGTTGATAGGATTGAAAGCACATCCGCACCTACTTATTATTTTGCATTGGAGTAAGGGATAATTTAGGAAGTTGGTAAAAAATTAATTTTTTAATTTTTCGACTTTTTTACGTAAAAAAGTTACAAAAAATGTCAGTTTTTTTTAGCAAAACAACTAGATTTTTTAGCTAAAAAGTTTAAAAAGTAAAAAAAAACTAACTTTTTATTAATTTTCCAAAACACCACTTTATAACGAAAAAGTATTTTTATTTAACTTAAACTTCTGTAAAATTTTAGAGCATAAGTCTTGAAATCTCAAATTCTACACTCTAGGGTCAACTCTTAGGAGTTTGGTGCAATGGTTTTAGGTGCACGTTAAGATCATCTAGAGTGTATTCTCTAGAGTGATCTCCTAGAGTGATTTATCCAAGGGCTGAGATTCAGTCGTTTTGCTGAGTAATTTGGAAAAAGAAAAAAGAAAAAAAAGGAAGAAAAAGAACCAGGTCAGCCATGGCGAGAAAGAAACGGTGATGGTGCCATGGTTGGGTTTTCAGATTTAAGAAACGATGATGGTGCCATGGCTATGATGTTTGTTTGTATATCCCCAAATTTTTTGTATATGTATCCCCCCTCATATTCAGATTCATATACAAAAAAAATTCAAGAAAGAAACCAGATTCAGATTCAAGAAATTTGGCCAAATATACAAACGAATATACAAATATACAAATTATCCCCAAATCTTTGGCCAATCTCTGCCATGGCTGGGTTTTTAGATTCAAGAAATTGAACATAGCCAAAACAAAAGCCCACCATTGGCCACCCTCCCCACCATTTCCGGCGACTCTCAATCCCTCTGACGACCCTTTCCCAGTCGTTCTCCTCTTCCGGCGGTCCTCCCCACTGCACCTCCCCTTCCTTCATTTTCCTCTTCCTTTCTTTCTTTTCCTTATAGATCTAGAAAAAACATAGATATGATATATATAGATATATATATATTTATAAATCAAAACAAACAAATATACAAACGATTTTACCAAAAAAAAATAATTTAAATCACAGAAGTGAGAGAGCAAAAACAGAGTGAGAGAGAGAGAGAGAAAAGAAGAGAGAGAGAGAAGAAGATTACAGTCACTCTACATGTTTGATATAAGGCAGGGTCAATTCAAAATTCAACAACAATAAGCCTTACAATGTAAAAGAGAGCAACATCAGGGTCAATGGGGATCCTCTTCTCTCTCTCTCTTGTTGTCTCTCATCATATACACCATCACCATTTCTTTCTCGCCATGGTTGACCTGATTTCTTTCTTCTTCTTCTTCTTTTTTTCTTTTTTTTTTTTCAAATTACTCACCAAAACAGCGTCATTTTGGTGAGGCTGAATCTCAGCCCTTAGATGTATCACTTTAGAAGATCACTCTAGAGAATACACTCTAGAGGATCTTAACGCGGTGCCAGACGACTCATATATAGGGCTTGAGTGTGGAGTCAAATCTAGGCAGTTGCACTCTCTGACTGAAATAGTGTGTGCGTTGTGGAGTCGGTATATACACTTAAGGTTTGCCGCTCATCCTATTCCGATTAACTGATATTAGATAATTAATTTTAAAATCAATGAAGGATAGACTTGAAAAGTTTACTCGTTAACCAAATATATATATATATATATATTCTTACTTTTGTAATAAAAAAACTAAGGCACATGGTGCCGATGACATTTTCCAATCACTTAAGTTGTTCGTATATGATGATCATATTTTTATATTGGCCGGAAATATAATTATTTCAATTGATTATTTGATTATTTGATTATTTTAGTTTAGTTAAAATAATTGTGTTTGAGAAGTTATTTAGTTTTTTTTAATTGATTTGATAGTTATAAGAGAAAAAATAAAATGATTATAGATTGAATGTGATATTTTATTTTATTAAATATTTTAATCTATTTTCACTTTGATCAATACAAAGTAACATTTTCTAACTTAAAAGATTTGACACTAGTTAATCTGGTATGAAGTTAATGTTGTGCTTTTGACACAGCTTTGTGTTTTAATTTGAGACTTACTATGAACTTATTTTTATGATTTGAATTCTTTATTTTATAGAATTTATTGAATACTTATTGTGTGGGTGTTTTTTTGACCACATTGCCAACTCAGTATTCAGCTGGAGAGTACTGGCAGAATAGATGGCACCCGGGGGCACTCCGACGATCAAATCAGTATATCTCTCAAAGATAATCAATAGTGCTAAACTCACTATTCAGAATATAAATTGCGTATCTTAGACCCATCGAGGGTGTTTTTCTTTTATAGTTAACTCAATCCCAATCCCCATAGAAGTCTAGTTTCAATGGACTTTAGCTCAGTGCTTATCTAGGACTTTTTAATAGATAGAGATAAACTTCCTAAGAGCTTTATCTTTATCCAGGCTGAGTCCCCTCATCATTCTAGGACTCCTGTGCCTCATCCGCTTATCTCGGATTCCGATATCTTCGGAGATAACCTCGGCCTTGCCGAAATAACCTCGGCGTCATAAACAGGACACGTGGCACCTCGGCTGACACGTCGGCGTCACCTTGGCCACGTGTTGGTACTCAGAAAATATATCCCCACAACTGCCCCCTAGGTTCTATTACCTCGGCATTCTGAGGTGATGGGACCTATATCGGTACTTCCTGCCAGTACATCGGCTTAGAGATTCCCAACCGACATGTCTCTTTAAAGACCAAAAATTTCAAGAGCTCCCTCATGCGTATGAGTTGTCAAGCATAATACATCAACCGTCTTAACCACGCGTTTTCTCCTTATTGGATCGTACTCCGTACGCGCCTGTAAGTCATCTCGTGCCTGCGTGCGCCGTCTGATGCATACGTCATTTTAGGCACATTAATTGCTTTCTTTTTTCCGCCGTTTCAAGTTTTAACAAAAGCCTCTTTCTCCTTCCGTCTCTTCACTTTACATCGTTTCTGAAGCTCTCTCTCTCTCTCTAGCTTTCTCAAATCCTCCATTGTTCAAACTTCCATAGCTCTGCAACTTGCTCCGTTTACCCATTCCGGCGTGATTTTCACCGATCTTCCGCTTTTGCAACCGTCGTCAAACATCGGTAATCCCCATTCCGGCTTCCCTCTTTCTGGTAAGCCACTGTTCCTCCTGGTTTTATTTATTGTTGCTCTCCAAGAAGTTTTGCTTCATTACTAATCGCCATTGCTGTTTTACTAAAGTATTTGATTTATGAGTCATGTACCTGAGTGTGTTTATTTCACGACTTTGCTCTTTGCCCATGTCTTGAATACACGTACTGCTCACAACTTTTCTACACTTTTGCCACTATTCTTGACCTTATACCCTTTGTACTTACAATGTTCTTGATAGTCCATCTTTGTTCTTGATTCTGAAGCGCAATCTTGCTTTTCTGTTTTCCAGATTCGTGCCTTCAATCTTCGTTTCCATAGATCTAGGTTTGGGATTTGTTTGTAGAACTCAAAACAATATTTAGGGAAAATTGGAACGATTCCCCACAGATTCTGTGTATTTTTAAGCTTTAGCCGAGGTCCATAAAACCCTTTAGAAATATACCCTTCTAAAATCCAACCCCTTCAGCTAAGCCGATATCATGGGTATGTGGAAGCATAGGGTAGACACCCCATCGAAGTTAGAGTACTTTAGGCGAGAGTTTGACATCCCGGCTGACGTCCATCTGAGGTTAGCTGGGGGAATGACTCCATCATGCCTACAACTGATTCTATGCCCTTCCCTGTGGTAGCCTTCATTGAGTGCGGACTTTGGCTCCTACTCAACACCCTTTTTCGTGAGATACTTCACTATTATAAGTTGAACCCGATGCAACTCGCCATCAATTCCTATCGAGACATCAATGGTATCATAGCCTTGGCTAGACAAGAAAATGCTAGGATTACCTTAGCCGATATCCAGTACTGCTACACCATGTGTGGCCTCAAAAAAGATACGGGCTACGTTTACTACCTTAAGCCGAGGTCCAGAGAGTACAAAATTGTTGCCGACCTCCTTGACTCCAACAAGGGAGCTGGGGATGACTATTTCATTACCTCGGGGAACTGGAAGTTCGCTCCAGACGAGGACCTCCATCTCTACCCTCTTCCTCGATCAGTTTTTGTACAGGGCAATAGTAAGAGCCCTGTGTTCATACTAACTTGTTTTTAAAGTCTTCAATACTTTGTTTGTTTCTAATGTCTGTTTTTTTTGCAGCTCTTCCTCAGCCACCAAAGGGCTTCCGTCAGTCTTTCTTTCCCAGCAAAGACTTGAGGAAACTTTTGGATCTGTCAGTCTACAAACGGAGAACCCCTCCGGTACTCAATTTCATCCCAACCTATAAATCGGCGCTGCCCGACGTCCAAATGAAGAAGAAGAAAAGCCAGCCACCTCTTTCTGCCACAACTCCTCAAGCTGCCTCCTTATCTCGGCCAGATCAAGGATCGACCTCTGATCCAGCTGAGCAGCCGTCTACCTCGGCTCCATATCTGATCCCAATATCCCAACGCCGTCGACGACGCCGAACAGTTTTTGCTGCTGAAATGGGCCGCCAAAAAGCAGTCGCTAAGGATCTTTTGACCAAAATTCCGGATTTAGTTGATGCTCAATCAGCACTAACCCAGCCAAAGCCGAAGACAAAAAGGATTAAGAAGGCTCAGCCAAAGGCAACGGTGACTCAGGTTGACACTGAGGACACCTTGCCAATCTCCAAATTGGCTGAGAGTGATAAGTCCCATTCTGCCGCCAAGAAGAGGGCTACCGAGGCCCAACCATCCGAGTCTAAACGATCAAAGAGGCCGAGGTCATCCGCTACAACCACCTCGGGGTCTCTAAAGCATGATTCCCCCTGGGCTCCCCAAACCACTCTGGAGGATAAGCCAGTTAAGGCTAGCGACAGCGCCGACGGCATTAATGTTGCCGTCGCCCTTAGTACCGCTCTGCTCCTTCCCGATGAACTCGACCGAAACGCCGAGATAAGCGAATATGAGAACTATGCTCTGATGCTCCAGCGCTCTGTTCAAGTAAGTCTCTTTATTTGGTAATTTTTCTTCCTTTCTCTTCATTTCATACTTATGATATTTTCTAATAACTTCTGTTCATTTTCAGGCCATCCAGTATGCTCATTCTTTCTCAGTGCAAGCCTTTGAGAATCAGCAGGAGCTGGCCGACAAAAAGAGGGAGGCTGCTAGTCTACAAAAGACTAATAAAAACTTGTAATCAAAGATGAAGACTTTGGAGGATCAAGCCGAGGCTGCTATCAAAGCTCAAAATGACGCTGAAGAAAAGACGGAATCCGTTGAGGCCATCAAGAAGGCTCTTAAGGCCAAAAAGAGAGAGGCCGAGGAAAAGACGGCCCAGGCCCAAAAAGAACTGCAAGAAGCCTTGGCCACGAATGACGCCAAGCTCAAGGTAGCCGATGAGAAGGGCTATAATGAAGGGGTGGCCGATGTTACGGCTAACTATGAAAAGCAAGTGAAGCAGGCATGCAACAAGGGTTTCACCATTGGTTAGATGTCTCTTCTAAAAAAGCTTGAAGTCCCCAAGGACTCGCCCCTTAGGAACGCCGACGTCATTCCTATTTCATTCCCTCCAACTCCAACTCAATCTGACGACGAATCTGAGTTTGAGGAGGAGACCTTGGTGAGGAAATCAAAGGAGGCTGCTGGGACCAAGTCCCCTTCTCTGAATGAGCAAGTCCTGGACTTGACTCAAGATGAGGAGGGTGAGGAAGTCCCCAAGGATGCCACTCCTGAGAAGCTGTCATCGGATGTGCCTCTTGCCAATAAGAGCCTCGATCTAACCCTTCAAGAAATTGACGCTGAGCTTGCGGCTGAGAAGGCCGCCAAGATGTCTTCTCAGCAGTCCTCCAAGGTCCAAACCCAGCCTGCTAATGATGCTGAAGAATCTTAATTTCATGTTTTTCTCTTTCTTCTATGCTCTGTACTTTTGTTTTTCTTTTGAAACACTGTAAGCTCTTCATATTACCGAAGTGCCTTCTTATAAATACAACTTCTTTGTTTTGAACGTTTGTATGTTTGCCTTCTCTTTACTACTCTTATATGATTCCATACTTAGAATATTTTGCATATCTTTAATATACACTTCAATCTTTGTGCAACCTTCTCGGGGTGACACACCTCGGTTATACAAACTGATGATTTACCTCGGCAAATACCCAAGTACCTTTCTTAGCATAACCTTGGTTTCAGCTTGTAAATTTTTTCATAAAATTTCAACAAGTGTTTAATCTTAGTCTAACTTCAACTTGTAAACTTTTCTCAAGTTTCAACAAGTGTTAAACATGATCTCGGTTTAACTTCAACTTGTAAACTTTTCTCAAGTTTCAACAAGTGTTAAACATGATCTCGGTTTAACTTCAACTTGTAAACTTTTCTCAAGTTTCAACAAGTGCTAAACATGATCTCGGATTAACTTCAACTTGTAAACTTTTCTCAAGTTTCAAAGTGTTTAATCATCATCTCGGTTTAACTTCAACTTGTAAACTTTTCTCAAGTTTCAACAAGTGTTAAACATAATCTCAGTTTAACTTCAATTTGTAAACTTTTCTCAAGTTTTAACAAGTGTTAAACATAATCTCAGTTTAACTTCAACTTGTAAACTTTTCTCAAGTTTCAGTTGAAGTTAAACATAATCTCAGTTTAATTTCAACTTGTAAACTTTTCTCAAGTTTCAACAAGTGTTAAACATAGTCTCAGTTTAACTTCAACTTGTAAACTTTTCTCAAGTTTTAACAAGTATTAGAAACCATTTTTCTTCTCTCTGCCCCCTAATGTGAACCTAAGTTCCGTTTGGGTTCTTATTATACATGTATTCCAGAAACAACGTTTTGTATTTTTATCAGCCACAAGTGTATAAACAAATAAATCAAGCTGAAACTTTATTTATTTACTTCAGCAAATGACAAAAGAACAAAAAATTCTAATGATAGAAAAATTTGAGATTGTAAGTATTCCAGGGCCTGGGCAACTCTTTGCCCTCATCTTCGGCTAAGCCCGAGCCGAGAAGAAAGAAGCGTTCTTCATCCCGCTTCTGGACGGGGATTTTTTTTCAGTGCTTCTTCACTCTTCTCAGCTGGCTCATTGCCGACGTCCTCTAGGACTTCCACGTCCTCGTTTTTCGATCTCTGCCTTTTCTGGTTCTCGTATGCTGCAAGTGGATTTCATTGCTGCCATGGAGCAATTCTTTGCCTACAGCTGATCTCCTTTGACCTCCTCTATCCCATGTTCTATTGGGAACCGCAATAGTTGATGCAATGTTGATGGAACAGCCCCCATTGCATGCAATCATGGCCTTCCCAAGATAATATTGTAAGGGGAGGGTGTGTCAATTATGGTGAACTCTGTCTTTATTTTCCTCGTGCCAGCCTGCACATCTAGGCTTACTGCCCCCAGTGGCCATATCGGCGTTCCTTTGAACCCGACCATTGGGCTATTAGATTGTTCCATATCGTCTGGGTGAAGGCCAAGCTCCTTGTAACATCTCACATACATGATGTCACAAGAGCTACCTTGGTCAATAAGGATGCGCTTCACTTGGTACTCCCCAACCTGAAGAGATACTACCAAGGCATCGTTGTGCAGATGTTGGACCATCTCGTGTCGGCTTCAAGAAGGACACTACTGGTCCCTGGTACTCCTCGGCCCGAGGTCTTTTCTCCCTTTCTTGGTACACATGCTGTAAGTGCCTCACCTTCTGGGTCTCTCCCCGTATTTCATTTTCGCTCACCTTTGAGTGAATTACATTAATTACCTGAGGTTCTCCTGCTGGCGGCTGCTGTGCTGGGGGAGGTGGAGCTGCCGGTGCTTGAGGCAGTCTTGCCTGTTCTTCCCTTATCCTGGCCTCATCTACGAGGTCCCTCAAATGGCCTTGCCTTACCAGGTCTTCCAGGTGTGCCTTCAAAGCTCTGCAACCCTGGGTCATATGCCTATCTTCGTCATGGTAAGCACAATGCTTACCAAGGCTTCGTCTTATAAATTCTCCTGGCACCCTAGTTGGGGCTCTGAGATAGGGCTGGGATCGGATTTTGTCCAGCACTTTGTGAATTGGGATTCAGAACACTGTTGTGACTGCCTGCGCAGCCTTCAATCCTACCTCTTGCTTGTTGGATCCATTGTTACCTCGGCCTCGTTTCGGCGAGCCGTTTCCTTTTTCTTGCTTTACCGCCGTTGTTCCTAGCGTGTCTTCCTCGGCTCTGGCATATTTCGCGATTCTGGCCATGAGTTCTTCCATGCTTTTTGGCAATGTCTTTGCCAATAATTTTCGGAGTAGGCAGCCATCTTTCAGGCCGTTTTTAAATGACACGACGGCCACTTATTGGTTGCATTCTGGTATTCGGTTGAACACCTCATAATACCTCTTGGCGTAGGCCCTCAGGCTTTCGTCCTCACCGATCTTCAGAGCCATTAAGGCGTCTATCCTCAAGGGCTGTAATTTGTTTGTCACGAACCTGGCCACGAACATCTCAGCCAGGCCTTCCCAGGTCTTCACACTTCCTTTCGGCAGTTTGTGAAACCAATCCGATGCAATCTCCCCGAATGATAAGGGAAACACTTTGCAGAGTAACAACTCGTTCCCAGTGTACAACGCCATCGCGTTCAGGTATAATCCGACGTGAAAGTTGGGGTCCGACTTCCCATCATATATCTGGAACCTTGGCATACTGAATCTCTTCGGGACCTCAACTTTGTCCAGCTTTACCGAGAATGGTGTTCTCGGTTTAATAGTTGTGGTCACCTCGGCATGATCTACCTCGGCATGATCTTGCTTTCTCTTGAGGTAATCTCTTAAGTCCTCTTTGGTCCACCCAGGAGCTCAGCTATCTCCTGATTTCAGTCTTTTAGGTGCATTACTTTCAGCCTCGTTATGAGCCCTTTTTGACCTTTCTCCAATGGTCGTATCAAAGCATAATTCTTACCTTTGAACATGCCGATGTTCTCTGGGGTCTACCTTCTTTGCGCGTTGTGTCCTTTGTGATTCTTCCCTTCCTGGCTCTCCACGCCCGACCTCCCTTGAAGGCCAGTGAGAATGTCTTTCGCTTCTGGAGTGCTGGGGGGCTATAGGGATAGTTTTCTGTCCTCCCTTTTGGGCATTAGCCGCTGGAATCGGCGTGTCCTGCAGAGGGAATGGTGGTTGTATTACGTTGTTCTGCATCATAAAGTTGACGACCGATTGCAGGTCCGCCAACTTGTTCACCATCTCTTTAACCTCTTCGTCTCTCCGTAGGCATCTGTCCTTCCATAACTGGAGGTTATCTTCGTTATAGTACCTGCTTTGGTCTGTTTGCTTTGGTATGTCGCTTTCCTGGCCGACGTCTTTCACTCATTAATTCTAGTCTTCATTGCAATTGTCTTTCTCGACATCAACGTCAACAGGTCTCCCACTCCCGTTAGGAGTGTCATCCCCAACCTTCTTCTTCTGTCCGTCGTTGACCATCTATTCTTCTTTCTGTCCCACAGATGTGCCAAATTGTGTGAGTGTTTTTTTGACCACACTGCCAACTTAGTATTCAGCAGGAGAAATCTTGGCGAGAATAGATGGCACTGCGACCTGTAACGTAAAAGAAGATTCCGTGATGATTCGTCCACCCGGGACTCCAAATCGATCAAGATATCTCTCAAAGATATTCAATAGTGCTAAACTCACTATTTAGAATATAAATTGCGTACCTTAGACCCATCGGGGGTGCCTTTCTTTTATGGTTAACTCAATCCCAGTCCCCATAGAAGCCTAGCTTCAATGGACTTTAACTCAGTGCTTATCCAAGACTCTTCAATAGATAGAGATAAACTTCCTAAGAGCTTTATCTTTATCCAGGCTGAGTTCCCTCATCATTGTAGGACTCCTGTGCCTCATCCGCTTATCTCGGATTCCGATATCTTCGGAGATAACCTCGGCCTTGCTGAAATAACCTTGGCGTCATGAACAGGACACGTGGCACCTCGGCTGACACGTCGGCGTCACCTTGGCCACATGTTGGTACTCAGAAAATATATCCCCACACTTATATATATCAAAAATTATATTAATCGAATATTAATAACTACGTTATTTGATTATATATTTTTGTATCATAATTTTAATAGAAGCAACAGTATAACTTAGAATAATGTCATTAATTAAACACTAAGCTTTGGTTTAATTGGGATAAGTGATAACTTGTCGGGTCAACACTCTCTCTATACATGAGTCTCTTCGCCAATGTTTAGAAACCCAGATCGGACTGGCCGGTTGGACCAGTTAAACCGGTGACCGAACCTTGCTCTGGTTCAGAAAATCCTTTAAACCCGGATATAGCTCAAAATCAGTGTAAGGAAGAACCGCCGGTTCAACCATCAAACCCGGCAACCCGGACCGGTTTTAAGAACCGGGCTATTTTCTTTATCTTCTTTTCCCTTCATTGCTGCTCTGTTTTGTCTCTTTTGCTTCCCTTTTGCTTTCCTTTTTTGTTGCTATGTTCTTAAGCTGCTTAATGCTTATTTTTATAGTCATTATCAAGTCCAAACAAAATAAAAAGCATTGAGGCAAAAAAAAGTTAATGATGGAATAATAATATAGCACTAAATATTTTTAAAAAATCATAAATATTTTTTATAATAAATTTCTGATTACATAACTGTTAGTTAATGGTTTGGTGAACTAATTTTTTAATTATATATTCTGACACTCACCTTACAAAAATAAATATATGTATACTCATCTTGCAAATATTTTGAAATTTCTATTATTTTGTTGAATTTAATTATTTTTTTTCATTTTTATAATTATATTTTTAAATATATTTATGATGTAATTATAATGTTACGGTTCGATCACTTCAACTTGATAGTTAAACTGATGACCCGTCCATCCGATCTCTTTTTCGATTAACTCTTCAATCCAATTTTCAAAACATTGCTTATCGCGAGCACTGGTTACACTTTTCTAGGGAACAATGTCACATGGTGAATCAGTGTACTTCTAGGAAACAAAGGTCTTTTTGGCAATTAAAAGCAAGTTTTATATGTTTTTTCTTTTTTATCATATTATTTCTTTAAAAGCAAGTTTTATATGCAATTAAAAGCAAGTTTTTATCATATAAAGCAAGTTTTATATGTTTTTTCTTTTTTATCATATTAAAAGCAAGTTTTATATATTTTTTTAAAATTTAAAAATTATTTTTTTATTTACTTCTTAAAATAGGTCAAAGAAAAAAGGGAAATACACCTTATAATTAAAAATATATATATAATACTAATTTTTTAAATTATAATTAAAAAAATGTTATAACTAAATATAATATGAGACATAACTAAAGAATTTATGAGTCATAATTAAAAAAATGTCATAACTAAAAAAAATCGATCATAACTAAAATAATATATATTAACTAATAGTGCATATAGTACACATTTTTTAAAAGAGTATTGTTATGTTTTTATTCTTGGCAATCCCGTTTGACAAAACTCCTTTCAATTGTACTTGTTTTCGCACTTTTATTTTAGTGAGGCTATGAGTTTTTAGATGCGAATCCAACCCGAATCGTGCATTGCAGAGAAGTTTGTGGTGTTTAATTCTTTCAAGATAGCCACTTCGCTGATTATGACGGGATCGAGTGCCCGTCACCATGGAAGTCGAGGGGCGCTCATGGCGGGTCCAAAGTAACGCCCAGGCGGAGTCGAGAGGCAGCACCCCCGAAGCAAAATGCAAAAATGCATTCAAAGTTGCCTGTCCGCTCGAGCGGACATTCCCCCGCTCGAGCGGAGAATGCTGAGTTCCAGAAGTTTATTCGCCTGCAAAAATACTAGATGTTGTTTTTTCCCGCTCGAGCGGAACTTTCCGCGCTCGAGCGTAGGTCCACCCGAGTGGCCAATCTGACACCCGAGCGGAGATCGCGGGACAGTTTTCTATAAATACGTGATTCAGTCATATTTTAGGATTACTTCTCCAGATCTTCTTCTTGGGTTCTAGAGTTTATATCGGGGGATATTTTGCTAGTTTTCTTTGATGTTTTGATTGAGTATTCAACTCATGGGTTAAGAAGAATACATCAAAGGTTTGTTTGTTCATTATATACAAAAGAGAGAGTTGTTCTTCGGTGGATTCTAAAGAATTCGAGCCTGAAGCTTTGGTGGATTCTGGAGTGGCTCATTATCAAGACAATTCCGAGGTGAAAACGGGGCTGGAAGAGGCACATAGGGGTTGATTCAATTCGGGCGTGGATTCGCTAGGTAATTGAGAGTATGCCTGTGTAATTCCTTTATGTCTTTTTAGTGGATTGTTTTGTGGCTTTTGCCCGTGGTTTTTTTTATCACAATTGGAGGTGTCCAATTATGGTTTTTCCACGTAAAATCGTTGTGTCGACTTGTCTTGATTGTTTGATTGGGATTGTTATATACTGCTTAAAATTGATACATAATCACAAATCAACATCTAGGGAATTTCTAGATTTTTCAAGTATATTTTAAAATTTCCGAAGAAAAAAAGAGGAGGAAGGAAAGAAAGAGTAGTTGTGAGTTATTTTAACACAACAATGCAAGTTGTTTTAAATAAAATAAATAAATAAACTGAAAAAAATTTAAATTTAGATTTAGATTATTTAATAAAAATGTATTTTAATTTTTTTTGAATAATAAAAATAATGTTGTGAGGTGTCATCACCGTATCTGTGGATTCAGGCCTCGGGATAGCCGGTTGCCGGCCTGATTTAACTCAATCCAAATGAATAAATCCACTACCAAGGCACCAGTGGCACTCATCGACCACCCCTATCAGGGCCAAGTTTCAATCCGATTACAGTGCAAGATCTCTGCAGATAATCACTAGAAACTACCCAGCATTTCGCATCCCCCAGAAGTTGAACTTGACTCTTTGCTGGGGGAGGCCAATGTCTTCACTACTGGGCCACTACCTTGATGGCGTATTTTAAAATTTTGATTTTAGGATAAAATCACGATTCCAAAACACAATTTTAGCTAATTTATTGTAAAATGTTGTTATCAAGTCATGTTTTTACAAATACGATTTCATCCTTAAAATTATATATATTTAAGAAATATGATTTTATGGATTAAAATAAATTTTAAAGTGTTTAAGGTTAAAATTTTTAGTTTTAAACATCTTGTGTCTGGTAATAAAATAAAGAGTAAATTACACTAAAAAATATTTACAAAATTATTGAAAATTTTATTATTTTAATTATTAAGGGTGATAAGAAGATTTACTGATATGTAATTATTTTGAAAGAGACACACTAATATGTAATTTGTCTTAAAATAAAATATTAAAAAACAAAACAAAACGAAACAGTCGGCGCATGCAGTTCTTACCAATAGTTTCTAACTTTACAAGAGTCCTTTAGATCTGGATTTTTGCAGATTAAGATAATAAATTTATTTTATTTAAGTCTTTATTTTTGGATAGTGTTATTTAGATTAAAAAATTAATTTTATTTTTCAAAGACAATGATGTATCTGATACAACTCTCATTAAATTTATTTTTTAAACACAATGATGTATCCAGTACAATTCTCCCTCTCACACATCTTTTATAATCATTAATCAAGTATATACGTACACATAATTAATCTAAAAAAATAAATTTTTATATCATTTCCCTTATTACTTAGGCAGCAGCCTTAGCCATATTTATTTGCCCAGTGCGTCGTGAACTGGTGAGTTACTGTCCACCCTGTTTGGCATTGAGTTTTTTTAATATTTTTTTAAAGTTTTTTATTTTTCATTTTTTTTTTGTTTTTAATAAATTTTTTGTAAATATCTTAAACATTTTTTTTTCCTTTTAGATTCATTTATTTGGATGCACTTAAAACATAAAATAATTGTTAAAAAATCTTTAACAATATGTTTTTGTATTTATTGAATTTTTAAAAAATTTACTCTAAATTTTAATTTTTCCTTTAATTTTTAACTTAAGCTCTGTTTCTTTGGGCAAAAAATATTTTCTGAAAAATATTTTTTGATATTTGGTACAATAGAAAACGAAAATCAACCAAAAATATTTTTCAATGGAAAACAAATCTATGTGGACAGAAAATATTTTCTACTTTTAAAAAGTAAAAAACGTTTCACTAATTAAAATTTTACTAATGTCACCACACCCACCAAAACTACTCTCACCTCCACCATCACATTATCATCACCACGGACACCGCCACCATTACCATCGCCATCACTGCTGCCGTCCCCCACTATCATGCCACCACCTCCACCTAGTATGTATAATATGTTAGATATTATCTTAATAACAAGTAGTATAAGTGACCAATAGTTATCAACTCCACCCTATCCATCAAACGTTACTCCACAATTTAATTTTTTTTTTTTTATCATTTGTCTAAAGCTTTTTTTTGTTTATACAAAAAATATTTTTAACATAAAACAATTTCACAAAAAAAAAAAATAGAAAATATTTTTTTTTAATGTTTGGTGGTGATAGTGGTGGTGGGACAAAAGTAGAGGTTGTGGCATGGCGGGAGACAAAAGTGGTGATGATGACGATGATGGTGGCTGTGGTGATATGGTGTGGTGGTGGTGGTGGAAGTGAGAGTGGCGGTGGTAGTGTGGTGATATTGATAAAATTTTACTTTAGAAAATATATTTTACTTTTAAAAATGAAAAACACTTTCTGTCTAAATAGGTTTATTTTCTATTGATTTTCGTTTTTTTATTATATCAAATACCAAAAAATATAAAAAAATATTTTCTATCTAAATAAATGGAGGGTAAAAAGTAGAGGAAGAATGGGAGACGATCCAAATCAACTGCGATAAAGGTTGCAGATCACATATTATTACTTGATCAAGCTTCTTGGCACAAGTCCCTTTTTTTTAATCAGCAAAGAACAAATATATTGATGCAACTAACAGAGTTCAAAAAACAGAGTACAAAATGAGCACACTCTCAAGAACATCAATTAAAAATGGACACAAATTGGAATGCAACACTGCTGAGTAAAAACCACATCAAACTATAGCAAACCAAAACCTGGCAAAAAAATAAAATAAAAGTTGGCAAGAAACCAACTAGTAAAAACTGTTGGGATCCGGGATCCCGCCCAAGACCTTGCGGAAATTATACCAAGCAGAAAAACACACCTACACACAAGGAGACACAATATTTAACGTGGTTCGGCCTCAAAGCCTACGTCCACGGGAGAGTAACCGGTTTGCACTATACCAATGAGGAGATTACAGAAAGATTACAATAGAGGAGGAGCTTACAATCTCCTCACTCACCCACTCACCCGTCTACCTCGCTCACACCGAGGGAGACAGTCTCTCCGCCTCACATCTCTCACTCTCTGATAGTTGCTCTTCTTGCTCACTCTAGCTCTCTCTCATTGTTCTCCTCTCACTCATCTTCATTTATACACTTTAGAATGGTGGATGAAGGGGCTGGCCAGCACATGGCCAGCTTGTGCCAACTCCTTCTTCACATGGCCAAAGGTTCTTCTTGCGTTGGCTTCCTAACATGGCCAGCTCATGTGTGTTGGCTTCCCATTGCCAACTCTTGCAGCACATGGAGAATCACCCCTTACATGGGGTGATGATATCCCACAAAAACACCAAGAACATGAAAAAAGGTAAAGGCCGTAAAATAAAATCAACTAGTGATGAAGCCAGTTGCAATCCAACCCTCAAAGCAATTACTGAAGCAAAGCTGAAAGCTCTGCCCACATGAAGCCTGGAACATCTCAGTAACACAGATCACAAACAAAGGCTCCTTAACAGTAAAAGGACAGATACAATGCAAATAATATAATTTCAATTAATATATATATATATATGTATATATATCCCCTGATAGCACAACACCACAAAATTCCATTGCTCTCAGAACTCACCCCCTTTATCAGTTCATACTGTTATGAACTTTCATAGATTTAACCCCCTCAAGGAAAAGAAAAAAAATGCAATAGACTATTTGCTTGAAGCTGCCGTTGCATCTCAAATCATTCGAATTCCCTTGTCTCTATCTCGTTGTTTGCACCCATTTTCGTAAATTTCCTATCAACAGGTGGACCAAGATGACACGTGGCAATGGAGGCAAAGTGAAAGTCTTCCATTGATCAGAGGGATAGGTGGCATAAAGAAGGTGATCGTGTGCATGAAGTGGTAGAAGTAACCTCGGAGCAGTTACCAACCAGTTTGTGGCTTAGTGGGCTGGTTTGTAGGTGATGATGCTTGCAATTGGGGGGCTTATTCTTTGTTGATGTAGTGCTTAGAGTGATGAGGGGCACGTGGCAGTATGGAGTAGAGTTGGATCAACAGGAAGAGTTGAAGGTTTGGTAAGGTTAGAAGGCTTGGAAGTAAGGAGGTAGTTACAGTAGCAGTTAAGAAGTTGCAAGTTTGAAGGAGTCATGTGATCATAGGCCAAAGAAAGAGAAAGAAGATATAAAAGCCAAGTATTTGCAGAGAGAGAAGGAATCAACAAAACATCAAACTCATGAGAGTTTTTTTTATCTTATTTTAGGAGTAGATTACCTTAATTTAGGAGTAACTTTTAGCAGTTAGTTTCAGTTCTTGTAACCTTTTTTTTATTCCTGTCGATTGTGTAACCAAGATTGTGTTTGTTGTTTGATGAATGCAGTTGAGTAACAAGTTTTAATTTTATTACCAATTCCAGTGTGTCTATGCTTTGTTTCTTCACATTGTAACTTCCAAAGAAGTCCTTAAATCTGTCAAGTCATAGGACACCAACTACAATTGCTTAATCTATTTGTTGTTTGTAAAATTTTGGTTTCTCTGTTGACTTTTTCCTGTCGATTTGATCCAAACCAGATTTTTGCTAACACTCGTACACCTGATTCGTGAAAAGAAAAGAAAAGTGTAGCGAAATGTGAAAGAAATTTAACTTACATTTCATTCACATTTCCCTCATATTTTCTTTTCACTCCACAAATCTTTAATCCAAATCCAAATCCAAAATCCAAACACACCCATAGAAAGTTTGGGTTTTCTAGTAGAATAGTAAGGGATGGCAGAAGAAGTCTTGTAGCTAAAAAGACTGAAAGATTGCCAATTGATCAGATGCATATCAGTGTCATTGAATTAGCTAAAGCACAATTCATTGATTCAACAGGTATATTACGAGGAGAAAAAAAAAAATCACAACAAAAGAAATAGAACTTATTCAAGATTAACTCACTGTAGTGTCTCCTATCTACGTTCCTTTCCATTTTAGTAAAGTGCCATTTAAATATTTTTTTCAACAAACTGTCGACACAAAGATCATATATGCAGGAATTCTATATCAAAACCCAAGATTATATATATGCAAGAATTTTCTATCAGAACCAAACATTATACATGCAATAATTTTATATCACAACCAATTTTAGTTGTTGTACAAGCAACATAGTGTCCTCCACCAGCAATGTGTATTTCTAACCTGATCAGTTTATTTTCAGATAATTGAGGATCTTTGGTCTGCCAATGAAAACTATTTTATTTTATTTTATTTTTTTGATAAATAAGCAACTTTATTGAAAAAAACATCAAAATGATGCAAAGAATACAAAACCAAACTAAAGACTAGCAAGCAAAAACATGTACAAGAGCAAAGCCACCAACTAAACAAGAGCTAATTTGAAACTTGAAGTTTCATTTACATTTTGACTTGTATCTTGAAACAAGAAAATACACTTTCAAATTCCTAGAAAAAAGAATTCGACAAATGACTATTTTCTTCATATTCAATGACAAATATATATATATATATATATTTTAACCCATGTTGGTTCTTCGTTTTGTCATTGTAGTTTCTTCAAATAGTTGCACTTTCCAGGCTACTTTTTTTCTTCTTAAAAAAGAAAAAGAAAAAAACAGTTCATATATAAATATATAAAACTGAACAAGTATATAACAGAATTAGCTAAGCAGACTTACCTAGAACATGAGGTGCATGAACAGCCTACTTAGTAGCTTTAGTAACACAAAAGTGAAAACCAAACAAGCAATTAAATTACATACAAATTTAATGTCTTGCACTAAACCAAACAAAGTAGAGCTATATGTCAACATGTGCACCTCAGATATCTCCGATATGCTTGAACCACCAAGGCTGAGGAGCATAGAGGGATGAACAACTTAATTCATTACAAGGCACTAAGACACTGTCATCCATCCTGCAACAAATTAGCAGATTGGTAAGTGAAATTCCCTATTTGGATTTTGATTAGGCCTGATCATATTCATTTGGGTACACTTCCATCAAACTTTTCATTATCAATTACTAAGTTTCAAAAAGAAAACATAAAAAGGTATAAAAATAATTATAGTGTACAACTGCATTGGTTAAACCAATTTGATATGCAACAAGAAAGAATGAATTCCTGATTTCATCCTCTTTCATTATCAGCATAAGTCCATCGACAAAGAATTTTTATATAACTCAGGCTAGTTTCTTTCTTTTCTTATTGTAGTTTCTTCAAATAGATTTGCATTTTCTAGGCTCCATTCTATAATTCCTTGTTCTGCTTTTTTCTTCTCTTTTATCTAACAGAAGTACATATGCAGATTGATAATCAAAATGCCCGGATTTGAATTATTATTAGCTCTAACCAATCAATTGAGTACACTTCTCTCAAACTTTTCATAATGATTTCGTAAGTTTCAAAAAGGGATTAAAAGCATTGTATGAAGCTGATTAAAGCAATGCAGTAAGTACCGAGAAATACTGAATCCATGATTTCATCCCTTTTTCTTTTTTTTTTCTTTTTTTTTTTTTTTGGTCACCAAAGGAAAATTTTATTGAAAAACTAGATGAATTATAACCAAGAGCTGCCTAGTGCAAGATCTTCTAGTATAAACACAACAAGAGTTGAGAAAATATCAAGTAAATATATGACAATCATCTACCACAACCTTTGCGTCAACACCAGTTCTATGCAAAGAATTCATACCAGCAGTGACAAGAACCTCCCAACAGCATTGCCTTCAATTCCATTAAGCTGGAATTGATTTGAACATAATCATACGTAAGCATATAAAATTGAAACATGACAATACTAATGAATAGGAACATTACATTACTAATGATGAATAAAAATATAACAGTACTACTGTCTTAGTGTTAGTACTTATTTAATGCTAGTTGAAAGGGGCAAGGTTTCTCTCCAATTCTAATTCTAGTTCAATATATTTTAGTTTTTATTTCTATGTCCTTAAGTTTTTTTAAAGAGAAATTACCTACTATTGTGATTTTGATGGGTTATTCATGGTGGGTAATTGTCGTGTACTAATAAAAAAAATTCATCCTAATTTATTAGCTAACTAATGCCAGAGCTAAGATGTGAAAAGAAAAGATAAGATGGAGATACAAGCTAAACCTAAACCCCCCATTAAGTTAAGTTGAGTAGGCTGTGATCAATATGTATGTAAATACCACAATCGGAAATTCACTAACATAATTTTTTTTAAGAGCGATTACCTGTTTTCATGATTTTGATGGGCCTGCAACAATACACAGAGGATAACTTGTGAGTAAAAATAATTTTTTCTTCATAATTTATTATATAACTAATTTCAAACATGTGTAAAAGGAAAAGATAAGATGTAGATATAAAAGTTAAATCCCATTTTAAATAAGTTAGGTTGTGACTAGTATGTAAATACCATAATAAGAAATTCATCAACACAATTTTTTTCCCCCCTTTCATTGTAGCAGTTGATAACTTCATCTATATAGCACTCCATGGTGAAAAATATATATTAAGAATAAGAGAGAGATAAATAGATGTCTTGAGAGTAATGCTAGAGACTAAAAAATTAGACAGAAAAATACCAACAAAAATATCGTGTGGTGTAGATACAATTATATATTGTGATCTCCAATATAGGACTTGGGAGCAATAAGCAACTAAAAACAAATGAGATGTAGATATAAATTTTCAAAAATATATGAAACAAGTCTGCTCCCAACAGAAGAACAGCTTGCATGTGAATATTCAAGAGAGGTAAAGTCAATGGCATGTGTAGAGCATATGTAAAGCAGTAGAAAAAAGAGACAGAGAGGGAGAGAGATGGGTGGAAGAAGTACTGATCTTCAGTCTCCTCTGTTTCTATATTTTTTTTTTTTTTCTATTTTCTTGTCTTTGGGTCATTTTGGCAATTAGGTTAAAAGCCAAAAAAAAAACTAGCTTTTGTCTTTTTATTTTATTTTATTTTTTTAGTCACCTCACCTCTCTATTTTTTTACATATTTTTTCAAAAAATATCAAAAAAAAAAAAATCAAAAAATTAACTTTTAACCTACTTTCCAAAATAACTTGTCAGTTTAATATCAAAGATTAAAATACAAAAATTGTGGTATATTAAAATTCTTATTGTTCCCTTTTGAATTCTTCTAGAAAAAGGAATCGTTTTACCTCTAAAACGAATGGAAGGGATAAGGTGAATTTGTGAAAATCCTCTCCTTCTTGGCTATCAACCACTCAAAGCCTATCATTTGAATGCTTTAGGCATATAGGCAATCTCCAATTCTTGGAGGGTAGAGATGAATCTCAATCCAAAATTTATTGGGGGTCTTGCTCTTTTCGTGTTAATTACTCTTGGTTTTATATGTTTACACATTGTTTAGGGAAAGGCTTGGGCATTAACTACGTCAAGAAAAAATTGAAATAAAAAATTGTGAGTTATTTTATTTTTTAATTTTTTTGGGTTAAAAGTTATTTTAAGCCAATGCTATTTGAATCAGATAAACTAAGAAATTTTAAATTTAAATTGTTTAATAAAATTATATTTTAAAACACGATTTTAACTTCATTGTAAAATGTTGTTACAAAACCGTGTTTTAAAAATACAATTTTATGAGTTATCATAAATTTAGGAAATAATTTTGAAGTGTGTAAGTCTAACACAATTTGAGTTTCAAACAACTTATGTTTGGTAATAAAATAAAATAAAAATAACCAAAACAAAACAAAAAATGCAGCACAAGGTGCTAACGTCATATTTGTTTAACGCATGTTGCTTCTTCCTTCTCTCATTGTAATTTCTTTAAATTGAGTTGCACTTTCTAGGCTACTTATTTTTTTTTTTTTTAAATAAAAAGTTTATAGGGCAAATGACACATGTAGTCCCCAAAATTTATTTCTTCTCTCATTTTGTTTTTCTAGTTCTAAATTGCATCAATTTTACTATTGAATAATTTATATTGTATCAATTTAGTTTAATTGATAACTCTATTTTAGAAATTTGACTAAATCCAATGGGCAAAATGGCATATTCACTATTTTCAAAGTGATTAAGGCATTGATGTCTAATTTGAAATAACTTATTCCCTTTTGAATGGACCATTTGTATGCTCTCCATTTCTGTCAAATTTGTTAAGGAATTCAATTGCACTGAATTGACACCATATGAAAACTGAAAGGCAAAATTGATAGAGTTGAAATTACATGCATGAAATTGGTTCCAAAAGAAAATTATAGAGACCACAAATATAATTTTGCCCATAAATATATCAAATTAAACAAGTACATAACAAACTAACTGATCTTATTGAAAGCAGACTTATTAGGTAGAACATGAGCTGCATGAACAGCCTACCAAGCAGATTTAGTAGCAACAAAATAAAAACTTACAGAATCAAACAAATTACATATAGTTTTAATGTCTTCCAATAAACCAAACAAATTAAAGTCCATATAAGTCTCCAGCCAAAGTAACTTCCCCAAATTAAGTAGAACTATGTGTCAACAAGTGAACACCACACAGATATCCATTGATATAAGCTTGAACCATCTAAGAGCTTCCAGACAAGCTCTTTGCTTCTGCCATCAAGGTTGAAGAAGCTGCATAGAAGGAAGCACTAAGACCATATCATCATCCTGCAACAAATTAGCTGATTGGTCAATGAAATTCCCCAATTTGGACTTTGAACATGAACTCCTAAGTTAAAAAATAAATAAATAAATAAAAAGTATTAAAATCATAGTATACGGCTACACTGTTTTAACAAATTTGATTTGCAACTAGAAGGAATGCATTCTTGATTACAAACTCTTTGAACTATTGCTTCATTTAAGCTATAAAATCACGTCTTGCTTTTCAAATTTTCTTCTGGAGTTGATTTTGACATAACATGAACATATAAAATTGAAACATGACACTGCTAATGAATAGGAATATGACAGTACTACTAATGAATAAAAACATGACAACACTAGTGTGTTAGTACTTATTCAATACCACTCAATAGGGGTAAGTTTCCTCTCCAATTCTAACAAGAGTGAGCGTCTTTTCTTCACCCATCATATAAAATTAAAAAATCCCAATGTTTAAATTGGGTTATGGGTGTCTTACTAAGAATTTTTATACAACCGAAGTTGGTTTCTTCCTTTTCTTATTGTAGTTTCTTCAAATAGAGTTGCGTTTTAAAGGCTTCATTCAATAATTCCTAGATTAGAAATTTAGCTTCTTTTCCTTGTTCTGTCTTTTTTCTTATTTTTTTATATGTGCAGATAAATAAGCGAAATGCCCGAACTTGAATTTTTGTTGACTCTAACTAATCAATTGTGTAAACTTCTCTCAAACTTTCATAATGGTTTCATAAGTTTCAAAAAGGGATTAAAAGCATTGTATGAAGCTGATTAAAGCAATGTAAGCAACGCATAATAATGAATCCCTGATATCATTCATTTTTTTGTCACCAAAAGAAAATTTTATTGAAAAACTAGATGAAGTTAAAACCAAGAGGCCCTGATGCAAGATATTCTAGTATAAACACAACAAGAGTTGAGAAAATATCAAGTGAATATATGACAATCATCTACCACAACCTCTGTGTCAACACCAGTTCTATGCATAGAATTTATACCTGCAGTGACGAGAACCTCCCAAACAGCATTGCCTTCGATTCTGTTCACCTAGAATTGATTTGAACATAAGCATACATAAGTTTATAAAATTAAAACATGACAATACTAACAAGTAGGAACATTACATTACTAATGATGAATAAAAACATAAAAGTACTTATTTACTGCTAGTTGAAAGGGGCAAGGTTTCTCTACAATTCCAATTCTAGTTCAATATATTTTAGCTTTTATTTTTAAGTCCGTAATTTTTTTTTTAAGAGAAATTACGTGCTGTCATGATTTTTACAGGTGTGTAGCAATTCACAGTGGGTAATTGTCATGTAATAAGCAAAATTTTCATCCTAATTTATTACCTAACTAATGCCAAAGCTAACGTGTGAATGGAAAAGATAAGATGGTGATAGAAGTTAAAACCCATGTTAAGTAGGGTTGTGATCAATATGTAAATACCACAATTAGAAATTCACCAACATAATTTTCTTTCAATGTAGCAATTGATAACTTCATCTACAGATTGGAATAAATGTTGAACATACTTTAAAGAGGTAACTAGTTAGTAAATTATTTAATACTGATGATTGGTTTCATGAAAGTTATGCAGCAGACGTATCATGTATTATCACAAAACCTTGAATGGTTGGCAATTTACAGCAAACAGTGTGATTAGCTACGCAAATAGTTTGAACAAAGAATTTTGTCTATTCCATGCTGGTTCTTCCTTCTCCCATTTTATTTTGCTCAAATTGAATTGCACTTTCAAGGGTCCATTTGATAATCCTAGATTAGATGAAAAGCTCTTCTATTTTTTTCCTTTAAATATCTCCAGATTAATAAGCAAAATGTTCAGATTCCAATTTTGATTAGCTTTAGCTATGTAATTTGCATACACTTTCATCAAACTTTTCATAATGGTCTCATAAGTTTTAAAATGGATTAAAATCATAATAAACAGCTGCGAGAAAGAATGCATCCTCTGATCTCATTCTTTTTTCTTTTTTCTGTCAACCAAAGAAAATTTTATTGAAACACTACATGAAGGTCAAACTAGCCTAAGATTAGTCTGGATACATGCCATATCAACCATAGAAATTACATTCATACATAGAGCAAACCTAGCTACTTCATGATCATGGGCCATCTATTTTACAAGATCCTCTAGTATGAACAAAACAACAGTTGAGAAAATATAAAGCAAATATATGACAATCGCCTAGCCGATCGTCTATATTAGCACCACTTCTATGCATAAAATTTAACTAATGAACAATTTGCTAAGCTTCAATTTCAACAATAGTACCTTAACCCTTCAGCTTCAACAGAGACAAAAGCCTCCCTAACAACAATGCCTTCATCTTCTCAATCTTCTTAACCTTCATGATGAACATGGTATAAGCATGTGAATTTGAAACATGACAGTACGAATGAATAAGAACATGAAATTAGTAATGAATAGGAACACAACATTAGTAATGATCGACAAGAATGTGATGGCATTATCTTTTTAGTGCTTATTAGTACCCCTTAATATGTACAAGTTTTTCAGTATCTATTTTCTTTTATTTTTAAGAGAAAATTTTTCTTAATTTTTTTAAGAGCAATCACCCGCTTTCATGATTTTGATTGGTGGTCTGCAACAATCCACAGAGGATAACTGCTGTGTAAAAGTAATTTTTTTCTTCCTAATTTATTATATAACTAATTCCAGAGCTATGTAAAAGGAAAAGATAAGATGTAGATTTAAAAGTTAAATCCTATGTTAATAAGAAATTCACCAACACAAATTTTTTTCGCTTTTCATTGTAGCAGTTGATAACTTCATCTATATAGCATTTCATGGTGAGAAATAAATATCAAGAGTAAGAGAGATAAATACATGTCTTGAGAGTAATGCTAGAGACTAAAAATTTAGACAGAAAAATACCAACAAAAATACCGTGTGGTGTAGATACATTATGTTATGAATTCCAGTATAGGACTTGAGAGCTATAAGCAACTAAAAATAAATGAGATGTAGGTATAAATTTTCAAATATATATGAAACAAGTCTACTACCATATATGAAATATGTTAGTGTGAGACTAGAAATCAGAAGAATCATCTTCACATCATTTTCCTCAGCGTTTTCTCTTTATTTCGTGGTTCAAACTCAAAATTCTAGAACAATAATGCTAGGGATCATAAAAAATATATCATGAATATTATTATGAAAGATTCTCAACCTTTGGATTATCCATACAATAAAACACCACACACTAATCAAGACTAATCAAGAGATAAAAAATTTTTATGATATATTTCATAATCCCTAACATTATTCATTCTAGAAACATTATGTTATGTTGTGTGTCACCACTTTTATTTCAAAATTTGTGGTGGCGTCTGAATTAACGGAAATGTGTGAACATAGCACTACGTTAAAGTGAAAAATTAACACTACAGTAGTAAAAAGATTTAGATATTCTAAAAAGGCAGGTGTTCTTTTACTACAAAAACAAAGCAGGATAGCATATTATGGGAGTAGTGTAATAATGGACGTATGGTGCGTTTTTTTGGACGGACTGGATAATGAAGGATTGTAATTTATCGGATTGTTAATTTCGGAATACATTATTCCCGGACTATTTAGTTGGATTGGATTTGTATCTTATGTTTGTTTATTCATAGGATTAGATGTCTGGATTGGACTATTTTTAGTTATCCAATGTTTGTTTGGGATATTATAAAAAATGATAAATGCTCAAATGACTATTTTATCATTTTCAATTAGTTACTAAGTAACAGCAATATTAAACATAACTTTAATATTTTAATTATTTTTAACTAGATTAAATAAAAATTTATTTTATTTTATTTTTTGCACAATATTTTAATTATTTTAATTTATTATTTTCAATTAAATTAAATTTATAATTTATATTTAATATATAATTTTAAATTAACGACAATAAAAAATAATTTTATTTAATGTATAAATTAAATTTTCAACAACACAAAAAAATTTAATTTATAAGGCCATAATTTATAATTTATTATTTTTAAATAAACTTAATTTATAATTTATATTTTTTATTTAATATATAATTTTAAATTAACAAAAATAAAAAAATAATTTAATTTAATATATAAAATTAATTTTTTAACAATATTAAAAAATTTTAATTTATAAAGTCATAATTTATAATTTATTATTTTTAATTAAATTTAATTTATAATTTAAATTTTTTATTTAATATATAATTTTAAATTAACAACGTTAAAAAAATAATTTATAAACATTCAAAAGACTATTTTATCATTTTCTAATTGTTTGCTAAGTAATAGCATGGAGGGTAAAATAGACATTTCACAAAATAATCTCATGGGATACCAATCCTATAATTTCTATCACACCTCCCCATGAGATAGGATAGTCCTATATTTGTGGGACTAATAGTGCGGGGCACTATTAATCCGAAACAAAAAAAAAATGAAATAAACAATAAACTATTAATTCGGTGGGATTAATAGTTCAATCTCACCCCTGATCCCTCAAAATAAACACACCCGTAGAGTTAAGCGACAAAATTATATTTGAAATTTCACGACAACTTGATAAAAATGTAAATTAATTTTAAGGGCAAAATCGTCAATTTGATAAAAATGTAAATTAATTTAACAAAAATAAATGTTAAAAAAATATTTTTGAATTTTAAAAAATTATTTCTATGTACTAAAGATAAAATTATGTAAAATTGATATATCTTTTAGACATTTATTTATTTTTCTAAATTAATTTTTATTATGTGTTTAGATGATAATCATGTAATGAGTTGTTTTTATTTTCATTAAATTAGTTTCTATTTTTTTAAAAGTCAAATATGACGACAACTTTGATATCATTATTAAATCAATCCATTAAATCAAAAAATCCAAAACTAAAAATATTTCATATGTTAAATATATCGATTACACATCAAAATTCTAACAAGCACCCATTACATAATTATCATCCAAACACACAATAAAATTAATTTGGTAAAATAAATAAATAAATAAATAAATTTTTAAATGATTAATCAATTTCACATAATTTTATCTTCTGTGAATAGAAATAATTTTTAAAAATTAAAAAATATTTTTTTGACATTTATTTTTATCAAATTAGTTTATGTTTTATCAAATTGACGATTTTGCCATTGAAATTAAGTAATAATATTTTAAATTCTCTTTATTTGGAACAAGATTCAAAATTCAAAGTCAAATATGTCAAAATTAAAAAATCAAGAAGCAAAAATAACACGAATTTCAAACTATAAGGACTGTTAGTGTAATTCTTCCCAAAAAAGAAAGAACTCTACCCAGGGCCGGCCCTGGGCTAAGGCTGGTGAGGCCTATGCCTAGGGCCCAAAAATTAGGTCCAAAAAAAGGCCCCCAAATGCCTTGCACTATATGAAAAACTTAAAATGGTCTAATTTTGTTTAATTAATTTAGGTCATTTTAAAAGGGGCCTCAAAAAATCTATTTGGCCCAATTGATAAAAGGCGCAATTAAAAAATATTTATAAATTATAGTTGTTTGTCCAATCAAAAAAATAAAATATATGTATATATATTAATCGTTAGTTTAATTTTGTGTGACCTTTTTTTTTTTTTTTTTTTCCCTCTTTATAGATTGTTTAAAATAATGCCTAATAAAACCATTGAGGCACGATTCTTGTTTGGGTCCACACGTTATACACTTGCTCCCCGAGAGAGTGCTTGAACTTTCAACAATGAAGCACATTGTTTTTTTTTTTTTTAAAACAGAATCAAACACAATGTTTAATGTTTAGTGTTTAGTGAATACTTATTAGTCTCGATTAATTATACGTTATAAGTAGAGTAATTATTCAGTTTTTAAGAATTTCATATTAGCTTGTCGAACTAAAAATATAGAAATAAATGAATACATAATTTTAAAGTAAGAAAATAATAGACAAATTACAAATTTTTAATTGCTTGGACATTTTTTTCTATATTCACAAGCCTATAAGACTGGAATTAGCAATCACTCTTCCTGGAGAATAGAGGAGACATGGGCACATGGTGCTGTTGTCATTTTCCACCCACCAAGTTTCTACAAAAATTTAATAACCTTGTTTATTTTTATTTTTCAGAAAATACTTTTTAAAAAATTTTATATTTTTATTTTTCGTATTTTTTTGTTTTTATTAAATTTTTTTAATATTTTAAGTAATTTTTTTATTTTTTAGACACACCTAACATAAATACACCTAAAAAGTAAAAAAATTGTAAAAAAAATCTTTTAAAAATTCACTAAATACCAAAAATATAAAAAAAAAATACAAGAATTCAGTACATTTTTTGTATTTTTATATATTTATTAATTTTTTAAAATATTTTTTCATAATTTTTTTACTTTTTAGATATATCTAACTAAGATGCATTTTAAAAAGTAAAAAAAAAATGTTTAAAATTTAAAAAATATTCACTAAAAATAAAAAAAATATGAAAACCAAAAAATTTAATTTTAAAAAAAATTTAGTCTGAAAAACTCAAATCAAACACACTTAGGATCCGTTTGGGATGAACTAAAGTGGGCTTTTTTGACTATTTTAGCCACAAAAGACAAAATAGGCTATTTTAGCCACAAAAAATAAAACATCACATCTAACGCATAATCATTACACTCTTCTCTTACAAAAAAAGTTAAAAAAGTCAAAAGGCCAAAAAGTTCTTCCCAAACCAAATTTTTTAGCCCAAATTAAAATAACTAAAAAAACTAAAAAACTAAAAAGCCAACCCACTTCCTAAACGGAGGCTTAATGGAATTGTGAGCCGGTGGTTTGTATTGTAGGTCCTCTACACCTTTAAAAGAAGACAAAGTGGGGAAAAAGGTCAAAAGATAGGCCTTTACTATTGACCTTTTAAATCACAGGGCTACTGAATGGAACTTCATGTTTTATAGCAAGGCTCTCTTTGGAAAGTGTGTATTTTTATTTTTGGATTAAAAAGTTATTAAAAAAAATAATAATGATTCATCCCACTAAAAACACCATCACTAATAGTACTAATGCATTAAAAAAAAAATATAACTCTAAGATCAAAACATCACATCATTACTGGCGGGACCCACTGCCACCTAATTAGTGGGAGCACTTAGTGCTCCCAAGCATTTTTCTAAAAAAAAAAGTTTAAAGATCAAAAAAAAAAATTTAACTGATACAAAGGCCCTGTTTGGAAGAATTATGGAAAAATGCTTATAGTTTTTGCACAAAATGCTTATAGCTTATAACTATGAACATAAGTTGATTTCTGACTTATAAATTAAGCATGTCCTACCCCACTCAAAGAATAAATTGATTTCTAATTTCCAAAAAACTATAAGTTATAAGCTATAAGCTAAACCAAACACATAAAAATAACTTAAATTAAGCTGAAAGCTGAAATAAGCAGCTTTTAAGCTGCACCAAGTAGGCACAAAATATTAAAGATTCATTTTTTTCTTTACAATACCGTTGCAGAATGGTGCATCATACAATTCCGAATGAAAATGTATTTACATCAAAATTGAAATAAAAACAAAGAGACTATTACAAAATTTTGATAATTGTCAATCTTCTTCTGGCAATTTAACATAAGAGTTAGCATTGTTAAAATTTAGAATTATATAGACGAGTCTAGTTGAGAGAGAAATCAAATTTTAATCTGGCAAACGGTTTGAGTGTTGCTTCTAGGAAAGCCAAAAAAAAAAAAAGGGTGCTAATAGATTCATGTGATAGATATCAAAAGATGAACAGAGCCTCAACCTCATTTACAAGACATTTTCCATACCATGTGAAAGCAATGAATCCTATGAATGAGTCTTTCCAGCAACAAGAAAAAAGCAACCCTTTGCACACATATTTATGAATATTACAAAATTGACCAAAATTTATTGGGGTCTTGCTCTTTCCGTGTTAATTACTCTTGTTTTTATATGTTTACACATTGTTTAGGAGAAGGCCGGGTGTTATTTACGTCAGGAAAAATTATTTTTAAAAAAAAATATTTTAAACATTTCTCCACCTCAAAACTTTTTCAGATGAATTTAGCTACTTGAATCAACAAATTCCCGATCCATTTGGCTGCGAACGAGACAACAGCATCAGCCATATTTCTTTGGCCTAGGTGCAGCCAAGAGAGCTCATAAGTTATCTCTGATCAATACAAAGTAACATTTTTGCAACTTAAAAGATTTTCTGACTTAAAATATTAAGCGAATTACACTAACGATTTTTATAGTTTGGTATTTGTGTCATTTTGATTTTTAATTTCTTAACTGTGATACATTTGATTTTGAATTTTGAATTTTGAATTTTGAATCTCGTTCTAAATAATGATAATTAAAAACACTGTTACTCTATTTTAAGAACAAAATCATCAATTTGATAAAATATAAATTAATTTGACAAAAATAAATGTCAAAACATTATTTTTGAATTTTGAAAAATTATTTCTACCCACCAAAGATAAAATTATATAAAAATGATAAATCTTTTATATTTTTATATTTTTAATTTTTTTACCAAATTATTTTTTAGTATGTGTTTAGATGATGATCATGTGATGCGTAATTGTTTTTGTTAATTTTTTGAATGGTTATTATGTAATAGATGGTTGTATGTGTTGTTAACAGATTTTTTTTTTTTTTTTTATAGTTATCATATAATGGATGGTTATTAGGTTGTAATCGATATGTTTAATATATGAAATGTTTTTAGTTTTGGATTTTTTTATTTAATGGATTGGTTTAATAATGACATTAAAATTGTTGACATGTTTGACTTTTGAAAAAATAGAAATTAATTTAACAAAAATAAATATAAAAAAAAATTATTTTAAAAAAAAATTTCCACCCCCCTACCAAAAGATAAAATCATATAAAAAATAGTGTGTTTTTAATTTTTTTCACTAATTTAATTTTTAATTTTTTAGAAAAATTTTCTAAAAATAGATTTTGAAAACTAAACCAAACAGAACTTTATAATCGAGAAAGTTTCAATTTTCAATATTACTTTTAAAAAAATGTCATTACATTTCAAACAACATACAAGTTCATAAAATAAGGTATATGACGACTCTGCTATTGAAATAGACCGTTTGTAAAAGAAATATTTTTTTTATTGTTCTTGTTTTAAATAAAATTAAAAATTGAAGATTAAATATATCATAATTGAAAATTCAAAAATTAAAATAACCCAAATCTCAAATTATCGAAACTTTCAGTGTAATTCCCCCTAAAAGATTTGACACTAGTAATATTAATAGAAGCAACAGTGTAACTTAGAATAATGTCATTAATTAAACACTAAGCTTTGGTTCAATTGGGATATGTGGTAACTTATCGGGTAGATACCCTAACTATACAGGAGTCTTCAAGCGTGGTTAAATTTTCAACGCTGGTTACACTGTCTTAGGGAACAATGTCACATGGTCAATCAGTGTGGTTCCAAAAAAAAAAAAAAAACATAAAATAAATTGAAAATAAATAAATAAAAATGTAGGGTAAATTATACTAACGATCCCTATAGTTTGGAGCTTGTGTCACTTTGATGGGTAACTCTATTTACACACCATTCATTTACTCACTACCCACCGTTTTCTCAATTTTTTTTATTACAATTGTGTCCCTCGGTTAAATTACTTTTTTAGACAAATCTTAAACCCTAATTTCTCATACACACCCAAACACCACCACTGCAAACCACAAGCCTCCGGTTTTGAATCAGCGCCGACGTCGCTCCCTCGTCCTTCTTATGACTCCACCTCTTTTATCCTCAAGCCTCGTCACGCCTCCAGTCTTCCACATCATTCTCCTCCTCATCCTCATCCTCCTCCTCCTCCTCCTCCTTCTTCTTCTTCTTCTTCACGGTGAAACCCTAATCTATCCCTCTGTCTTGCGGCGGATCTCTCTCTTTCGTGCAGCAACGGATCTCTCTCTTTATGCCATTTGGGGGTCACGATGGATGAGAGTTGTGGCGGAGGTGCATCACGGCGATGAGGGGCTGCAATTTTACTAGGAAAGCAAATCTTGGTGGCTATGGCTGATGACGACGGTCAGAAGTAGAGAACAAGTGTAGACTCGAATAAGAAGGGAAAAGAGAAGGTGCATGAGGAGGGCTGTGACAGGTGGCGAAATGGAGGCGACAAAAGGGGGTGGCGCGACTGAAAAAATTTGAGTAGGAATGGTGACTAGCGGCTCGCTGTTGATGGCGACGACATGGTGGAGTTAAGGTTAGGGTTGTGATTGGAGAAGATGGGGATAGTTTGGGATTATTGAAAAATTGATAGTGTGCATTGAGCGAAAAATAAAAAAAAATTAAAATTAGATGGGGTGTGAAATGAGTAAATGGTGTGTATTGAAAGAGTTTATGGTGTGTAAATAGAGTTACCCCATTTTGGTCCTTGACTTTTTAATTGTGACACATTTGACCCTGAATTTTGAATCTTGTTTCAAATAATGACAATTGAAGATGCTATTGGATTTTTCAAGGGCAAAATTGTCAATTTGATAAAATATAAACTAATTTGAGAAAAATAAATGTAAAAAAATTATTTTTAGCTACTAAAGATAAAATTATATAAAATTGATAAATCTTTTAGACATTTATTTATGTTTTTACTAAATTAATTTTTATTATGTATTTGGATGATGATCATGTAAAATTAATTTTTAAAATTAATCATGTAATTTTTATTAATTTTTATCAATTTTACATAATTTTATTTTTGGTAGGTAGAAATAATTTTTAAAATATTTTTTTGACATTTATTTTTATCAAATTAGTTTATATTTTATCAAATTAACGATTTTGCCCTTGAAATTAAGCAATGGTATGTTCAATTGTTCTTATTTGGAACAAAATTCAAAATTTAGGGTCAAATATGTCTCAATTAAAAAGTCGGGGACTAAAGTGACATAAGTCCCAAACTATAGGAACTATTAGTGTCATTTGTCCAAAAATGTATATGAAAAAATATAAAAATGAATTGAAAAAACGTTAAATTTAGATTTAGATTTTTTAATAAAAATATATTTTAAAAATATGATTTTAGGATAAAATCGTGATTCCAAAACACAATTTTAGATAATTTATTGCAAAATGTAGTTATCAAGTCATGTTTTTATAAATATCATTTCATCCTTAAAATTTTATATATATATATATATTAAAAATATAATTTTATGAATTAAAATAAATTTAAAAGTGTTTTAGTTTGAAAGTTTAATTTTGTAATAAAATAAAGGGAAAATCACACCCCAGTGTATTTTATTAAAAAAAATAAAAATACATAACAATAAGTTAAAAAATATATTAAAATTTTAATTATTTGGACATTTTTTCTATATTCACAAGCCAATAATTGGAATTAGCAATCACTCTTCCCGGAGAATAGAGGAGACATCCGCACATGGTGCTGTTGTCATTTTCCACCCACAAAGTTTGTACCGAAATTTAATGGAGTTGTGAGCCGGTGGTTTGTTGTAGGTCCTCTACACTTTTGAAAGAAGACAAAGAGGGGAAAAAGTTAAAAGATAGCCCTTGTTACTGTGCTTTTAAATCACAGGGCTATTGTATGGAACTTCATGTTTTATAGGCGCTGTTTGAAAATGGTGGGTTAAGGTCATTATAGCTTAAAATATAAAATAAGTCTAAAAGTTAATACTGTTTACAGTTAAAAAAAAAAAAAAAAAAAAAGGCTGCAGCCCGTTATATTGTCACGGTCAGAAATTGTTACATTAAGGGCTAAATTATCATTTTGTCTATTTATATCAATTTAAAAAATTATTATTTAGGAATAAATTTGTCATTTTAAATTCAAGTATCATTTCAACACACTTTTCAATACAATAACTCAACTAAAAATTCATCTCATCTTTCCAAATACAAAAACTAAAATAGCCTACTAAAATAGTCAAAAAACTTCTAAAATAGCCACTTTCTAAACGAGGCCATAGTAAGACTTTGTTTGGAAAGTTTACATTTTTTTGGTATTAAAAAGTCATTAAAAAAAAGTTTAAAGATAAAAAAAAATTCAACAGATACAAAAAATTTAAGATTTATTTTTTGTTATACAATACCATTGCAGCATCGTACATAAGCCAATCTTTTTTTAAAAAAAAATTTACCTCACAACAATTTCAAATGAAAATGCATTTACGCCGAAATTGAGATAAAGACAAAGAGATTATTACAAAATTTTGACAATTGTCAATCTTCCAACAACTTAACATAAGAGTTAACATTGTTAAAATTTGGATACAGGATATTATATAGTAGAGCCTAATTGAGAGAAATCAAATTTAATTGGATAGCATCGGTTCATGTTGCTTTTAGGAAAGCCAATAAAAGAGTGCTAATGGACTCATCTGATAGATATCAAAAGCATTTATAGATACATAAAATAAAATAAAACTGTTGATGGAGCCAGCTACAGTTCAACCCTCAAAACAATTACTAAAGCGAAGCTGCAAGTTGCTTACATGAAGCCTGGAACATCTCAATAAGACAGATCACAAACAGAGACTCCTTAGCTGTAAAAGGACAGATATAATGTAAATAATACAATTTCAATTACTATATATATATATACTTTTATGAACTTTCATACCTCAAGGCAAAGAAAAAATGCAATAGACTCTATGTTTGAAGCTACCATTGTATCTCAAATCATTAGAATTCCCTTGTCTTTTTCTCTTACACCTGATTCATGAAGAGAAAATAAAACTAAAGCGAAATGTGAAAGAAATTTAAGTTACATTTCATTCACATTTCCCTCCTATTTTCTTTTCGCTCCACAAATCATTAATCCAAATCCAAAATGCAAACACACCCATGGGAAGTTTGGGTTTTCTGCTAGAATAGTAAGGGATGGAAGAGGAAGTCTTGTAGCTAGAAAGACTGAAAGATTGCCAATTGATCAGATGCATATCAGTGTCATTGAATTAGCTAAAGCACAATTCATTGATTCGACTCGCATATTAGAAAGAAAAAAAATACAACAAAAGGAATAGAACTTATTCAATATTAACTCAATGTAGTGTCTTCTATCTAAGTTTCTTATCATTTCAATAAAGTGTCACTTAAATATTTTTTTCAACAAACTGTCGACACAGATTATATATGCAAGAACTCTGATGGCTTGGAGTGGACAAGGAAATGATGAGCAATGGATATAAGCAGGCTCCTAAGACAAAGAAAAGGTTAAGCTTCTCTATCACCATTCTATCTCTACATTCAATTTCTCTCTCTTTTCTAACTTGCTCGTCGGAGGGTTCGTTAGGGGACTCCACGTTCCCCGTTGAATTCTTATGCAGGTCTCTCCGTGGACTTGGCGTCTCGGGCACCAGTTGGGAAGCGTGGATCAAACCGACCCATTCTGTCTGGAACCCCTTGTATCATTAGTTGGCACCGTCGTGGGAAACCTTATTGCTCCTTCTGGCAACTGTGTTCATTGTCGTCGGAGACCCACTCCTGATAATCCTCACCTGCCACCCACCAAGGTGGATGGTCACAATCAGATCCATGGCTTCTCAATACAACGTTGTCGATCTTCCAGCCGACCCCCCTAACCCAAACAACCCACCGCAGTACTTCACCGAGCTCACCAGCAACATTAACTGCCTAGCCGAACAAAACCAAGCCCTGATTAATGCTTTACTTCAAAGAAACCTTCCTATACCTCCTCTACCACCTCAAGATATTCCACTCAACCAAGAACAAGCCCCGAGCCATCCTATCAAACAGTCCCACCCGTTCAACTTGGAAGGCTTGTGACCTCCTCCCACAAATATGAACCCGCCACCTCGGGCCCCACTTTCATCGGTCCAGGCACCCACCATTGAGAGAGAGGCCACCAGTGTCCAGCCTCCGCTGCATTCCGGTGGTGACAATGTTCCTCTCTGGGATGTGGAACTCCGTACCATAAAACTCCAGCTTCAGGGAGTTATGCAGAACATACAGAATAAACCATCTATCACAGTGAGCTCACCATTTGTTGCCTCCATCAAGGACAAACCCTTACCTCCTAAGTTCAAAATGCCCTCGCTCGACTCTTTCGACGGCACAACGAACCCGGTCAACCATTTGGAAACTTATAGGACCCTCATGGTCCTCCATGTATTCCCTGACGAGATCATGTGTCGGGCATTCCCCGTAACACTTAAGGGGTCGGCTCGACTCTAGTTTAGTCAACTGCCAACAGACTTTGTCTCTATTTTCCAACACTTAAGTGACTCATTTCTCAGCCATTTCATTGGTGCCCAGCGTCGTTAAGAACCCAACCTCAATATTCGCTGACCGAGAAGTCGTTCTTAACTTCACACCGCTTCAACACAAGCCTGCGGTGGCGAAAACGACGACAATGTCATTCTCACAACTTTCATGGCCCGTCTACGATTATCTGATTTCCTCTTTTTTCTCTTCAAAAACCCCCCGACCTCCATGGCAACCTTACTTTCCAAAGCCCAAAAATACATGAACGCCGAAGATTTCCTAGCCACCCAACAAGATCCTACAGGCTACAGCCAAAAACCCGACCCCCAGATAGAAGAGAAAGGATTCTGAAACCAGAAACACCCCGTACACTCACAAAACACCTCAGTATACCGACCGTCATTTGCCGATCACCGACCGCCTACGGTTCGAACTATACATACCCCTCAATTCCCCCATGGAACAAGTCCTGAACCAGATCCAATGAGATTATCCCCTAAAATGGCCCCAACCATCACGGTCTCCTTCTAATCGACGTGACCAGTCCAAATACTGCCGCTTTTATCAGGACCACGGCCATAATACCGAGGAGTGTGTTAACCTCAAAGACTAGGTCGAGAGCTTGATCACCCCAAAGAAAAGCAAATGACTGAACCTACCAGAAACAACCATCGGCGTACCCCTCCTTGACAGCTCGCACAACCTAACCCAAGTCATGATAGGCCCCCACAACAACCCCGGGCATAAGGCAACCCTACCCCTCCGGTTGGAAAGATCAGAGTTATTGTGGCGGGCTTGCTTGTTGAGGACCATCCCACTCGGCTCAACGGGCAGAACTCAGAAAGATAAGGTAGGGCTCAGATAAAGAAGTTGCCACATTTGGCTGCCCTTTCAAACACCCCAAGCAATGGATGGAGCCCATCACCTTTACGGAGGCCGACTGCACAAGCATCCGTTACCCCCATGACAACCCCCTCGTCATCTCTGCCCTCCTCTCTAATTACAAAGTCAGACGGGTTCTCGTCGACAACGGCAGCTCTTTAGACATTATCTTCCTAAACGCCTATCGCCAACTCAAGGTTGGGAAAGAAAGTTTGTCCCCTCTCCAAACCCCACTGGTTGGCTTCACTGAAGACCGAGTGACCTCCATAGGCTCCATCAATCTTCTCATCACCATTGGAGAATACCCGCGGCAGACCACAAAATTGTTTACTTTCTTCGTCGTCGACTGTCCCTCTGCTTACAACATTATCCTCGGCTGCACCGCCCTAAATGCTTTTCAAGCTGTCACATCCACTTTCCACCTAGCCATAAAATTCCCTACCGACCTTAGGGTCGGCACTGTAAGGGGAGAACAAACCGTATCTAGAGAATGTTACGTCGCTTCACTTAAAGAGGTTAAGCTGAAGGAGGCTATATCATTGAAGGACTCGATGTCAGAAATGAAGACAAGCTGGTCACAGGGGAACCAGTGGAAGAGCTTCATCGACCCTACAAACCTGACAAAAACTGCCAAGATCGGCAGCCAACTAAAATAACACGAATTTCAAACTATACTGATTAGTTTCAACAATCAAGCACATTGTTTTTTTTTTTTTTTTTAAACAGAATCAAACACAATGTTTAATGTTTAGTGTTTAGTGAATACTTATTAGTCTCGATTAATTATGCGTTATAAGTAGAGTAATTATTCAGTTTTTAAGAATTTCATATTAGCTTGTCAAACTAAAAATATAGAAATAAATGAATACATAATTTTAAAAGTAAGAAAATAATAGACAAATTACAAATTTTTAATTGCTTGGACATTTTTTTCTATATTCACAAGCCTATAAGACCGGAATTAGCAATCACTCTTCCTGGAGAATAGAGGAGACATGGGCACATGGTGTTGTTGTCATTTTCCACCCACCAAGTTTCTACAAAAATTTAATAACCTTGTTTATTTTTATTTTTCAGAAAATGCTTTTTCAAAAATTTTATATTCTTATTTTTCGTATTTTTTTGTTTTTATTAAATTTTTTTAATATTTTAAGTAATTTTTTTATTTTTTAGACACACCTAACATAAATACACCTAAAAAGTAAAAAAATTATAAAAAAATTCTTTTAAAAATTCACGAAATACCAAAAATATAAAAAAAAATACAAGAATTCAGTACATTTTTTGTATTTTTATATATTTATTAATTTTTTAAAATATTTTTTCATAAATTTTTTACTTTTTAGATATATCTAACTAAGATGCATTTAAAAAAGTAAAAAAAAAATGTTTAAAATTTAAAAAATATTCACTAAAAATAAAAAAATATGAAAATTAAAAAATTTAATTTTTAAAAAATTTTAGTCTGAAAAACTCAAATCAAACACACTTAGGGTCCGTTTGGGAAGAACTAAAGTGGGCTTTTTTGGCTATTTTAGCTACAAAAAACAAAACATTACATTCAACCCATAATCATTACACTCTTCTCTCACAAAAAAAGTTAAAAAAGTCAAAAAGTCAAAAAATTCTTTCCAAACCAAACTTTTTAACTCAAGTTAAAATAGCTAAAAAATCAAAAAACTAAAAAACAATCCACTTTCCAAACGGAGGCTTAATGGAATTGTGAGCTGGTGGTTTGTATTGTAGGTCTCTACACCTTTAAAAGAAGACAAAGTGGGGAAAAAGGTCAAAAGATAGGCCTTTATTATTGACCTTTTAAATCACAGGGCTACTGAATGGAACTTCATGTTTTATAGCAAGGCTCTCTTTGGAAAGTGTGTATTTTTATTTTTGGATTAAAAAGTCATTAAAAAAACAACAATGATTCATCCTATTAAAAATATCATCACTAATAATACTAATGCATTAAAAAAAAAATACAACTCTAAAATCAAAACATCACATTATTACTAGCGGGACCCACTGCCACCTAATTAGTGGACTAATTAGTGCTCCCAAGCATTTTTCTAAAAAAAAAAGTTTAAAGATCAAAAAAAAAAAAAATTTAACTGATACAAAGGCCCTGTTTGAAAGAATTATGAGAAAGTGCTTATAATTTATACATAAAATGCTTATAGCTTATAACTATGAACATAAGCTTATTTCTGACTTATAAATTAAGCATGTCCTACCCTACTCAAAGAATAAATTGATTTCTAACTTCTAAAAAACTATAAGTTATAAGCTATAAGCTAAACCAAACACATAAAAATAACTTAAATTAAGCTGAAAGCTGAAATAAGCGGCTTTTAAGCTGTACCAAGTAGGCACAAAATATTAAAGATTCATTTTTTTCTTTACAATACCGTTGCAGAATGGTGCATCATACAATTCCGAATGAAAATGTATTTACATCAAAATTGAAATAAAAACAAAGAGACTATTACAAAATTTTGATAATTGTCAATCTTCTTCTGGCAATTTAACATAAGAGTTAGCATTGTTAAAATTTAGAATTATAGTCGAGTCTAGTTGAGAGAGAAATCAAATTTTAATCTGGCAAACGGTTTGAGTGTTGCTTCTAGGAAAGCCAAAAAAAAAAAAGGGTGCTAATAGATTCATCTGATAGATATCAAAAGATGAACAGAGTCTCAACCTCATTTACAAGACATTTTCCATACCATGTGAAAGCAATGAATCCTATGAATGAGTCTTTCCAGCAACAAGAAAAAAGCACCCTTTGCACACATATTTATGAATATTACAAAATTGACCAAAATTTATTGGGGTCTTGCTCTTTCCGTGTTAATTACTCTTGTTTTTATATGTTTACACATTGTTTAGGAGAAGGCCGGGTGTTAACTACGTCAGGAAAAATTATTAAAAAAAAAAAAATTTAAACATTTCTCCACCTCAAAACTTTTTCAGATGAATTTAGCTACTTGAATCAACAAATTCCCGATCCATTTGGCTGCGAACGAGACAACAGCCTCAGCCATATTTCTTTGGCCTAGGTGCAGCCAAGAGAGCTCATAAGTTATCTCTGATCAATACAAAGTAACATTTTTGCAACTTAAAAGATTTTCTGACTTAAAATATTAGGCGAATTACACTAACGATTTCTATAGTTTGGGATTTGTGTCATTTTAATTTTTAATTTTTTAACTGTGATACATTTGATTTTAAATTTTAAATTTTAAATTTTGAATTTTGAATCTCGTTCTAAATAATGATAATTAAAAACACTGTTACTCTATTTTAAGAACAAAATTATCAATTTGATAAAATATAAATTAATTTGACAAAAATAAATGTCAAAACATTATTTTTGAATTTTGAAAAATTATTTCTACCCACCAAAGATAAAATTATATAAAAATGATAAATCTTTTATATTTTTATATTTTTAATTTTTTTACCAAATTATTTTTTAGTATGTGTTTAGATGATGATCATGTGATGCGTAATTGTTTTTGTTAATTTTTTGAATGGTCATTATGTAATAGATGGTTGTATGTGTTGTTAATAGATATATATATATATATATTTTATAGTTATCATATAATGGATGGTTATTAGGTTGTAATCGATATGTTTAATATATGAAATATTTTTAGTTTTGGATTTTTTTATTTAATGGATTGGTTTAATAATGACATTAAAATTGTTGACATGTTTGACTTTTCAAAAAATAGAAATTAATTTAACAAAAATAAATATAAAAAAAATTATTTTAAAAAAAAATTTCCAACCCCCTCCCAAAAGATAAAATCATATAAAAAATAGTGTGTTTTTAATTTTTTTCACTAATTTAATTTTTAATTTCTTAGAAAATTTTTCTAAAAATAGATTTTGAAAACTAAATCAAACAGAACTTTATAATCGAGAAAGTTTCACTATTACTTTTAAAAAAATGTCATTACATTTCAAACAACATACAAGTTCGTAAAATAAGGTATATGACGACTCTGCTATTGAAATAGACCATTTGTAAAAGAAATATTTTTTTTATTGTTCTTGTTTTAAATAAAATTTAAAATTGAAGATTAAATATATCATAATTAAAATTTTAAAAATTAAAATAACACAAATATCAAATTATAGAAACTTTCAGTGTAATTCCCCCTAAAAGATTTGACACTAGTAGGAATGGCAACGTCGGGATCACCTCCGTCACCGTCTCCGATCCCCAAATCTGCCCCGATCCCGAAACTCCCGAGTCCCCATCCCCGTCCCCAACGAGGATCGGGGTTCCCCGACCCCGAAAAGTCCCCGATCCAACTCTGTTTCAACATTCAACACCATCAACAGATAAAAAAAAAAAGAATAACAGTTCATCAAAAAAAAAAAAAACAGATCTGTTTCAACATTCAACATCATCAACATAGATCAACAAAAAAAACCAACAGATCAAAAAAAAAAAAAGTTACAGATCATCAACCGAAAAAAAAAAATTACAGATCATCAGATCAAAAAATCAATAACAGATAAAAAAAAATAACAGATCTTACAGATCTGAGCTAATGAGGGCGGCGGAGGAGGATATCGGCGGAGGAGGGCGGCGGTGGACATCGGCGGATAAGGACAGTGGTGGAGATCGACACTGCTGCACTCCATCAGATCTGCCATGGCGACGGAGGAGGAGGCGGTGGTAGCGTGGAGGAGGCTCCTGTGTCTGAGATGTGTGAAGAGAAGCGAAGAGAGAGAGTGAGAGAAGAGAAGAGAGCGAACGAGAGAAGAGAGTGTGAGATGAGCTACTGAGCTGTTCAACAACAGGGGTTGAAATCTATATAATATAATATATATTATATTATATTATATTATATTATATATATAATAGAGAGTGTGAGACAACCGAGGATAATATAATATATATATAATAGAGTGTGAGATAAGAGAGTGCAACAGAGTTTGACTGACATATATATAATATATATATATATATAAATCGAGGCTAACTGGGCGGGTTGGTGGCCAGGATGAAATATATATCACTGCTTTCCGAATCTGTCGGATTTTTAAATACCGTCCCCGTGGAGGTATTTTTCGGAAAAAACTCGCTTAAATCAGGGTCGGGATCGGGGATCCCCGTCGGACCGGTTTCAAATTGCCATCCCTAGACACTAGTAATATTAATAGAAGCAACAGTGTAACTTAGAATAATGTCATTAATTAAACACTAAGCTTTGGTCCAATTGGGATATGTGGTAACTTATCGGGCCGATACCCTAACTATACAGGAGTCTTCAAGCGTGGTTAAATTTTCAACGCTGGTTACACTGTCTTAGGGAACAATGTCACATGGCCAATCAGTGTGGTTCCAAAAAAAAAAAAAAAGACATAAAATAAATTGAAGATAAATAAATAAAAATGTAGGGTAAATTATACTAACGATCCCTATAGTTTGGAGCTTGTGTCATTTTGGTGGGTAACTCTATTTACACACCACTCATTTACTCACTACCCACCGTTTTCTCAATTTTTTTTATTACAATTGTGTCCCTCGGTTAAATTACTTTTTTAGACAAATCTTAAACCCTAATTTCTCATACACACCCAAACACCACCACTGCAAACCACAAGCCTTTCGAATCAGCGCCGACGTCACTCCCTCATCCTTCTTGTGACTCCACCTGTTTTATCCTCAAGCCTCGTCACGCCTCCAGTCTTCCACATCATTCTCCTCCTCATCCTCCTCCTCCTTCTTCTTCTTCTTCTTCTTCTTCACGGTGAAACCCTAATCTATCCCTCTGTCTTGCGGCGGATCTCTCTCTTTCGCGCAGCAACGGATCTCTCTCTTTATGCCATTTGGGGGTCACGATGGATGAGAGTTGTGGCGGAGGTGCATCACGGCAATGAAGGGTTGCAATTTTACTAGGAAAGCAAATCTTGGTGGCTATGGCTGATGACGACGGTCGGAAGTAGAGAACAAGTGTAAACTCGAATAAGAAGGGAAAAGAGAAGGTGCATGAGGAGGGCTGTGACAGGTGGCGAAATGGAGGCGACAAAAGGGGGTGGCGACCTGAAGGGCTGAGTAGGAATGGTGACTAGCGGCTCGCTGTTGATGGCGACGACATGGTGGAGTTAAGGTTAGGGTTGTGATTGGAGAAGATGGGGATAGTTTGGGATTATTGAAAAATTGATGGTGTGCATTGAGCGAAAAATAAAAAAATTAAAATTAGATGGGGTGTGAAATGAGTAAATGGTGTGTATTGAAAGAGTTTATGGTGTGTAAATAGAGTCACCCCATTTTGGTCATTGACTTTTTAATTGTATAATTTGTGCCAATTTTGAATCTTGTTTCAAATAATGACAATTGAAGATGCTATTGGATTTTTCAAGGGCAAAATTGTCAATTTGATAAAATATAAACTAATTTGAGAAAAATAAATTTCAAGAAATTATTTTTGAATTTTTAAAAATTATTTTTAGCTACTAAAGATAAAATTATATAAAATTGATAAATCTTTTAGACATTTATTTATGTTTTTACTAAATTAATTTTTATTATGTATTTGGATGATGATCATGTAAAATTAATTTTTAAAATTAATCATGTAATTTTTATTAATTTTTATCAATTTTACATAATTTTATTTTTGGTAGGTAGAAATAATTTTTAAAATATTTTTTTGACATTTATTTTTATCAAATTAGTTTATATTTTATCAAATTAACGATTTTGCCCTTGAAATTAAGCAATGGTATGTTCAATTGTTCTTATTTGGAGCAAAATTCAAAATTTAGGATCAAATATGTCCCAATTGAAAAGTCGGGGACTAAAGTGACACAAGTCCCAAACTATAGGGACTATTAGTGTCATTTGTCCAAAAATGTATATGAAAAAATATAAAAATGAATTGAAAAGACGTTAAATTTAGATTTAGATTTTTTAATAAAAATATATTTTAAAAATATGATTTTAGGATAAAATCGTGATCCCAAAACACAATTTTAGGTAATTTATTGTAAAATGTAGTTATCAAGTCATGTTTTTATAAATATCATTTCATCCTTAAAATTTTATATACATATATATATATATATATTAAAAATATAATTTTATGAATTAAAATAAATTTAAAAGTGTTTTAGTTTGAAAGTTTAATTTTGTAATAAAATAAAGGGAAAATCACACCCCAGTGTATTTTATTAAAAAAAATAAAAATACATAACAATAAGTTAAAAAATATATTAAAATTTTAATTATTTGGACATTTTTTCTATATTCACAAGCCAATAATTGGAATGACCGCGATAGGTAACTCGAAAATGAAAAGCTCGAATGGCTTGAATTTTTTTTTTTTCCTTACTACTTCATTCTTTCTCTTCTTCCTTCCCTTTGGTTTGTTGAAAAAGCCTTCTCTCTTTCCTTGTTTTTCTTCTACGTAGCTTGAAAAAGCCTTCTGGGTTTGTTGAAAAGCAACACAACCCCCTCTCTCTCTCCTCAAACCCAAGGAAGAAGAAGAAGAAGAGATCAAAAAAAAAAAAAAAAATCAAAATCATCAGTCTGCAAAATCACCCAAAAAATCACCCCAAAAAAAAAAAATTCAAAACAAAATCAAAACAACCAAGTCTCAAAACAGTTGAGCCGAAGACCCATAGCCGAACATCAAGCTTCGGCCTCGCCTTCCATGGCGGATCAAGCTTCAGTCTAGCCTTCCATGGCGCTTCGGCCTCTCCTTCCATGGCCGATCAAGCTTCGAGGGTGATGAATTGCAGATTTGAGAAAGAAGAAAGGAAGGCACATCGATCCTCCTCCTCTTCCTTCTCCATTTCTCTCTTTCTCCTCTGTTTGTCCATTCGATTTCTCCATTTCTCTCTTTCTCCTCTTCCTCTATTTGTTTGGGTTTGGAGTGGAAGGGAAAGCAAGAAAGGAAAGGAAAAAAAAGTCAAGCGACGTCAAACGACGTCATTTCTGAAATCGAGCCAGAATCGAGCCTCAACATTCGAGCCCTCAAACATTTTTCTAATTGGAATTAGCAATCACTCTTCCCGGAGAATAGAGGAGACATCCGCACATGGTGCTGTTGTACCGAAATTTAATGGAGTTGTGAGCTGGTGGTTTGTTGTAGGTCCTCTACACTTTTGAAAGAAGACAAAGAGGGGAAAAAGTTAAAAGATAGCCCTTATTACTGAGCTTTTAAATCACAGGGCTATTGTATGGAACTTCATGTTTTATAGGCGCTGTTTGAAAATGGTGGGTTAAGGTTATTATAGCTTAAAATATAAAATAAGTCTAAAAGTTAATACTGTCTACAGTTTAAAAAAAAAAAAAAAGGCTGCAGCCCGTTACATTGTCACAGTCAGAAATTGTTACATTAAGGGCTAAATTATCATTTTGTCTATTTATATCAATTTAAAAAATTATAATTTAGAAATAAATTTGTTATTTTAAATTCAAGCATCATTTCAACACACTTTTCAACACAATAACTCAACTAAAAATTCATCTCATCTTCCCAAATACAAAAACTAAAATAGCCTACTAAAATAGTCAAAAAATCTCTAAAATAGCCACTTTCCAAACGAGGCCATAGTAAGACTTTGTTTGGAAAGTTTACATTTTTTTGGTATTAAAAAGTCATTAAAAAAAAGTTTAAAGATAAAAAAAAATTCAACAGATACAAAAAATTTAAGATTTATTTTTTGTTATACAATACCATTGCAGCATCATACATAAGCCAATCTTTTTTTTAAAAAAAATTTACCTCACAACAATTTCAAATGAAAATGCATTTACGCCGAAATTGAGATAAAGACAAAGAGATTATTACAAAATTTTGACAATTGTCAATCTTCCAACAACTTAACGTAAGAGTTAACATTGTTAAAATTTGGATACAGGATATTATATAGTAGAGCCTAATTGAGAGAAATCAAATTTAATTGGATAGCATCGGTTCATGTTGCTTTTAGGAAAGCCAATAAAAGAGTGCTAATGGACTCATCTGATAGATATCAAAAGCATTTATAGATACATAAAATAAAATAAAACTGCTGATGGAGCCAGCTACAGTTCAACCCTCAAAACAATTACTAAAGCAAAGTTGCAAGTTGCTTACATGAAGCCTGGAACATCTCAATAAGACAGATCACAAACAGAGACTCCTTAGTTGTAAAAGGACAGATACAATGTAAATAATACAATTTCAATTACTATATATATATACTTTTATGAACTTTCATACCTCAAGGCAAAGAAAAAATGCAATAGACTCTATGTTTGAAGCTGCCATTGTATCTCAAATTATTAGAATTCCCTTGTCTCTTTCTCTTACACCTGATTCATGAAGAGAAAAGAAAACTAAAGCGAAATGTGAAAGAAATTTAAGTTACATTTCATTCACATTTCCCTCCTATTTTCTTTTCGCTCCACAAATCATTAATCCAAATCCAAAATCCAAACACACCCATGGGAAGTTTGGGTTTTCTACTAGAATAGTAAGGGATGGAAGAGGAAGTCTTGTAGCTAGAAAGACTGAAAGATTGTCAATTGATCAGATGCATATCAGTGTCATTGAATTAGCTAAAGCACAATTCATTGATTCGACTCGCATATTAGAAAGAAAAAAAATACAACAAAAGGAATAGAACTTATTCAATATTAACTCAATGTAGTGTCTTCTATCTATGTTTCTTATCATTTCAATAAAGTGTCACTTAAATATTTTTTTCAACAAACTGTCGACACAGATTATATATGCAAGAACTCTGATGGCTTGGAGTGGACAAGGAAATGATGAGCAATGGATATAAGAAGGCTCCTAAGACAAAGAAAAGGTTAAGCTTCTCTATCACCATTCTATCTCTACATTCAATTTCTCTCTCTTTTCTAACTTGCTCGTCGGAGGGTTCGTTAGGGGACTCCCCGTTCCCCGTTGAACTCTTATGCAGGTCTCTTCGTGGACTTGGCGTCTCGGGCACCAGTTGGGAAGCATGGATCAAACCGACCCATTCTGTCTGGAACCCCTTGTATCATCAGTTGGCACCGTCTGTGGGAAACCTTATTGCTCCTTCTGGCAACTGTGTTCATTGTCGTCGGAGACCCACTCTTGATAATCCTCACCTGCCACCCACCAAGGTGGATGGTCACAATCAGATCCATGGCTTCTCAATACAACGTTGTCGATCTTCCAGCCGACCCCCCTAACCCAAACAACCCACCGCAGTACTTCACCGAGCTCACCAGCAGCATTAACTGCCTAGCCGAACAAAACCAAGCCCTGATTAATACTTTACTTCAAAGAAACCTTTGTGACCCCCTCCTACAGATATGAACCCGCCACCTCGGGCCCCACATTCATCGGTTCAAGCACCCACCCTTGAGGGAGAGGCCAGCAGTGTCCAGCCACCGCTGCATTCCGGTGGTGACAATGTTCCTCTCTGGGATGCGGAACTCCGCGCCATAAAACTCCAGCTTCAGGGAGTCATGCAGAACATACAGAATAAACCATCTACCACAGTGAGCTCACCATTTGTTGCCTCCATCAAGGACAAATCCTTACCTCCTAAGTTCAAAATGCCCTCGCTCGACTCTTTCAACGGCACAACGGACCCGGTCGACCATTTGGAAACTTATAGGACCCTCATGGTCCTCCATGTATTCCCTGACAAGATCATGTGTCGGGCATTCCCCGTAACACTTAAGGGGTTGGCTCGACTCTAGTTTAGTCAACTGCCAACAGACTTTGTCTCTATTTTCCAACACCTAAGTGACTCATTTCTCAGCCATTTCATTGGTGCCCAGCGTCAACGGTGTCCGGCAACCCAACTCCTCAATATTCGTAAGACCGAGGGGCAGTAGTTGCTCAGCTTCGTCACCCGCTTCAACACCGAAGCCCTGCAGGTAGCGGAAAATGACGACAATGTCATTCTCACAACTTTCATGGCCGGTCTACGATTATCTGATTTCCTCTTCTTTCTCTCCAAAAATCCCCCGACCTCCATGGCAACCTTACTTTCCAAAGCCCAAAAATACATGAACGCCGAAGATTCCCTAGCCACCCGACAAGATCCTACAGGCTACAGCCAAAAACCCGACCCCTAGATAGAAGAGAAAGGATTCTGAAACTAGAAACACCCCGTACACTCACAAAACACCTCAGTATACCGACCGACCTGCCCAAGCCGATCGGTCGGTGCCTACCTGACCGCCCGGCCGGTTCGAACTATACACACCCCTCAATTCCCCCATGGAACAAGTCCTGAACCAGATCCAACGAGATTATCTCCTAAAATGGCCCTAACCATCACGGTCTCCTTCTAATCGGCGTGACCAGTCCAAATACTGCCGCTTTTATCAGGACCACGGCCATAATACCGAGGAGTGTGTTAACCTCAAAGACCAGGTCGAGAGCTTGATACGCCAAGGGTGTCTCAGTCAGTTCACGGCAGCCCGCTCTCAGCAAAAGCAAATGATTGAACCTACCAGAAACAACCATCGGCGTACCCCTCCTTGACAGCTCGCACAACCTAACCCAAGTCATGATAAGCCCCCACAACAACCCCGGGCATAAGGCAACCCTACCCCTCCGGTTAGAAAGATCAAAGTTATTGCGGCAGGCTTGCTTGTTGAGGACCATCCCACTCGGCTCAACGGGAAGAACTCAGAAAGATAAGGTAGGGCTTAGATAAAGAAGTTGCCACATTGGGCTGCCCTTTCAAACACTCCAAGCAATGGATGGAGCCCATCACCTTTATGGAGGCCGACTGCACAGGCATCCGTTACCCCCATGATAACCCCCTCGTCATCTTTGCCCTCCTCTCTAATTACAAAGTCAGACGGGTTCTCGTCGACAACGGCAGCTCTTTAGACATTATCTTCCTAAACGCCTATCGCCAACTCAAGGTCGGGAAAGAAAGTTTGTCCCCTCTCCAAACCCCACTGGTTGGCTTCACTGAAGACCGGGTGACCTCCATAGGCTCCATTAATCTTCTCATCACCATTGGAGAATACCCGCGGCAGACCACAAAATTGCTTACTTTCCTCGTCGTCGACTGTCCCTCTGCTTACAACATTATCCTCGGCTGCACCGCCCTAAATGCTTTTCAAGCTGTCACATCCACTTTCCACCTAGCCATAAAATTCCCTACCGACCTTAGAGTCGGCACTGTAAGGGGAGAACAAACCGTATCTAGAGAATGTTACGTCGCTTCACTTAAAGAGGTTAAGCTGAAGGAGGCTATATCATTGAAGGACTCGACGTCAGAGATGAAGACGAGATGGTCAGAGGGGAACCAGTGGAAGAGCTTCATCGACCCTACAAACCTGACAAAAACTGCCAAGATCGACAGCCAACTATCCTCCTAGGCCAAGGCCGACCTTACGGCCCTCCTAATTGAGCACAATGACGTATTTTCCTAGACCCACTTCGACATGCCGGGTATTGACCCCTCCTTCATCACTCATCATCTCAGCATTGAACCCCATTTCCGACTCTTCCGCCAGAAGTAGCGCATCTTTTACCCGAAACGTAATACTCTCATTGTTTCTGAAGTAGATAAGCTCCTTGAGGCACAGTTTATAAAAAACGTGGACTACCCCAGATGGCTGTCAAATGTGGTCCTGGTCCATAAAAACAACGGTAAATGGCGATTTTGTGTTGATTACTCCGACCTTAACCGAGCTTGCCCCAAAGATAGCTATCCCCTTCCCCGCATAGATCTACTTGTCGATGCCACGGCCGGACATCAAATGCTCAGCTTCATGGATGCTTTCTCTGGCTACAATCAAATTCTGATGCACCCATCGGACCAGGAACACACCTCTTTCATAACTGACCGGGGGACTTACCACTATCGTGTCATGCCATTCGGGTTGAAAAATGCTGGAGCAACTTACCAACGGTTAGTCAATGCCGTTTTTCATCACCAGATAGGTCGGAACATGGAAGTATACGTTGACGACATGCTTGTCAAGAGAAAACTCTCCTCTGATCATCTGGCAGACCTGCGGGAGACCTTCGACACTCTGTGTAAGTATCAAATGAAGCTGAATCTGGAGAAATGCGCCTTCGGCGTCGGATTTGGGAAATTCTTGGGTTTCATGGTCAGTCAATGGGGTATCGAGGCTAACCCCGAAAAGATCAAGGCTCTGATAGAGATGCAGTCACCTAGAACAGTTAGAGAAATTCAAAGGCTTACGGGTAGAGTCACCGCCCTCAACTGTTTTATTTCCCGCGCAACAGACAAGTGCCTCCCCTTTTTCAAAGTCCTTCGGCAGGCTTTTGAGTGGACAGCAGAATCCGAAGAAGCCTTTCAGCAATTGAAGCAGTGCATGGCCAACCCCCCCTACTTTCTCAGGCGATCACGGGTGAGCCCCTTTTTCCTCTACTTAGCCGTATCGAACACTACAGTCAATGCAACCCTCATCAGTGAAGATGGCTTTGTCCAGCGTTCGGTCTACTACATTAGTCAAGCTCTCAGGGGAGCAGAACAGAACTACCCACTGCTTGAAAAGATGGCCCTGGCCTTGGTCATAGCCTCAAGATGACTCTGACCTTACTTCCAGGCCCACCTCATTGTCGTCCTCACTGACTAACCTTTGAAGAAGATAATGCAACAATCAGAGTTGTCCGGCCGACTTATGTCAATCGAGCTCAGCCAATTTGACATCTCCTACCGACCTCGAACAGCGATCAAAAGGCAGGCTGTCGCTAATTTTATCCTGGAATTCACTAATCCCACTCTAGCCACGGCCCGCCTGCCCAAGCAATCCAATACTGAGGCAGAAAACCCCCACTCTTGGACCCTCAATGTCGATGGATCATCCCGTAAAGAAGGCAGTGGGGCTGGCCTCATCCTTACCGCCCCTGAGGGTGGTTATTTCAAGTGCGCTCTCTGTTTCTTGTTCGACGCAAGCAATAACGAGGCCGAATATGAGGCATTGATCGTAGGTCTTTGCCTAGCCAGAGACATTGGCGTAAGCCATATCTAGGTGTTCAGCGATTCTTAGCTCATCGTCGGCCAAATTATGGGAGAATTCGAGGTCAAGGAAGACACAATGCGGGCTTACAAATATATTGCACTCCCCCTTGTTCGCCTCTTCAACACTTTCCACATCAAGCACATCCCTCGGATGGAAAACTCCAAGGCAGATGAAATGGCTCAATTAGCTTTTGCCGACCAGTCAGACCTCAGCCATGGCGTCCGCCTTGAATACCTGGCCCATCCGGCCATTTCCCCAAACCAGCAGCAAGTCCACTTCCTCCAAAATGATATGGACGGCAGACATCCTTCTATTTTTGACCAATGGGGAATTTCCAGATGACAAAACAGCAAGCCGCCAAAGTCAGGGCCCGGTCCTCCAACTACATTTTTATCAATGGCCACTTGTACAAACGTGGCTTTTCGCGTCCATACCTAAGATGCCTCAATCTTGCTCAAACGACCTACATGATGAGGGAAGTCCACGAGGGTGTATGTGGTAACCATTCGGGTGCCAGGTCGTTGGCCCATAAAATACTCCGCACTGATTACTTTTGGCCTACTCTCAACCAAGATGCCACTAAGTTCGTGCTTAAGTGCGACAAGTGTTAGCGCTTCACCAACATCCCCCATGCTCCACCGACAGAACTGATTACGCTCAGCAGTCCATACCCCTTCGCCAAGTGGGGCATAGACTTAGTCGGTCCATTACCCATTGGTAGGGGCCAAACCAAGTTCGCTGTGGTCGCCATTGATTACTTCACCAAATGGGTGGAGGCGGAATCCCTCGCCACAATCACCGAAAGGAACACAACCAGATTCATCTGGCAGTCGATTGTATGCCGATTTGGAATCCCCCAAGCCATTATCTCAGACAACGGCAAGTAATTCGACATTGCCAAGTTTAGGAAATTTTGTGCAGAGCTCCACATTCAGCCGTACTTCTCTTCCATAGGCCATCCCCAAGCCAATGGGCAAGTCGAGGTCACCAACCGGTCTCTCTTGAAGATCATCAAAACCAAGTTGGAAGCCGTTAAGGCACTCTGGACTGAGGAACTGCCAAACATACTCTGGGCCTATCGCACTACCACTCGAACCCCTACTAGGGAGACCCCTTTTTGCTTAACATACGGTGCTAAGGCGGTCATCCCAGTTGAAATTGGCCCGCCAACCCCGAGGGTGCTGCACCCGGATCCAGAACTCACCAAAGACTTGCGTCGGGCTGACTTAGACTTGATCGAAGAGCTCCGAGAAACAGCTGCTGTCAGACGAGCCTCATATCAACAAAAAATGAGAACACACTACAACCGCAAGGTTCGATCGAGGGAGTTCACAGTCGGGGACTTAGTCTTGCGTGAGGCAGCTCTCGCCACCAAAAATCCAGCTGAGGGCAAGCTCGCCGCCAAATGGGAAGGGCCTACATCGTTAAAGCCAGACCTCGCCCAGGCACTTACCGACTCCAAGATATGGAAGGTCAAGACCTCCCCCAGTCGTGGAATGCCGAACACTTGAAGCGTTATTTCCAGTAAAATACCATGTCCTATTTTTGTACTGATCAATTGCTGTATAACAATCTACACACCTGGTTACTTTTGCCTTTTTCATACATGATGTAATTATCTGATCAGTAGGTTACACTTTGAATGACAATGACTTTGCATCTCCATTATGTGCGATGTGTTTCAATGACGACTTGTTAAGACTAAGCTATATAAAGCCTTAGCCGGACTGAGCACGGGGAGCTTAGCCAGACTGAGTCACTTAAAGCCTCAGCCAGACTGAGCACGAAGAGCTCAGCCAGACTGAGTTACTTAAAGCCTCAGCCAGACTGAGCACGAAGGGCTCAGCCAGACTGAGTTACTTAAAGTCTCAGCCAGACTGAGCATGACGAGCTCAGCCAGACTAAGTGGCGGTCGACTGGACTGAGCATAAAGAGCTCAACCAGATGAAGGGCTTTCCCAGCAAGAGACGTGGTTAAAATTCAGCGGCCGATTTTAATGATTTAATGTTACAACATGGTGGCCATACTTAGTCAAAATCCTACCCATTTTAGCAGTATTTATATTTTTAATCTCACATTTTCCACATAGTTAAAATTCAGGTCCATAGTCATCCAAGTCAGCCTTTCATCTTTTATTCTTTAACATTTTCATATACGCCCATTTTTAATGATTTTTGCATCATGGCTTTCTCACAAGTTAGGCCAATCTGCGCACAAGTCTTAATTTCATACCCATTTTTTGTTGAATTATTTCCAAATTTACAACCCAGAAGAAATAAGGGCAACAATGATACAAAAGACAAGTCGTTTTATTCCAAAAACTTATGGTTACATACAACTTTCTACAGAAATTACACATAACCAAAAAAAAAAAAACAAAAACAAAAACAAAACAAAATTTTTACATGCATCAGTCTTCTTCACTAGAGACCAAGTCTTCCTCCTCAACCCCCTCATCCAAGGAGGTCTGGGCAACGTCGTCTTCATCTATTTTCACACTACTGAAGTCTAAGTTTGGGAACAGCTCTTCCGCTTTACGTTTGAAGGTCTTCCAGCCGTTGTCTCAGAACTCAGCCATCTCGTGCTCATAAAAATCCGACCGCTGGAAGCTTTAGATCACTTCTTCTTCACTCCTACTTCCAGCGGCCACTCTCGACGGCCCAGCCCCCCCATCACCCTCTCTTGCCAAGCTCGTGGTGATTGCGACATCAATCGCTATCTAGAACTCGGCGAATTCTTTGAATTGCTCCACCGCCGCCTTGCACAGGTCGGGGTACGCCGCTCTCTCAGACACTGATTTAGCCCTTTCCTTAGCCAAAGTCTTCTCCAACTCAGCGATCTTATTGTTAGCCATTTCCTTGTCCTTCAGCGCTTGATCCCGTAGATCCTCATTGCTGGTCATGGCCTCTTTCCATCTTTCGTTGGCGGTGGTGCAAGCTTTCTGGACCTTCACAAGCTTCTTTTGCTCGCCCGCCATTTCAAACTCAAGCGATATCACCTTGTGATGCTTCGCTTCAAGCTCCGACTTGGTGGTGACCAGTTCGGTACTAGCTCACTCTGCTGCGTTCTTCTGCACCACTGTCAACACTTCCATGACTTTTGCCACCCGCGTATACTCCAAACCCTTAGCGCACGCACTCTTGGCAGTCCTCTTCCACCCTGCCGTCTCCGCCCTTAGATTCTGGAGCTCCAATTTTACCCTTTCCAACTGGGCCCTTAGAGGCTCTACTTCCACCCTAGCACACGCCGCCTTGTTCATCAGGGCGGTCACCAGAGTTGCTACTTTTATTTGGGCTGAATAAAACCCTCTCAGCAAGTTGGCCTCTAACAAACGCACCGTCAAGCGCACCGCAGCATCTTCTACCATTCCAACAAAGCGGTCGGCTGCGACCCTGGCTCCCTCCCCTTTCGCCGAGTGACCTGCCAGCGGCTGCACATGGTACAAGGCGGTCTCCAGCGTGGCACTTGTTGCTGGTCCCCACTTTTCCCTCACGGGGGCTTGAGCTTACTTCAGGTGCAGATGCCACCATCGACACCATGGGGGGCCTTAAGCCCAGCTTTTCCTTGACCACTTGGGCGGTCTCTCTTCCTGCGCCCTCTGTGATCTCTCACTCCTTCAACTTCTCATTCTCTAGGGCTCCCTCCGCCTTCCTCTCTTCCAACTCCTTCACAACAGAGGCAGCCTTCTCCCCAGCCTTCATCTTTTTCAACATAGGGCCATCTTTTCTCCCCTCTACACCCCCCTCTTCTTTCTTGGCTTCTTCACAACTGCCTCCACGTCCTGCTTGTCCCTCACCTTCAGTGGGTCTACTGGGGGTGGTAGAGGGGCGAAGTCGTTTAAGTCTTTGTCGCCCACTGGTTTGGGACGCAATCGAATCTGCTCCCTCACCACCAACTTTGGGGCAGGCCCCAATTATGCCTCCTTGTATTTTTCCGCCCTAGCGAACAACCTCCTCTCCTCTTCCTCCTCCGCTTTCCTCCTTGTCACGACCCAAACCCGTCCCTATGGTTTAGCATCAGAATCGCCAAGAATCCGAGATTATCAAGGCTCACGGTAATATCAAGAAATAACTAGTGTCCATTGAAATTTGTGAAAATCTGTATGTCAAAAACATTTTTTCATGCATTGATACAGTGCAAAACAGTACAGTCTATACAATCATATACAATCATGTACAATCATTCAGTACGGGGACCTAATCCCTAGAATAAGATAAGACAACAAGAAATGATCTATATGATGGTACAAAGCAGAAGGAGACCGATAGGGACACAAAACACCCCAAGCCATAGCATGGCAACTCGGAACCTCGCAAGGAGGCACATAGGTGGCTTGACAAAAGCGGGGACCAATCACGCTCCTAGCTCGATGCAGCTGAGAACCTACATATATATATATATATATATAAACAGTGAGCTAAAGCCCAGTGAATAACATAAAGCGTAAAAGGGTTATGAATGAATGTCCTTTCAGTAATGAAATCAGTTCATTAAACAAGATTTGATCTTTCAAGATTTCGATCAATCAACAGATGTGGTACATCCATTAGCCTATAAACAAGAGGTCCAAAAGGACTGGTCTTAATGCATCCCAAAGAATGATGGCCATCAACAAGATATGATATGGTTCTACAAGGAACCGACAGAGCTCAGAATAAGAATACCAATGCTAAGGATGCCACAGCCTGATTAATACAGACATACATTCATTCAAGAGAACAATATCGTTCAATAAATGCAGTTGCTCAAGATTCAAAAGATAACCATTTTGAACATATCTTTACATAATTGTTACTCACAGAGATTGGGCTAATAGCAGCTAGAGCGCGTCCCCGAGAGCCAACCCTAAACAATTAACAAATAGAACACACACTAAGTTTCACAGTCGGAAGGATGATAATTAAATCCCTAAATTTCCTCGGTGTGGTTCTATGTCTAAATCCTCATTAAGATGCCTTAAACTAGGCCTAAGAATGCCTAGGATGGGATGAGGATGCAAAGATGTGTACAGAAATCAGTTTCAGAATTTTCAGTGAAACAGGGCCTCCGCTCGAGCGCAGGTTTCCCCGCTCGAGCAGACAAGCAAACAAAGGTCCCCGCTCGAGCGTACATTCCACCGCTAGAGCGGACTGATGAATGGTGCAAGATGCTGGATGCGCGATTTCTCCACTCGAGCGTACTGCAAAACAAGTCGAAAAATCTTTGAGCATGATTTCCGCTTCGAAGGCACTTTCGGCGAAGACATCAAAAATCTGGAAAATCCAGGTTTGTGTTCCAAGTTCAAAACTCAAGTTTGATGCTCCCAACTCGATCCTCTTGGGCCCATTTTATGGAAAACTCTTTCAAACACAAAGAATAACACGTTTTAAAGCTCAATTTAAGAAATCAAGGCCCAAGGGTGTTTCAATTAAACTCAATTTTCAAACCCATTTCCATGAATACCATTTCAAGCATGACATGCATGGATTAAAACAGCTCCAAGGCTTCAATTCTTGCTCAATTGAGCTCAATAGTTGGAAAACAAAATGAAAACATGGACTTTGATAGAAACATGAGCATGCATGTACAATCCATTATGAATTTAACTTCAAAATACGCCAAAATGACCATGCATACAACAATGGAGCTCTAATTCAACAATTATGAACAAAATCAAGACTCAAGTTCTCTATAACCATGATACATGCAAGATGGAGCTTAAAGATAACAAGAAGACAATGAATTCACTTACCTAAGTCTCAATTCAAGGTAAGGAAGCTAGATTATGCCAAGTTATACACCAATTCCAAGCAATTTCTACAAGATGAGCTTAATACTTCTCTTAACTCTCACTCTCCCTTGTTTTTCTTGTTTGGTCGGTTGAGAGGCAAAATAGGGCTGATCAAGATGTTTTGTTCACATGCATTAAGGCTCAAATAATATTAAACAATGGGTCCACTAAGGTGGCAATGTGGTAAATAAGTCAATCTTGGCATTATATCAATATTTAATCATTCCTAATCAATTTTCAGATAAATACACCATTAAATCACAAATATTCTACTGATCCCAAAACTCGAAACGGTTCCTAATTCGGCCGCCGATAAGGCCTTCATTTAGCAGTTTAAACATACGAATTCAAACAGATAATTAATCAATCAGACAGATGCAATATGCAATTCAATAGATAAACTTATTCAATTTCAGTTTCGATTTCAATCAGTCCGTTCAGTACTTCAGTTAATCCAATTATCAGTCATTATCAGTTCAGTTTAGCAGTAACCAGTAGCTAATTCAGTAGGTTATCGATAATCAATACGAGGGTTGTTACACTCCTCCCCTTCATTTCCTCCCTCGTAAGATCCTCTTCTAACGGTTGCGGTCCCAAGTTCAGGGCAAACAACGTTGAAGGTATGCCCAGCTCGTCCCACCTCACTCCCTTTTCCTCCTTCCACTCCCTCACTTTCTTTACTTTGTCCTTGGCCTCCACGCCTAACTTTGGCTTCACTAATTTTGTGGGGACTTTCCATGTTGTGCAAACCCCTGCCCATCGTTCACCGACACGAAGAACTATCTCGACCTTCACCCTTAACGGAAGATGGCAGGCCCGCCACCACACCCCGACCCGCCACTGCTTATAGAGTCACCCAAGTCTCCTGCTGACCGGAGGCCTTGTAGCAGGAGAAGAACTCCTTCACTATCATAGTCGTCCCTCCAGTCGCCTGCTACCAAGCACTCGCATAGGCCACTACTATCTTCCACACGTTCAACATCAGCTGCCCTGGCACCACTTCTAACTTGTTTAGCACATCCACCACTATCTGAGGGAGAGGCAGCCTCAAACCCTTTCACAGCGCTTCCTCGTAGAGGCTAAATTCATTTGGCCGCACATCTGACGCCCTCTCCTTGCACGTGGGCAGCCTCAACCCTATCTCCAACGGAATTTGGTACTTTCTCCTTATTCCCTCCAACGCCTCCGCTGTAAGTGTAGATCTGTCCGGCTTGGTGTGCCAATGGTTTGGCTCCGCTTAACTAATGGGCCTCGCGGTAGCGATCATTGGTATAGTGTGAGCCCGCATCGCCTAACTGACTACCTTCCCCTCCCTTCCCTCCGCCCGGTACTGTTCTGCCAACTCCACCGCATAGTCATCACCTAACGAGTCAAGCCTTGCGGCTGGTACTTCCTTTTGCGCCATTTCTCCTACGTGTCTGTGTATTGATTCGGATGCAGGCACAAGGAAGTTCACAAAGTGTTGCAGAGGTGTATCGTTGGAAACAAATGCGTTTACCTTTGGGACGCGTGGATTTTTTGCAAAAAGATAGGTAAAGCGGACAACCCCAAACGCCCACGGTTTGCCTATATTCCAAGGGTCAAGGTTAAATTTCGCCAGTTTGAAAATTTTTGAAATTTTTTCCAAACTCGCCTTACCCCTTCGTTTCTTGTTACACTGCATTACCTCTCCCATCATGGGATTCCGCCACGTATACGACTACGATCCACTGCCCCCTTTCCCTACCCCGTCTATTCCACTTCACATCACTACGTGCCCCGCCGCTTCTCGAGTCCCGCGCACCGCCACTCCACTCCACCTTCTCGCTCGGTCACCCCTCGCGGTTGGCCCTCCTCTCAGCTGACCTTCTCACTCGGTCACTCCTCGCGGTCGGCCCTCCTCTCAGCCGTCCTTCTCATTCGGTTACCCCTCACGGTCGGCCCTTCTCTCAGTCGACCTTCTCGCTCGGTCACCCCTCGCGGTCGACCCTCCTCTCAGTCGGCCTTCACCCTCGGTCATCCTTCATCGTCGGTCCTCCTCGTACTCGGGCCCCTCTCGTGGTCGGCCCGCTTCTATCTGACGACCTCTCACACCTCCTGTTTTCTTCCTTATTCCCTTCGTTGGACTAAAGCTGCACTTGGGAATGGGGGACTACTGACATAGGTGGGCCTATAGGAGCTTTTGGCCCATCACTCAGAACCCAATACATAATTCAAATAGTAAAACCCAACACTGCCGGAGCTCAACGTGGCATTAAGGATCAATAACATCTAAACACGCGACAAGTGAAGAACCAGCCACATCAGCAGACAAAGATCCTGCAAGTTATTGAACCACACATCAGCCATTAATGAGCTTTCCTGCAACATTTATTACGATAACCCCTCACGTCGGAATAGGACAGCCTCACCATGAACAAGGCAAGCGAAAGTATAGCCTTTCGGCCAACATGATGGCTCGGAGTGGACAAGGAAATGATGAGCAATGGATATAAGCAGGCTCCTAAGACAAAGAAAAGGTTAGCTTCTCTATCACCAATCTATCCCTACATTCCATTTCTATCTCTTTCTAACTTGCTCGTCGGAGGGTTCGCTGGGGGACTCCCCGTTTCCCATTGAACTCTTGTGCAGGTCTCTCCGTGGACTTGGCATCTCGGGCACCAGTTTAGGAAGCGTGGATCAAACCGACCCGTTCCGTCTGGAACCCCTTGTATCATCAAATTCTATATCAGAACCAAAGATTATATTATATATATGCAAAAATTTTATATCAGAACCAAACATTATACCTGCAAGAATTTTATATCTCAACCAATTTTAGTTGTTGTACAAGCAACATAGCATCGCCCACTGATCAGTTTATTTTCAGATGATTGGGGATCTTTGGTTTGCCAATGACAAATATTTTATTTTATGGCTAGTTATGGCAGCTAATTTGAAACTTGAGGTTTCATTCACATTTTGACTTATATCTTGAAATAGAAAATAACCTTTCAAATTCCTAGAAAAAAGAATTCGACAAAGGACTATTTTCTTCATATTCAATGACAAATATATATATATATTTTAACCCATGTTGGTTCTTCGTTTTCTCATTGTAGTTTCTTCAAATAGTTGCACTTTCTAGGCTACTTTTTTTCTTCTTAATAGAAAAAGAAAACAACAGTTCATATATAAAATATATAAAACTGAACAAGTATATAACAGAATTAGCTAAACAGACTTTAGCTAGAACATGAGGTGCATGAACAGCCTACTTAGTAGCTTTAGTAACACAAAAGTGAAAACCAAACGAGCAATTAAATTACATACAAATTTACTGTCTTGCACTAAACCAAACAAAGTAGAGCTATATGTCAAGATGTGAACCTCAAATATCTCCGATATGCTTGAACCATCAAGGCTGAGGAGCATAGAGCACTAAGACACTATCATCCATCCTGCAACAAATTAGCAGATTGGTAAGTGAAATTCTCCGATTTGGATTTTCATTAGGCCTAATCATATTCATTTGGGTACACTTCCATCAAACTTTTCATTATCAATTACTAAGTTCAAAAAGAAAACATAAAAAGAGATTAAAATAATAATAGTGTACAGCTGCATTGGTTAAACCAATTTGATATGCAACAAGAAAGAATGAATTTCTGATTTCATCCTCTTTCATTATCAACATAAGTCCATGGACAAAGAATTTTTATATAATCCAGGCTAGTTTCTTTCTTTTCTTATTGTAGTTTCTTCAAATAGATTTGTGATTTCTAGGCTCCATTCTATAATTCCTTGTTCTACTTTTTTTTTCTTCTCTTTCATCTAACATAAGTACATATGCAGATTGATAAGCAAAATGCTCGGGTTTGAATTATTATTGGCTCTAACCAATCAATTGAGTACACTTCTCTCAAACTTTTCATAATGATTTCGTAAGTTGCAAAAAGGGATTAAAAGCATTGTATGAAGCTGATTAAAGCAATGCAATAAGTACCAAGAAATACTGAATCCTGATTTCATCCCTTTTTCTTTTCTTTTTTTTGTCACCAAAAGAAAATTTTATTGAAAAACTAGATGGATTATAACCAAGAGCTACCTGGTGCAAGATCTTCTAGTATAAACACAACAAGAGTTGAGAAAATATCAAGTAAATATATGACAATCATCTACCACAACCTTTGTGTCAACAATAGTTCTATGCATAGAATTCATACCTGCAGTGATAAGAACCTCCCAAACAACATTGCCTTCAATTCCATTCAACTGGAATTGATTTGAACCTATGAAGCATGGGTACTTTGAAAAACATGGATACCTATGAAGCATGGATACCTAGTATATATCCAAGCTATATCGTACCTCAGTTGAAACAATATTTTCTTTCTACTATAGAAATAAAAATCATTTCACTAGACTTATTTTTTTATTTTTTGTTTTATGCTTAGCGTGATTGTAAAATTAAACTGTGGTTTATAAGTTATTTAATATATTGATATTTAATTTTGATTTATACTTTTACTTTTGGCATTAAATGTTAATTATAGGTTAGACCTTAACAAATTAAACCATTTAATTAATTTTTGCCTTACTCTAAATTAAAAATAAATATTTTTTTACAATCGTACCACGCCGTACCCATAACCTTTTTTTTTTTAATTTTACCGTATCAACGTACCCGTATCGTACCAATACCAGTACTCATATCCATATCTGTAACGCCCTCAAAATAAACCCATTATATAAATATCACTGACATGCAGTATTTAAAAGAAAACAATATATTATCCCATTCATCAGAGTATTACTAAATAAAAGCATTACATGTAACATCAAAGTAAATGCCCTACGGGCTTACATCTTTCCAAGCCAACACTTGGACACAAAAATATGAGTTCTAACTCAATTACAAATTAAGCCCTTGGCTTGAATGTTTACATGCAATCTCAAATAAAATAGATAAACTAAAGACAAGTCTTCGAGTCCAAATCCTCCCAAGCTAAGTCCTTGGAGGCAGCTTATCATCTGAACCTGAAAATGATGTTCCCTTATAGAGTGAGCCACAGCCCAGTAGAAATATACTAAACCACATATAAGCATTGAATAAAGCAATAGCATTCAATAGATGGTTAACCAAGATACTCTACTAAATCAATAAACAGTCCGATGACACTAATGTCTAAGACTCGTTTCATTTCCCATTATTATCAATATGGCTCAGAACCTGGCCAAACATACAACAGTGAACTATATATATCATATTCACACTACTTCCAATATCAACAATACAAATGAGACTCAAGCTCATATCAAAACACTTCATACTTCCGTTTGATACACATTTTAGTGTCAGATCAAAACACTTCAATATAAATAAGCACACATAAAAGTGATGCTAATGGAGTCCATCCCCTATCTCCTCCCAAACAATAAAACACTTCAATATAAATAAGCACACATAAAAGTGATGCTAATGGAGTCCATCCCCTATCTCCTCCCAAACAATATCCGGTTTAGAGGTCCATCCCCTATCTTCCCCTAAACCGTGGAGTACATCCCCTATCTCCTCCCACACAAAATAATGTATGTAAACACATAACATATACAACACACAATCAATACACATAATGTCTGTATTAATTCAACAGTCAAGATTAATGACTTAACCAATGATTAGTTTTAGTTATCCCTAATCCACATGCAATATCTACAACAATCATAGCTATCCTCCACCGATAGCCCAAAACAGTTATTTCTAAACAAAAAATAAATATATCGACAAATGTAAATTTAACATTCTCATAGGCAAGTATTTAAACTACCCAATTACATCATTAAATCACTAATTTCCCCAATTTCATAAATTTACCCAATTTCACAATCTTCCCTAAATTAATTATACAAATTAATTTATTTCAACCCCTAGGGTTTCTACCAAAATTACCCAACTACCCCCAACATATCAAAATACTAAAAATTAGAACAAAACGTATAACATGGAGTAGGAAATCCCTACCTCGAAGCAAAGAACTCGAATGGAGAAGATAGAGATGATGATCCAAAATCCAAAGTGCTCCAAACCAAGAATTGTTCAGATTAAAACGAAGCCCTCGACTCACTCTATCTTTTTAATAAAGGATCTAGGTTAGAAACTCACTCTAAGTAGATCAAACCTAAGAGAGAAGGTATGTAGGGAGAGAGAGAAAACGATTTTAGGGTTTTAGAATCAAGAGGGAGATGAAAAATGGTCCAGAAAGTCGGATCTCGCCCTTTTTATAACGAGCGCCCTTTCGGCGTAAACCCCGCTCGGCGCTCACAACCAGCTTGAGCGTAAACCCGCCGGCGTCGGATGCACACTCTCAAGATTTTCGATACTGAGCTCCCGCCGGCGTCCAACTCCCGCTCGGCGGCACATGAACTTCGCTCGAGCGGCCAATTCCCCACTCGAGCGTCCAACACAACACAGGAAATACTGAAAGGTTGTATTCCCCGCTCGAGCGGCCAAACCCCCCCTCGAGCGGGCAAGCAAAATTTTGGGCAACTGGGCTTGGTTCCTTAGCTCAACCAACCTGCTCCAAACACGCTCAACACATCCTAAAACTCAATCAAATAGACCTAAAGGATGACAACAACAAGGGAATCTACGGAACATAAGTCCGAATACAATAATTAAATGGGAAAAGACCGGGGTCGCTATAACCTCCCCCCCTTAAAAGAATTTCGTCCCCGAAATTAAGCATAAGTTTGTAAAAATAAGTTTTTTTTTTTTTTTCAATTCCCAATGATATTATAAAACAATAATAAACAATTTGACCCAATACCGGTCACTTCATCTCTTATCAAGAGGCATCTCACAATATATATAAAACAACATATATTTCAACCTGCATCAATATTATGCATTATTCTTTTTAATTTCAACAGTTTTCATATACAGGATTTCATTTCCATATCATATTCAATTTCATGATATAACTCCAATTCAACACTATATCCAACATATACAATGTTATACCAAACTTCCATTATGAGGCAAGTTTTAAAATGTTCACATTAAACCATAACATGCTCAATGTTTTACAACTTAAGACATATATAGAAAGCTCTTAAGTTCAACAATATTACAAAATCTAGCTATAAGATTACATATCAATAAACATGTCCGGATATTTCTCACGGACTTCTAACTCACGTTCCCAAGTGGCTTCCTCCACCCCGTGATGTTTCCACAAAACCTTTACTAAAGGAATGGTCTTGCCTCGCAAAACTTGATCCCGTCTATCCAAGACTCGAATTGGTCTCTCCTCATACGAGACATCCTCGTCAACCACTAAATCAGTCCAATCCAACACATGTGATGGATCCGGCTCATACTTCCGAAGCATACTCACATGAAACATGTCATGTACTCCGGACAACTGCGGTGGCAAAGCTAAACGATAAGCAGCCTCGCCAATCCTCTCAAGGATCTCAAAAGGACCAATGAACCTACGGGACAACTTTCCGCTCTTTCCAAACCTCATCAATCCCCGTCTAGGTGATATCTTCAGAAAGACATGATCACCCACCTCAAACATTAAAGGTCTCCTCCTACGGTCGGCATAAGATTTTTGACGACTCTGGGCTGTAACAAGTCTCTTACGGATAAGCTCAACTTTCTCCGTCGTTTCCCTCACCAACTCCGGACCCAATAGAGGTGCATCACCCACCTCGGCCCAACAAACTGGAGATCTACACGGTCGGCCATACAAGGCCTCAAACGGTGCCATACCAATAATAGACTGGAAACTGTTGTTGTAGGCAAACTCCACTAATGGCAAGTGCCTCTCCCACGACCCACTAAAGTCAAGGACACAACCCCGAAGCATATCTTCAAGGATCTGAATAGTACGCTCGGACTGCCCGTCAGTCTGAGGATGATAAGCCGTGCTAAAGGTCAACTTAGTGCCCAAGGCACCCTGCAAACTCTGCCACAACCTGGCAGTAAAATGAGGATCTCTATCTGAGACAATCATCACTGGGATCCCGTGCAATCTCACTATGTCCCGAATATACAAGTCGGCAAGATGATCTATCGAATCTCTCACGCGTATAGGAATGAAGTGTGCCGACTTAGTCAACCAATCTACAACCACCCAAATAGCATCACTACCCCGCTGAGTCCTTGGAAGACCTACAACGAAGTCCATAGTGACATGCTCCCACTTCCACTCGGCAATAGGCAAGGGTTGTAACAAACCCGCTGGCCTCTGATGTTCGGCCTTCACTTGCTGACAAGTAAGGCATTTGGACACGAAAACTGCCACATCTCTCTTCATACCCTGCCACCAAAACTGGCGACTCAAATCCCGATATATCTTAGTACCTTCTGGATGCATCGCAAGGCGCGAATGATGAAACTCTCGGAGTACTTCCTCTCGGCAAGACTCCGGCACAAACAGACGATCTCGGTATCTCACACTCATGTCGGGATACACCGTCAAACCCTTCTCAATCTTCTCACGGAGGGATTCTACCTCATGGTCACCTCTCTGAGCCTCTAACACTCGAGTCACAAGTGTAGGCTGTGCAACAACAAAAAACAATGCCGCAGTCTCAACTGATTCGCCCAGAAACAAATCGAACTCTCCAAGTGCACCCAACATCTCCCACTCCCGGATGGCTATACTAGCAACGTCACCAACAGATTTCCTGCTAAGGGCATCGGCCACAACATTGGCCTTCCTCGGATGATAATGTAACTCGAAGTCATAATCCTCCATAAACTCCATCCACCTCCTCTGCCTCAAATTCAAGTCTTTCTGTGTAAACAGATATTTCAGACTCTTATGATCCGAGAATACCTCGAACTTCTCACCATAAAGATAATGCCTCCAAATCTTCAAGGAAAATATCACAGCTGCTAACTCTAAATCATGCGTAGGGTAATTCTTCTCGTGAATTTTCAACTGACGTGAACCATAGGCAACCACTTTCCCTTCTTGCATTAACACACAACCTGCATCTCGTGAGGCATCACAATAGACTGCATAACCCAACCCTCTCTCCGGAATAATCAATACTGGAGCGGTGGTCAGTCTAACTTTCAACTCCTGAAACGACTTTTCACAAGTCTCACTCCATACAAATTTAACTCCCTTCCGAGTCAATCTAGTCAAAGGCGAAGCTAACCTGGAGAAATCTTTCACAAACCGGCGATAATACCCAGCTAATCCCAGAAAACTACGGATCTCAAACACACTCTTAGGCTGTGCCCAGTCTTGCACTGCCTCCGTCTTAGATGTATCAACCGACACCCCTTCCCCAGAAACGACATGGCCTAAGAATTTCACCTCTTCTAGCCAGAACTCACACTTCCCAAACTTAGCATAAAGCTTATGGGCTCTAAGTAACTCAAGCACCACTCTCAAGTGTTCCTTGTGCTCCTCCTCTGACGGTGAATAGATAAGAATGTCGTCTACGAAAACGACTACAAAACGATCTAAGAATTCCCGGAAGATCCGGTTCATCAAATCCATAAATACAGCAGGTGCATTGGTGAGCCCAAATGGCATCACCAGAAACTCATAGTGGCCATACCGCGTACGGAATGCCGTCTTCAGAATATCCTCCTCCCTGACTCTCAACTGATGATAACCCGATCTCAAGTCTATCTTAGAGAAACAACGGGAACCCTTCAATTGGTCAAACAGATCATCTATACGAGGCATAGGGTACTTGTTCTTAACCGTCACCTGATTCAACTTCCGGTAGTCTATACAAAGTCTCAAAGCACCACCTTTCTTTTTAACAAACAGGGCTGGCGCTCCCCACGGTGAAACACTAGGACGGATATAGCCCTTATCTAACAACTCCTGGAGCTGAATCTTCAACTCAACTAACTCGGCTGGGGCAAAACGATAAGGTGCCATAGAAATTGGTGCCGTGCCGGGCGCTAGGTCAATAGAGAACTCAATCTCTCGATGTGGTGGCAAACCAACAAGATCCTCGGGAAAGACGTCTAAATACTCACAAACCACCCTTGGCAACATAATCTGAGTCTCATCAACCTCACTAATTGAAAGATTAGCAAGTAGACCACTAAGCTCACTCCGCCCTCGTGAAACGTACCCCGGTGGCAAAACACCACCAACCCGGTCCCCCAGAAAATGGAAACACTCTCCGCTAACGGTACAACAAGTGACCCTCTGACGGTAGCAATCAATAACTGCCCGGTATGACGATAACCAGTCCATACCCAAGATAACATCAAAGCCCTTCATAGGCATAACTACAAAAGAAAATGGGATTCTATGATCATCGACCTCTATATCACAACCCCTAACACCTTGTTTCAAGATCAATTCACCCCCAAGAGGTGACACTACATAAATAGGAGACGCTAACTGTGCTAACTCCAACTCCAAAACAGATGCAAATGCAGCAGACACAAAGGAATGAGATGCACCCGTATCAATCAAAACATTAGCAACCGAGTTGCAAAACAAGAAGGTACCTCTCACAACCGATGGAGCCGGTACCAGATCCTGCGCGGTAACAGCATACACACGCCCAGATGACCTCTGATCAACTTGCTCAACCCTAGGAGCATACGACTGCTGCACAGATTGGGACGATGACGCCCCCTGATTGGCCCTCGAGGCCTGACCCGACTGAGCTGGCTGCTGACCCTGAGTCTGCCTCAAACCTGATGCACTAGGTGTGCTACCCAATCAAGGCAATACCTCTTCATGTGCCTGCTCGACCGACTGAAAACAAGTGAGCGGGCCTCTACTCGACTCGCTTTGGCTCGAGAGCGAGCCAAGAAGATGCTACTCTCGCCTCCTCTCGAGGACAACTGAGACTTGTGGCCCGGTGGCCACACTTGAAACAGTAATGTCTCCTGGCCGCTTTTCCGAACTAGCACTCGACAGAAAAGTGGATCTAGAAAAGCTACCCTGAGACTGCTGAGGAGTAAAACCTCTCTGCCTCTTGCCATCACCCTGGCCATCTTGACTCCTCTTGGAGCCTTTCTGCCCTTCCTCCTTTTCCTGCATTATAATCTCAGATTGGGCAGCAAAGACAACCGACGCCCATAATCACGAACCATAGACCCAACAATTCTCAACTTGAGGCCGCGCCTCAACTTCTTTTCAAACTCAATGCAACGGCGTTCCTCGGACGCCACCAACTCAGGTGCAAACCTGGACAAACTAGTGAATGCAGCCTCAAACTCGGCTACTGAAGAACTCGACTGTTTAAGCTGACAGAACTGGTCTCTCAGCTTCTCCCTGACTGCTGGAGATAAGAACCTCTCCTGGAAAGCATTCACAAAAGCCTCCCATGTAGCTCCTATGCGACTTAGTGAACTTCCACCATCGACCAAGATCTCCTTCACCGAACGATGCCAAGGTCACTTTCAACCTCATCTTCGATGCCAAGCATCTCAAATGTCTTCGTTATGCTCGAGCCATTCATCCGCTTTTAAGCGCTCTTTAGGATCACCTAAAATTCGTCCGGATTGGACCTAAGAACTCCTCTTCGTAAAGAAGGTCCAAGATTCTGCAACAACAACTTTGGGTTTGCCCTCGAATGCCAACCGATTCTGAATGCCTCGCTATCTCTCTCGGGCTAAAGCGCCCATAGCTCGGCTCTTGGCTCGGCCACATTGGCTCGACCAACACCCTCCCTGCCGGAATCTCCTCAGACCATCGAATCTCCTGCAGCATGGCACTTCGCTTGCCGACCTACCACGCCTACCGCGTCCTCGTCCTCGTCCTGACATCCTAATACAAGAAACAAAGACGTTAGCACATTAATAAATGTGCCGAAGCTAATCACTCTCGTCCTAATGCATTGAACAACAATAATTCATTCCACGTAAGCACATAATCACATAAGCACCTACGAATTTCATTCCCGGATAATGATAGTCCCAAAATATTACTATAGTTCCGGTTGGAAGCAGCAGTGATCAAGTGCCTTTCCAACAAGACTACCAGAAACTCAAGGGTCCAATCAACATCCCAGAAACTACGTTCCATACCCACATAATCACATAAACATGTTATCAAATAAGCATACTACAGTACACTAAGTCTCTATCAAACGAGACGAACCCAATGTGATACTAATCACTTCCCACGTACCCAAAGTATTCAAACCCGGTACGCTCTGATACCAAGTTGTAACGCCCTCAAAATAAACCCATTATATAAATATCACTGACATGCAGTATTTAAAAGAAAACAATATATTATCCCATTCATCAGAGTATTACTAAATAAAAGCATTACATGTAACATCAAAGTAAATGCCCTACGGGCTTACATCTTTCCAAGCCAACACTTGGACACAAAAATATGAGTTCTAACTCAATTACAAATTAAGCCCTTGGCTTGAATGTTTACATGCAATCTCAAATAAAATAGATAAACTAAAGACAAGTCTTCGAGTCCAAATCCTCCCAAGCTAAGTCCTTGGAGGCAGCTTATCATCTGAACCTGAAAATGATGTTCCCTTATAGAGTGAGCCACAGCCCAGTAGAAATATACTAAACCACATATAAGCATTGAATAAAGCAATAGCATTCAATAGATGGTTAACCAAGATACTCTACTAAATCAATAAACAGTCCGATGACACTAATGTCTAAGACTCGTTTCATTTCCCATTATTATCAATATGGCTCAGAACCTGGCCAAACATACAACAGTGAACTATATATCATATTCACACTACTTCCAATATCAACAATACAAATGAGACTCAAGCTCATATCAAAACACTTCATACTTCCGTTTGATACACATTTTAGTGCTGTATCAATAAAACACTTCAATATAAATAAGCACACATAAAAGTGATGCTAATGGAGTCCATCCCCTATCTCCTCCCAAACAATAAAACACTTCAATATAAATAAGTACACATAAAAGTGATGCTAATGGAGTCCATCCCCTATCTCCTCCCAAACAATATCCGGTTTAGAGGTCCATCCCCTATCTTCCCCTAAACCGTGGAGTACATCTCCTATCTCCTCCCACACAAAATAATGTATGTAAACACATAACATATACAACACACAATCAATACACATAATGTCTCAGATAATTCAATCAAAATTAATGACTTAACCAATGATTAGTTTCAGTTATCCCTAATCCACATGCAATATCTACAACAATCATAGCTATCCTCCACCGATAGCCCAAAACAGTTATTTCTAAACAAGAAATAAATATATCGACAAATGTAAATTTAACATTCTCATAGGCAAGTATTTAAACTACCCAATTACATCATTAAATCACTAATTTCCCCAATTTCATGAATTTACCCAATTTCACAGTCTTCCCTAAATTAATTATACAAATTAATTTATTTCAACCCCTAGGGTTTCTACCAAAATTACCCAACTACCCCCAACATATCAAAATACTAAAACTTAGAACAAAACGTATAACATGGAGTAGGAAATCCCTACCTCGAAGCAAAGAACTCGAATGGAGAAGATAGAAATGATGATCCAAAATCCAAAGTGCTCCAAACCAAGAATTGTTCAGATTAAAACGAAGCCCTCGTCTCACTATTTTTTTTTAATAAAGGATCTAGGTTAGAAACTCACTCTAAGTAGATCAAACCTAAGAGAGAAGGTATGTAGGGAGAGAGAGAAAACGGTTTTAGGGTTTTAGAATCAAGAGGGAGATGAAAAATGGTCCAGAAAGTCGGATCTCACCCTTTTATAATAGTCGCCTCGCTCGAGCGGCCAAACCCCTGCTCGAGCGGCACTCACAGACCCCCGCTCGAGCGGCCAAACCCTCGCTCGAGTGTCGGATGCACACTCTCAGCATTTTCGCATACAGGCTCCCCGCTCGAGCGTCCAACTCCCCGCTCGGCGCAAGACATTATTCGCTCGAGCGGCCAATCCCCCGCTCGAGCGTCCAACACAACACAGGAAATACTGAAAGGTTGTATTCCCCGCTCGAGCAGCCAAACCCCCGCTCGAGCGGACAAGCAAAATTTTGGGCAACTGGGCTTGGTTCCTAAGCTCAACCAACCTGCTCCAAACACGCTCAACACATCCTAAAACTCAATCAAATAGACCTAAAGGATGACAACAACAAGGGAATCTACGGAACATAAGTCCGAATACAATAATTAAATGGGAAAAGACCGGGGTCGCTATAATATCCGTGCTTCATAGATTTGAACATAAGCATACATAAGCATATAAAATTGAAACATGACAATACTAATGAATAGGAACATTACATTACTAATGATGAATAAAAATATAACAGTACTACTGTCTTAGTGTTGGTACTTATTTAATTCCACTTGAAAGGGGCAAAGTTTCTCTCCAATTTTAATTCTATTTCAATATATTTTAGCTTTTATTTCTATGTCCTTAAGAATTTTTTAAAGAGAAATTACCTACTATCATGATTTTGATGGGTTATTCATGGTGGGTAACTGTCGTGTAGTAATAAAAAAAATGCATCCTAATTTATTAGCTAACAAATGCCACAGCTAAGATGTGAAAGGAAAATATAAGATGGAGATGCAAGCTCAACCTAAACCCGACGTTTAGTTAAGTTAGGTAGGCTGTGATCAATATGTAAATACCATAATTAGAAATTCACTAACATAATTTTTTTAAGAGCAATTACCTGTTTTCATGATTTTGATGGGTTTGCAACAATCCACAAATGATAACTTGTGTGTAAAAATAATTTTTTTTCTTCCTAATTTATTACATAACTAATTTTGGAGATATGTAAAAGGAAAAGATAAGATGTAGATTTAAAAGTTAAATCCCATGTTAAATAAAGTAGGTTGTGACCAGTATGTAAATACCATAATAAGAAATTCACCGACACAATTTCCCCCCCCCCTTTCATTGTAGCAGTTGATAACTTCATCTATATAGCATTTCGTGGTGAGAGAGTAAGAGAGAGATAAATAGATGTCTTGAGAGTAATGCTACAGAAAAATACCAACAAAAATATCATGACAATTATATATTGTGAGCTCCAGTATAGGACTTGGGAGCAATAAGCAACTAAAAGTAAATGAGATGTAGATATAAATTTTCAAATATATATGAAACAAGTCTACTCCCAACAGAAGAACAGCTTACATGTGAATATTCAAGAGAGGAAAAGTTATTGGAATATGTAGAGCACAAGTAGAAAAGGGGAAAAAAGAGACAGAGGGGGAGAGATGGGTGGAAGAAGTACTGATCTTCAGTCTCCTCTGTTTCTGAAGAATTCTTCTATTTTCTTGTCTTTGGGTCATTTTGGCAATTAGGTTAAAAGCCAAAAAAAAAAATAAATGTTTTGGTCTTTTTTTTCTTTTGTCTTTTTTTTTTTTGTCACATCACCTCTCTATTTTTTAACATATTTTTTTTAAAAAAAAATCAAAAAAATCAACTTTTAACTTACTTTCCAAAATAACTTGTCAGTTTATCTTAATATCAAAGGTTAAATACAACAATTGTGGTATATTAAAGTTCTTACTGTTCCATTTTGAATTCTTCTAGAAAAAGGAATTGTTTTACCTCTAAAATGAATGGAAAGGATAAGCTAAATTTTGTGAAAATCCTCTCATTCTTAGCCATCAACCACTAGAAGCCTATAATTGAATGCTTTAGGCATATAGGCAATCTCCAATTCTTAGAGGTAGAGATGAATCTCAATCCAAAATTTATTGGGGTTCTTGCTCTTTTCGTGTTAATTACTCTTGGTTTTATATGTTTACACATTGTTTAGGGAAAGGCTTGGGCGTTAACTACGTTAAGAAAAAATTAAAATAAAAAATTGTGAATTGTGGTAAAAGGGGTTTTAGGAATACTCTTGGATCCAGGTAAACGCTTTTGATCCTCTGATTGCTCCCTGAAAAAGGAATGAACACTCCGGTCGGGAGTGCCGGAATTAGCACTTTGACGAACAAGTCATTATCCTCCAAGTTTTACTTCTATTTCAAGTTATCTTTTTTGTTTACACATACCTTACTTTGGCTGATGCTCTTCCTTTTTATAGTGCTCTCCAGGGTCCCACTTTCCCATTATGGCCTTTCACCGTCACAGCCAGGGCCCCCAGATATGCCATAGGATTTACGGCATACTCGGCCCGTGAGATAGGTTCTGCTCGGACTCGGCCTTATTCAGATGGGTTCAGTCGTGCCGAGTTAACCTTACCAGTCTTCTTGGCACTTCTGAGTACCTGGATGAAGTCACATTTATTCGGCTCCCACATGAGTTATTTTATTTTTTATTTTTTTTGGGTTAAAAGTTATTTTAAGCTAGGGCTGCAAATGAACCGAGTTGTTCATGAACAAGCTCAGCTTGACTTGTTAAGGGCTCGACTCATTTACTAAACGAGCCGAGCTCGAGCTCGGCTTGTTTACCTTTATTTAAATTATATAATAAATATATTATTTATATATTAAATAATATAAATAATTGTATAAATACATTATTTATATATGAAATAATATAAATAATATTAAAAAAAATTTATCAAGCCGAGCTCGAGTCCAATTTCTTATCGAGCCAAGCTCGAGCTCAATAAACGAGCTCGATAAGTAAACGAGCCGAACTCGAGCTCAGCAAAGCTCCGCTCGGCTCGGTTCATTTGCAGCCTTATTTTAAGCCAACGCAATTTCAATCAGATAAACTAAATTCAAGAAATTTTACATTTAAATTGTTTAATAAAATTATATTTTAAAAATTTTAACTTTATTGCAAAATGTTGTTACAAAATCATTTTTTAAAAATACAATTTTATGAATTAACATAAATTTTAAAAAAAATTGAAGTGTGTAAGTCTAACAAAATTTGAGTTTCAAACAACTTATGTTTGATAATAAAATAAAATAAAAACAAAACAAAAAACTCAACATAAGGTGCTAACATCATATTTGTTTAACCCATGTTGGTTCCTCCTTTTCTCATTATAATTTTTTCAAATTGAGTTGCACTTTCTAGGTTAGTTATTTTTGTGTTTTTCAAAACAGAAAGTTTATAGGGCAAATGACACATGTAGTCCCCAAAATGTATTTCTTCTGACAATTTGGTTTTTCTAGTTCTAAATTGTATCAATTTTACCATTGAGTAATTTATATTGTATCAATTTAGGTTTTTTATTTTTATTTTTTATTTTAACTCCCAAACTGTCATTAAAGAGGCAAATGGGATACATGTGAAGAAAGAACAGAATTTAAGGCAACAGTGGGGTTGACAACCCAATCAAAAGTTAAAGAGTTTGTGTACAAAGCCTTTGCTATCCAATGGGCTGCGCCATTGTTGACCAAATCCAATGGGCAAAATAGCACATTCACTATAGAAATTTGACTAAATCCAAAGGGCAAAATAACACATTCACTATTTTCAAAGTGATTAAGAGATTAATGTCAAATTTAAAATAACTTATTCCCTTTTGAACAGACCATTAGTACGCTCTTCATTTCTGGTAAATTTGTTAAGAAATTCAATTGCAATAAATTGAAACCATATGAAAACTAAAAGGCAAAATAAATAGAGTTGAAATTACATGGACTAAATTGGTTCGAAAAGCAAATTATAGAGACCACAAATATAATTTTGCCCATAAATATATAAAATTAAACAAGTACATAACAAACTTACTGATCTTATTGAAAGCAGACTTTTTAGGTAGAACATGAGTTGCATGAACAAACTACCAAGTGGATTTTAGTAACAACAAAATAAAAACTTAAACAAGCAAACAAATTACATATAGTTTAATGTCTTCGAAATCCCCTAGATATTGATTTGTGATTATGTATCAATTTTAAGCAGTAAATAATAATCTCAATCAAACAATCAAGATAAATTAACACAATGATTTTAACGTGGAAAAACCACAATTGGAGCTCCTTCAATTGTGATAAAAAATCACGGGCCAAAGTCACAAAACAATCTACTAAGAAGACAAAAAGAATTACAAGTGCACTCTCAATTATCTAGTGAATCCACGCCCGAATTAAACCGACCCGTATATGCCTCTTCCACCATGGTCTTCACCTCGGAACTGTCTTTCCCAACGTTGAATTCACAACACCGATGTTGAATCACAACGATAAGCCACTTCGGAATCTACCAAAGCTTTAGGCCCGAATTTTCCAGAATCCACCAAAGAAGAACACTCTTTTGTATAGAATAACAAATAATTCTTTGATGTATACTTTTTAAACCATGAGTTGAATACTCAATCAAACATCAAAGAAAACTAGCAAAATCGCCCCAGATATAAACCCTAATAACCAAGAAGAAGATCTGGAAGTCGTACCCGAAAATCTAACTGAAACACATATTTATAGAAAACTGAATTGTGTTCTCTGCTCGAGCGTAGGAATGGCCGCTCAAGTGGACCTCGCTCGAGCGCAGGAAAGTTTGCTTAAAATCCCAAATTCCAATACTTTTGAAGACAGGTCAAACTTTTGAAACCAAAGATTCTCTGCTCGAGCGCACAAATGGCCGCTCGAGCGGACAAGCAACTTCGACTGTAATTTTGCTTCTGGCTTCGGGGGCGCTGCCCCTTGATCCTGCTTGGGCGGTGCCTTGGACCCGCCAAGGGTTGCTGCCCTTTGGGCCCCCGCGAGCTGACTGGGCAGCTCGATCCCTTCATAGTCAACGAAGTGGCAAACAAGAAAGAATTAACTTCTGAAACATCTCTCTGCAAAGCACAATTCGGATTGGATTCCCATCTAAAAACTCATAGTCTCACCGAAATAAATGTTGAACAAAATTACAAATAAAAGAGTTTTGTTAAACAAGATTGCTAAGAATAAAAACCAAACATTCTAATAAACCAAACAAATTAAAGTCTGTATAAGTCTCCAGCCAAAGTAACTTCAACAAATTAAGTAGAACGATATGTGTTAACAAGTGAACACCACACAGATATCCCTTGATATATGCTTGAACCATCAAAGAGCTTCTAGACAAGCTCTTTGCCTCTGCCATCAATGTTGAAGAAGCAGCATAGAAGGAAGCACTAAGACCATATCATCATCCTGCAACAATTTAGCTGATTAGTAAATGAAATTCCCCAATTTGGATTTTGAACATGAACTCCTAAGCTAATAAATAAATAAAAAGTATTAAAATCATAGTATACACTTGCATTGATTTAACAAATTTGATATGCAACTAGAAGGAATGAATTCTTGATTAAAAACTCTTTGAACTATTACTTGATTTAAGCTATCAAATCATGTCTCACTTTTCAAATTTTATTCTGGAGTTGATTTTGACATAACATGAACATATAAAATTGAAACATGACATTACTAATGAATAGGAATATGACAGTACTACTAATGAATAAAAACATGGCAGCACTAGTGTGTTAGTACTTATTCAATACCACTCAATAGGAACAAGTTTTCTCTCCAATTCTAACAAGAGTGAGCGTTTTTTCTTCACCCATCATATAAAATTAAAAGATCCTAGTGTTTAAATTGGGTATAGGTGTCTTACTAAGAATTTTTATACAACCGAGGCGGGTTTCTTCCTTTTCTTATTGTAGTTTCTTCAAATAGAGTTGCATTTTAAAGGCTTCATTCAATAATTCCTAGATTAGAAATTTAGCTTCTTTTCCTTATTCTGTCTTTTTTCTAATTTTTTTATAAGTACATGTGCAGATTAATATGTGAAATGCCCGAATTTGAATTTTTGTTAACTCTAACTAATCAATTGTGTAAACTTCTCTCAAACTTTTCATAATGGTTTAATATGTTTCAAAAAGGGATTGAAAGCATTGTATGAAGCTGATTAAGGCAATGTAAGCAATGCAAAATAATGAATCCCTAATATCATTCATTTTTTTTTTTTTTTGTCACCAAAAGAAAATTTTATTGAAAACTAGATGAAGTTAAAACCAAGAGCAACCTGCTGCAAGATTTTCTAGTATAAACACAACAAGAGTTGAGAAAATATTAAGTGAATATATGACAATCATCTACCACAACCTCTGTGTCAACACCAGTTCTATGCATAGAATTTATGCCTGCAGTGACAAGGACATCCCAAACAGCATTGCCTTCAATTCCGTTCACCTGGAATTGATTTGAACATAAGCATACATAAGCTTATAAATTTAAAACATGACAATACTAACGAGTAGGAACATTACATTACTAAGGCCTCGTTTGGCAACATCACTTTATAGCCTAAAAGTCAAAAAGTTACTAAAAAAATCAAAAAAATCAACAACCAATATCAAACAGTCAAAGATTCCCTTTTCTCTCTATTTTTTTGCACATCTTTTCGTAAAAAATAAAAAAGTCAGCCTAAACATACTTGTTTTTTTTACCTCATATTTTAGTCAAAAAGTAAGTAAAAATACTTATTCCCAAACGAGGCCAAATGATGAATAAAAACCGAAAATTACTTATTTAATGCTAGTTGAAAGGGGCAAGGTTTCTCTATAATTTCAATTCTAGTTCAATATATTTTAGCTTTTATTTTTAAGTCCTTAATTTTTTTTTTTTATAATAGAAATTACCTGTTATCATGATTTTTATGGGTATGTAGCAATTCACAGTGGGTAATTTCATGTAATAAGCAAAATTTTCATCCTAATTTATTACCTAACTAATGCCAAAGCTAACACGTGAATGGAAAAGATAAGATGGTGATAGAAGTTAAACCCCATGTTAAGTAGGGCTGTGATCAATATGTAAATACCACAATCAGAAATTCACCAACATAATTTTCTTTCAATGTAGTAGTTGATAACTTCATCTACAGATTAGAATAAATGTTGAACATACTTTAAAAGAGGTAACTAGTTAGTAAATTATTTACTAGTGATGATTGGTTTCGTGAAAGTCATGCAGCAGACGTATCATGTATTATCACAAAACCTTGAATGGTTGGCAATTTACAGCACATAGTGTGATTGGCTACGCAAATAGTTTGAACAAAGAAATTTGTTTATACCATACTGGTTCTTCCTTCTCTCATTTTATTTTCTTTGCACTTTCAAGGGTCCATTCGATAATCCTAGATTAGATGAAAAGCTCTTTTTTCTTCTTCTTTTTAATCTACATACATCTCCAGATTAATAAGCAAAATGTTCAGATTTCAATTTTGATTAGCTTTAGCTATGTAATTTGCATACACTTTCGTCAAACTTTTCATAACGGTCTCATAAGTTTTAAAAAGGATTAAAATCATAATAAACAGCTGTGAGAAAGAATGCATCCTCTGATGGCCCTCTGGTGGTCTGTCCTTCTGGTGGCCCTGTGGTCTATATGGAAGCTTCTGAATGAGTGTACATTTAATGGTGCTATTGCAGATGTTGGGGACCTTTCTGATTTGATTAAAGCTAGGGTGGCTATTTGGTTGCTTTCATCATCAAAGGGGAGGAATTACTCGGTTAGTGATTTTATGTATAATCTTAATCAGTAACTAGGGGTTATCCTGTTCTGTTTGCACTGGGCTGGGTTAAACTATTGGTTTTTCTAGAACAGGAGCTTTGCTTCGGTTCTGTTCTTGGTTCCTAATGTCGTGTTGTTGCAGAGATGCTGGGGTGATGTTGGGTTGCTGTTAGGTTGCAGGTGTTGATGTTGTTGCTCTGATGCTATTATGTTGCTGAGGGTGGGTGGCTGTTTGTTGTCATTGGTTGTTGTGGTTGACTAGTGTTTGTACTGTTGTCACGACCCAAACCCGCCCCTGTAGGTTTAGCGTCGCAACCGGCCAATAATCCTTGGATTACCTACTGCCTCTGATGACATTAATATAAAATAAGGGGCTAGCGGAAGCAGATACATAAATATAAATGTCCAATGAGCTGTGTTGGCTTACATGAAACGGAATAATTTAAAACTTTATTTACATAACCATAAGTCAACCATACATTATATTATACCACACACATTACAGTATTTTCCGTACAGACAACATAATTAAAATAAAGTCCCATGCATAAACAGAATTAATCAACCCTTGAACCCAAGACACTTCGGGAACCTCCACGTGAGGCACAAAGGCTGGCTGACAACAGAAACACAGTCCTCCACAAAACCTTCGGGCTTGCACTCCAGAATGCTCACCTATAATATATATATATATAAACAGTGAGCTAAAGCCCAGTGAATAACATTAAGGTAAAGGGGTTAGTGAACGAAATCTGAACATTTTATACGTACAAAACAGATCATAGCGTAATCATAGTCATCTCATATCAGAACATAATAATGGCATACTCCATAGAACATATCACATATCACATAACGTCTTCCGACTAGACTAACCGGTCCCGGACACCGATTAAACACATATCACCACAATGAAGTGGCTAACGAGATCTCGTAACTGTCATGGACCCGCATTTTTATACCGTCCCCCATGACTTGGGACTATCTATGGATGCCATAATAGATTTCAAACATAGATCTTCGTTCACAGAAACATCTCTCATTTCATAAATCATAACTTGATATATCACATTTGGAACATAATTTCATATAAACGTATCTTTACGATAACGTTACTCATAGTGGTTCCGTAGATGGTCAATCACTTCCCGGACGTTGACCTACAATCACAAAATACATAGCACCAACGAATCTTATCATTACTTATTCATGTGGCCATTAAGGCTTAGCTTACATCACGTTGGTTCATGTTCATTCTTAACACATGGCTTAGAACACACACACCCTTGCAATCTCTTAGTGTGATTCATTCTTATTACAATGCTCAAGTCACATACACACTTGCCATTCTTTATCTTAGTGTGCGTTTCTAGCCCATAACCTCATTACTATAGCTTAATTAAGGCTTAGGAATGCCTAAGATGCAATGAGGATGTCAAAACATGTTTTGGAACACTTAGGCAAAATTTCAGAATTTTAAGTCCTCGCTCGAGCGAAGCTTTCCTCGCTCGAGCGAGAATGCAAAAATGTGACTGGTCGCTCGAGCGCACATTCCTTCGCTCGAGCGATCTGTAAATGATGCAAACTTCTGGGAGCATGAAATTTACGCTCGAGCGAACTCTTGGTTGCTCGAGCGGAGAGCACGACCTCAGAGTGGTCGCTCGAGCGAGCTCTCCTTCGCTCGAGCGAAGATGCAAAATCTGGAATTTCCAGATTGCACCTCCAACTTCAAATTCGACATTCAACCTTTCAGAACTCATTTTTCTGGGCCCAAAATGAAGGAAACACATGAAGACTTATAAAACAACATGTTTTAAGAATTAAGACAAGAAATCATGGCCCAAAGACTTGTTAAAAACTCACATTTTCAACTTGAATTTCAAGAGGTAAGACTTGCATGTGAATTCTTTAAAGCTTTTGACTTCAACACTCATGAAACTAGAAATTTGAGCTCCTAAGCTCCATGCATGCAAGAAATCATTTTCAAAACATGAATTTAAACCTTAAAACATAATGAATTACCCATGCATGAGTCAAATAACTCTTGATAACAACATAGATGCTTAAAACCAACCTCAACATGTCAAAACTCCACTTATTCATGTATGCATGTGGATTCCTCTTCCAAATTCCCTTCCAAGACTTCAAAAACATGAATTAGTCTTACAAATCTTGATGAAATATGCATGCATGTACCCTTCAACCTCCAAAATCAACACAAATGGTAAAACTCCTAACTATCATGGTGATTCAGCACCTACATGAGCATGCATGCATGAATTACAACCCATTTCTTAAACCCAAGCTTAATGCACATATTTAATCACAAAATCTTCATGTTAGAGACTTAGATTTACAGATTAAGGGTTGAACTCTCACCTAGAGTCTTGAATCTCACTTATTCTAGCACAAAATTGGTGAGTACAAGCAAAATCTCCAATTCTTCTTTGAATTCTTCCTTCTCTCTCTCTAGAATTGCCCTCCCTCTCTCTCTAACATGTTTTCTCCATATTTTTCCACTCACTCAAAGGCTGATGAAATGAGCTCAAAATGAGCTAAAGGGGCTCAAATGTGTTTGTATGGATTTGGCCACTAGGTGGCAAAATGGTAAATAAGTCCAACTCTTTAATTAGCTTATTTAATCTAATTTAATCACACCAAATCATATTTTAATTAAATATACCATAAGGTTCTAAAAATTCCAAATAACACAATGGTGTAAACAATTCCGGGTTTGGATGCCGATAAGGCTTTCAATTTTTACAGTTTAAAGCGGGATTCTAAGCAGATATTTTTATAAGTGACAGATAGAAAGCCAATTATCATGCAAATTACATATTAATCCCATAATTCATTTTAATCCATTCAGTAGCATCCTTAAATACCGATTAATAGCTAATCACGGGTCGGGGTTATTACAACTGTTGTGATTGTTTGTTTGTTTTGCTTGTTTTGTTCTGCTCTGTCTGTTGGTTGCTCACCAACTTGGAGCTTGGAGTGTGTGCTAGTAGAGGATTTGGTGTGCATCTTGGTGCCAACTTGGTTGGGATCTTGATATTTCACTGTGATGCTTTTTGCTCCCTCTGCTTTATTGATGTTCTGTAGCATGTTTTGTATGTTTTCCATCAATAAATCTTCTTTTGCTGATAAAATTAAAAAAAAAAAAAAATACATCCTCCGAATCTTAGTCTTTTTTTTTTTTTTTCAACCAAAGAAAATTTTATTGAAAAAATAGATGAAGGTCAAACCAGCCTAAGATCAGTCTGGATACATGCCATATCAACCATAGAAATTACATTCATAGATAGAGCAAACCTACTTCATGATCATGGGCAATCTATTTTACAAGATCCTCTAGTATGAACAAAACAAGAGTTGAGAAAATACAGAGCAAATATATGACAATCAGCTAGCATATGCTCTATATCGGCATATCCTCTACATAAAATTTAATTTTCGACCCAATCTTGTGTCGAGCTATAAATTCATTAGAGATGCAAATAGATCTCACGAGGATGTCCTCCTTGGCCCAACCTTAAAGAAAAAGGTTCCGATCACATTCTCTGCATCATAACCAACTTGTCTGATTTCCCCAACCAAATGATGGATGATCTCGTGTTGAACTTGTTTTGCGTCTGCATCTTTTAAAAAGCATTGCATCTGACTTAACTCAGACAACAAATCGTCAACTTGGTTGCGCACTCCGTATAAGAGGTTTGCTTCTTGAATCATCAAATCAACAATCTATTTGGCTGCAAAAGAGACAACATCTTAAGCCACATATTTCTTGAGCTTCCGATGCGTCTGAGAGCTTTCTAACTTTGATTGATAGAAGCACGAACCTGTAGAACTTGCTAATAAACAAACAAATAATACAAGCACCGATCAGCGTTAACTTGTTATAGATTGTTTAGAATAATGCTAATAAAACCATTGGCATTGGGATCTCTAGAGTTAATTCCTAGAGTGATCTGGTGGTAGAGTGAATTGGTGAGGGCGCGACACCTGTCCCATTAATAGAACGAATGGTGAAGATCACTTCCTCATCAAAGAGACATGAAAACCTAAAAAAAAAAAAAAAAAAAAAAAAAAAAAAAAAGAGCAATAAGCAGCAACAACACAAACCAAGTTAGAGCGAAACCGCCCAGGACCCATTAAAAGATGAAAGTCCTATTTCTACCCCTCCAAAGTAATGAATCAACATATATATATATATATATATATATTATAATCATATGGAAGCAATAAATTTAATTTTTATACAGGAAATTGATGATAATTTATGATGATACAATATCCAGTACAGTAAAAGAACAAAAGGAATAGAAATTTTGTCAAAGGTTAGAGACAGAAAGAGATTGATTACCAGAAAGAAACCCACATATTGTGCTTGATTGTTGAAAGCTCAACCACTCTTGGAAACAAGTGCATAACGTTATGCACTTGTTTTCCAGAGTGGTTGAATTTTCAACAATCAAGCACAATGTTTGTTTGTTTTTTTTAACAGAATCAAGCACAATGCTTAATGTTTAGTGAATATTTATTAGTCTTGATTAATTATGTGTTATAAGTAGAGTAATTAGTCTTTTAAGAATTTCATATTAGCTTGTCAAAGAAATAAATGAATATATAATTTTAAAAATAAAAGAATAACAGACAAATTACAAATTATCATTGAATGGATATATGGATATATGACATTTTTATTAAAAGTATATTAAAATGTATTTTATTAAAAAAATGTAAAAATAAATAACAATATGTTAAAAAATATATTCGTTAATTATTTGGACATTTTTTTTCTATATTCACAAGCCTACAAGGCTGGAATTAGCAATCACTCTTCCTAGAAAATAGGGGAGACGTGGGCACATGGTGCTGTTGTCGTTTTCCATCCATCAAGTTTGTACAAAAATTTAATGGAACTGTGGCCACATGGTGCTGTTGTCCTCTTCCACCCACCACATTGGTGCAGAAATTTAGGCCTATTTTGGGAGGATGGTTATAATTAATTTTTTAGTAAAAAGTTGATTATAAACAGATTATAATCAGCTTTTTTGTGAGAGAGGAAGTTGATAATAATCTGAAAATCAGATTATTACCAACTTGCCAAAAGAGCCCTTAATGGAATTGTGAGTTGGTGGTTTGTAGGTACTCTACACTTTTAAAAGAATATAAAAGTTATTTTGAAAAATTATTTAAAAGTTAATTTTTAATTTTTTTTAAATATGAAAAAAAAAAATATAGAGATGATATAATTAAAAAGAGATTAAAGTTTTGTTTAGAAATATGTTATTTTATTAATTATTTAATTTGTTGGTTAAAATATGAGGTAAAAAAAATTAATATGTTTGGAATGACTTTTTAATTTTTTACGAAAAAATGAATAAAAAATAAAGAAAAAAGGGTTTTTTGATTTTTTAGTATAGATTATTAGTTTTTTTTTTTTTAAATGACCTTTTAATTTGTAGACTAAAAAATAATGTCGCCAAACGAGGTCTAAAAGTCAAAGAGTGATTGTTTTGCCAAAACAAGCCAAAGAGGGGAAAAAGATAAAAAGATGCGGCAAATAAAATCAATAATGTTTGGTTTAATTGTAAAATTATGATTTGAATAAAAAAAATTCAAAACTCATAATTAAATAAAATTTTAAAACTTAATTTAAATTTTTTTTCAAAATTCTACTTTTAAAATAAAAATAAAGAAATATTTTATATTTTGTTCTTTAAAATTATGTTTTTGAAAAAATATTTTTTCAATTTTTTTTTAATTTTTGAAGAAAAATATTTTTTATTTTTTCAAAAATTGTTTTGTTATTTTTTAAAGTATTAGCCAAATAATTTATTATGATTTAGATATATATGGGCAATCCAAAAATTTTAAATTTAAAAAAAAATGTAAAAAAAATATTTAAATTAAAATAATAAAAAATATTTTTAAAAATACCGCTACAAATGTAATAAATACAATGCACATTAAAAAAAAATACAATAAATATTTACAATAAAAAATATTTACCCTACAAAAATAAAATTAAGAATTTTTTGAAATATTTAAAAAATAATAATTTCAAAACTCATTTTAAAAACATTTTTCAAACACAACTTTACACTCAAAACTCAATTGAAACATTGAGTTTTGAAGTCACGGGCTACTGCATGGAAACTGCGCATTTTTATTAAAAAATCAAAAGTTTAAAGATTAAAAAAATTCAATTGATACAAAATATATATATATATATATATATAAAATTTAAAGATTCATATTTTGCCTTACAACACCGTTGCAGCATGATGCATAAGCCAATTTTTTTTTTTAAAAAAAAAATTTGCCTCACACAATTCTGAATCAAAATTAGGTGTTGTTTGGTAACACTTATATTTTCAGTTTTTTGTTTATATTTATAAAAATTTTAAAAATTCAAATAAAAACTTGTTTGGTAAAATTTTTGATTTATAAATTAGTGGTCTCAGTTTATAAATTTGGCCAAAAAATGAAAACAAAAAAAATTTGTTTCCATTTTGAGTTTTCAATTTTTTTTTTTTTTTTAACCACCCAACACTAGCCACCACCCGCCACCATTTTCCACTACCGTCTTCCCACCTTCACACACACACCACCACCACCACCACTACCACCCACCATCCACCCGGCCACTACCATCCACCGCTCGCCACCTACTTGCCGCCACCACTCCGCCACCACCAGCCACCTGCCATCCACCCGCCACCACCACCACCACCCACCACCCATCACCACCACCACCCTCACCCACCACCCACCACCCGCCACCCACCGCCACCACCACCCACCAAGACCACCACAACTACCACCTACCACTGCCACCACCCACCACCACTACCACCGCCACCACTACCACCATCCGCCACCCACCGCCACCACCACCCACCACCTACCACCGGCCACCACCACCGCCACCACCACCACTATCGACTCGCACCCATCAATCATCACCACCCACCACCCAACCGCCACCACCCACCATCCGCCACCCACTGCCACCACCACCACCACCACCACCCACCACCCGCCACACACCCACCCACTCATCCCCACCACTCTAAGACCTACCCACCACCACCACCACCCACTCGCCACCCACCACCACCCACCACTACCCACCACCCGCCACCCACCTACCACCACCACTCACCACCCGCCACCACCACGACTACCATCCATTCGCTACCACCCACCTACCGCCACCGTCCCCCACCCACCCAACCACCACCACCCACCCCCCACCACCCGCCATCCGCTATCCACCTGCCACCACCACTCGCCACCACCACCCACTCATTACCACCCACAACCATCACCCACCATCCACCTGCCACCACCCACCACCACCCACCACCCGCAGCTAACCACCACCCACCGTCACCACTTTCCACCACCGTCTTCCACCGCCACTTACCACCACTTGCCATTTCTCACTCTTTTTTATATTTTAAAATTTTTTAAAACATTTTGTCAATTACCAAACGCGTTTGTAGTTTATGTTTTTCTAAAAATAAACAAAAATCAATTTATAAAATTTTTGTAAATATAAACTGAAAACGTAAACGTTACCAAACATTACAACAAAAGTGAAGTAAAAGACAAAGAGACTATTACAAAATTTTGACAATTGTCAATCTTCTGGCAATTTAACATAAGAGTTAGCGTTGTTAAAATATGAACAAAGGATATTATAGCAAAGCCTGGTTGAGAAAGAAATCAAATTTTAATCAGATGGCAATCGGTTGAAGTGTTGTTTCTAGGAAAGCCAAAAAAAGGGTGCTAATAGATTCATCTGATAGATATCAAAAGATGAAAAGAGTCTCAACCTCATTTACAAGACATTTTCCGTACCATGTGAAAGCAATGAATCCTATGAATGAGTCTTTCCAGCAACAAGAAAAAAGCAACCCTTTGCACACATATTTATGAATATTGCAAAATTGACCAAAATTTATTGGGAATCTTGCTCTTTCCATGTTAATTACTCTTGTTTTTATATGTTTGCACATTGTTTAGGGGAAGGCTAGGTGTTAACTACGTCAGGAAAAATAAAAATAAAAAATTTGAGTCTTTTTCTTGAAACATTTCTCCACCACAAAACCTTTTCTCATGAATTTAGCAACTTGAATCAACAAATTGCCGATCCATTTGACTGCAAACAAGACAACAGCCTCAACCGTATTTCTTTGGTCTCAGTGCAGCCAAGAGAGCTCATGAGTTATCTCTGGTCAATACAAAGTAACATTTTTGTAACTTAAAGTTTTGACACTAATAATAATAGAAGCAGCAGTTTCAACAAAATCAATAAGACAATTTTCAAATAAAATAAAATTACATAGAATAAAGAAAGAAAACAGATAGATAATTCCCTAAACCAAACCCATAATCAAATTCATCTTTAAAAAGCAGAAATAATTTTGCCCAAAAGAGATAAAAACCTAGATTATGAACAACCTCTCAAGAATATTCTAATATGAATCAATACTAGGAATATATAAGAATATATACTGAGTGGATACGAGCATAGAAATCAAAGAAAGGGTGAAGAGAGATTGGAATGGGAATGGAATGGGTAACCTATCCAAAATATATATATATATATATATATATATATTTCACACTGTGAGTTATTTAATTTTTTAATTTTTTGGGTTACAACAATGCAATTTGAATCAGAAAAACTAAATTCAAGAAATTTTAAATTTAAATTGTTTAATAAAATTATATTTTAAAAATATGATTTTAAAACACGATTTTAACTAATTTATTGTAAAATGTTGTTATGAAATCATGTTTTTAAATTATATTTTAAAAATGCATCTTTATGAATTAACAAAAATTTAAGAAATACACACCCAAAAAAAAAAAAATTAAAAAAATAATTTGTGGGTAAGTCTAACAAAATTTTAGTTTCAAACAACTTATGTTTGGTAATAAAATAAAATAAAAACAAACAAAACAAAACAAAAAAACTCGGCACAAGGTGCTAACATCATATTTGTTTAACCCATGGTGGTTCTTCTTTCTCTCGTTGTAATTTCTTCAAATTGAGTTGCACTCTCTAGGCCTTTTTTTTTTTTTTTTTTTTCAAAATAAAAAATTTATAGGGCAAATGACACATGCAGTCCCCAAAATGTATTTCTTCTGTCAATTTGATTTTTCTAGTTCTAAATTGCATCAATTTTATCATTGAGTAATTTATATTGTATTAATTTAGTCTAATTGATAACACTATTTTAAAAATTTGATTAAATCCAATGGGCAAAATCGCACATTCACTATTTTCAAAGTGATTAAGGGATTAACGTCTAATTTCAAATAACTTTCTCCCTTTTGAATGGACCATTTGTATGCTCTCCATTTCTGTCAAATTCATTAAGGAATTCAATTGCACTAAACTAACACCATACGAAAACTAAAAGGCAAAATTGATAGAGTTGAAATTACATGGACCAAATTGGTTCCAAAAGCCAATTATTATTATTATTATTTTATCAGCAAAAGAAACTTTATTGATGACGAAAACATACATACATATGAGATGAAACATCAATAAAGAGGTGGAAGAGCAGAAGTGCATCATAGCTAACAAACCCAATCCCAACTAGGTTGGCCCTGAGAAGAAAGCTCAATCATTTGCAAGCTCAACCACAGAGGGATGGTAAGAAACCATGCCCAACAAGAAAAAAAACAAAAACAAAAGAAGACCTCCACAAACTCAACCCCCAAAACAAACCCACAGTACATTCCACACAATTCAGTCCCACACAATTCACCTGCAGAATCACCCATAATCAAAACACCAAACCTAAATAACATCCTAATGCTCCACACCAGAACAAGAAGAACTTCAAAGACAAACTCACCAAACCAGTGAGCTATCTACCAAGAAGAACTTCAGCCGAGCAGAGCAAAGCACCAAAACACCAAAACAGACCCATCCTCCATTCCTCGCCGCTTGATGAACACCGAACAGACTCACCACCACATCTTTTATTTGGTCCATAAAGTCACAGAGACAATGGATCATGCAACAACAGATTAATGCATAACAACATCACCAGAACAAATTTCACCAAAGAAACAAAACAGATCGGAAGACCAAAATGCCAAATACAACAAGACCAAAAATCATGAATCAATCCTCGAAGCTCGCCTATCACAAGCTCAAAATCCATTTCACGCAAAACAAACCACCGATAGCCATTGCCACTACAATAAAATGAGCACACTGCGACCCAAGACCGTAATTGTAAGATCCTTGAAACTTATCTGCAAATAAAAAATAAAAAACACGAAGAAGACTGCAGAGCGGGACACCTATAGCAAGAGCCTCCTCCATCGCTTCACTCACAAAATAGACCGGTGCAAGAACGGCTCCAAGCCATCGCCAGACTTTTCACTCCAATACAAGAGCAGACTTTTCAATTCAATACAACAAATAGATGCAAAACAGATGCAGCAGATGCAAAAACATAGATGCTACTCTCACACAAGAACACCAGAGCAAAAAATGAACAGATGCAAAGAAGCGACTAATGAAGGAGCCAAATCGGACCAAAACTAATGTACCAATGCTAAGCCTATCATAACAGATCAAGATTACAATTGCAATATCACAAGCAACAAGAATAATTACACAGAAGAACTCAAATGATTACAGCAGATAATCCCATAATGCTATCAACAGATTACAAGAGAATAATCCCTTAATACGATAGAACTCCACCAACAAACTCTTATAGGTACTTGACTCTCCATTTGTACCATCCAAACATAACCTCCATCTGCAGATCCAATCACCAAAACAGAGCCAATATATTGCATTTGTTAACAAATCACCATAAGTTGGATATAATATCATGCATGAATAAGGAAAGTTCTTTAACTTTGACTTTGCCCAGAGAGCCACTGAGTTTTACCAAATCTTCTAAGTCCATAAAATTAGGACAAGCATTATTAAATGACATTCATTTCAAGTTTCCATCGACCACAACATGCCAAAGGAACAATTTTCCAAATTTCTATCACAATCTTTTTAACCTTAACCCCATCCCACTGTAGACACAAATTTTAAAACATGAAGTATTTCAACACATTTCAAAATTTTACGTTACAAATGTCCACTGTTTAGTTTTTAGACTAAACAGTGTTGATTATTTGAATAGTAGGTTCTTATTTCCGATCTGTATTTCAGATCGTTAATTACACATTTTAGACAAATGAAACCTCCGATTAATAAAGAACGAAATAAACAACAAAAGACAATTTAAGAAAAATAAATATTTTATTAAAAATTGTTATGGGTTTTGAACCCTCGAATACAAAATACAATTCTTGGGTTTGGAACCCTTTACCTATTCATCGCTATTAGTGTAGGCTCTTGAGTTCTCTAGGCTTCTCTTCTTCTTTCTTGTAACGATTTCTTTAGCTCTCAATTTCTTTTTCTCTCTCTCTGATCTTTTCACTTCTGATTTTTTGATCCCCCGTCTTGTGTGATGGTCCTCATATTTATGGAGGCCATCAGGTGATAGGAATGCTCATCTTCAATTTGAATTTCAAATTGAATGATAGCGCCATTTGAATTTTGAATAATAGCGCTATCTGATTAATCGTATATCTTATTAACCGAATTGATCTTTAAGGTTTCATCTTGTGTGGTGTCCTTGCTGTAGGCTCTACAGGTGTCATCTTTCGTAGGCTCCACTTGTCATTTGTGCATCTTGAATAACGTCATTGAGATACAACGTCGTTTTATTTATGTACTTCAACGGATCATGTTGATCTTTTTTTAGGAAGTGATTACCTACAACCTTCCTATCATAGGCTCTATACGTGTCATAAATTTAGTTGAAATTTATATGCCAACAAATGCCCCTCGTGACTTGCACAAGTGAATTTTCTTAACTGTGCGAGTCACGACAATTTAGCACTTTTATCTGGATGATCTTTAGGTCTTGGATGGGATTATTTCTTTGCTTTGGTCCCTGGGCTTTTTTTTTTTTTTTTTTTTTTTTTTTTTTTTTTTTTTAGGTTGAGGGTTTTTTCATAAGCCCTTTTACTTTTGTTGCATAGGTCCTTTTTGTGGACTTGATCTTTTTTTGTAAAATAAAGGATTAATTGCCCTTTATAGTCCATGGGCCATTTACTTCTGTTGCATGGGTCTTTTTTGTGGACTTGATTTTTTTTTTTTTTTTTTGGAAGGGTCATGGGTAAGGTCCAAGATTTAATTGGACATTTCCTTTTGTGGGCCTCTAACTTGCCACCATTTCTTTTTACAGCAAATATTTTTTTTAGTCCATCATGGACCTTTTCTTTTCTAGGCCACCATTTTTAATTGGGCATTTTCTTTTGTGGGCCTCCAACTTGCCACATTTTCTTTACAATAGATTTTTTTTTTTTTTTTTTTTCCTAGGCCATCATGGACCTTTCCTTTTCTAGGCTACCATTTTTTTACATTGGGCCTTTTCTTTTGTGGGCCTCCAACTTGCCACTTTTTTTATTTTTATTTTTATTATTATTATTTTTTTAGGAGATTTATATATATACATATATATATATATATATTAGGAGTTTGTCTATATGGAATAGGATGGGTTGGCATTGGTAAGATTTCTAATCCTACACAAACTCTTGTATGGAGTATTTCAAATCCTACATAAACTCTTGCTTCTTTGAAGTATTTTAGGAGACCACTACCTCTTTTCTTAAGCAAGACTTTTCCTTTATATTACACTTATTCATATATTTTGTTCTTGCAGCCCCTTTTTTTTTCCTGCAGATTTTGTTTCTCCTAGTAGATTTTTTTTGTTTCTAGAAAATCTTTATCCTTCCAGCAACTTTCTAGCAGCAATTGCTCTTTGAGGATACAAAAGATTACCCTCTATTCCCCTCATATCAGGTTTGCTTTGCTTCTTTTCTTGTTCATCTTTCTTATATTTTGCTTCTTTCAACAGAATGAACACTTTTGTGTTGTTTAGCAGCATATATATATATGTGTGTGTGTGTGTACACTATATATTTTTTTTCTCTTGCTGCCAGCTTTTTTAAAACCATGAGACCAAACAAAGACTTCAAAAAAACTGCCACAAAGATATATGGCCTTAAAAGAAAACAACCCATTTTGCTAACCATGTAAGCAAATTTTTTTTTTTTTCTTTCTTTAAGACCAAACAGCTTCTTTTTGCTGTACTTTAACTTCCACAAGATCTTCTTCTTCCTTTTTTATTTTACAGCATCAATTTGTTTGTTGCTATGCTATTTGGCAAACTCTATTATATATATATATATATATATTTTAAATGGCCTACTTGTCAAACCACAAGGACTTTGCATGTTGTACACAATCTGACGCTATATTATATCACAAGACTTTATATCTTTGTGGTAGCTTCCTCTTATTTAGCTTGGCCATCCAGGACTTTGCATGTTGTACCTCTATCATTCTTTTTCTTCTTTTTTTTGTGTACAGGACAATTTGATGCTGTTTTATAGCATCAATCTGTTTGTTTAGCAGATTTATTTCATGAACTCACCATTGAATGCTGTGCTTTTTATATGATGGCAAAAAAAAAAGCCCCTTTTGCTAGCCCATAAATCCACACAGTTCTTTTTTAAAGACCAAACAATTTCTTTTTTTTTTGTGTTTTAACTTCCACAAGATTTTCTTTTTTCTTTTTTTTTTATGAAGCTAAGACCTCTTTTTTACTTAGCCCTATAGCAAAATTTCTTTCTACATGAGCCCCTCTTTTTTTTTTTTTTTTTTTTTATTACACATATATAACCTGAATAAACCCCCCCTTCCTTTTTTTTTTAACCTTCCAGCAGAAAATTTTGAAGCCAAGACAAGCATGTAAAGATTGAAACCACACCCTTTTTTTCCAGCAGCAGCAACCCACACCTTTTTTTTACATTCTTCGCTCTAAAAATGTATTATGTGTATAATCTGCTGTCATGTTTGTTAAGCAGATATAGCCTAGATATGAATAAAGACAGTCCATTTTGCTAGACCACAAACCCAAATAGTCTTCAAAGGCCCTTTTTGAAGGCAAGACAAGCATGTAAAGATTGAAACCACACCTTTTTTTTTTCAGCAGTAGCAACCTATTTGTTGCTGTGTTATTTAGCAGATTGTTTTTAATAGCCTGTATACAAAGTCCTTACTTGTGGATATGACCAAGGAACTTGCTGCTTGTATCTTTGAACAAATGAAGAACAGTGGACATTAATTATCAACTAGCAAGATCCCAAGTTACAAAACCTGCTTTCCCTTTGACTTCTTTGGCTAAACCCTTACAAATTTTCAGCCCCTTTTGTAGAATTTTTTTTTTTTTTTTTAGAAATCTAATCTAATCAAGGCCTGCCCCCTCGTGATTCGTGCAAGTGAATTGTAATTGTACGAATTACGATTTTTTTTTATTTTTTATTTTTTATTTTTTATTTTTTTATATTTATTTATTTTTTGGCAATTATTTCACATCTTTTTCCCTCTTTTGCAGGCAACACGCAAGGCGTTAGAGTGTGTTTGCAGGTATCATTTCCCTTTCCAACCTAATGGCAATGAGTGGCTTGAATCCTTGGCAGTGATTGTGTCTTTTCACCCCAACGGCTTGAATCCTTGGCAGTGATTGTGTCCGTCACCCCAACGGCTTGAATCCTTGGTAGTGATTGTGTCCGTCACCCCAACGGCTTGAAACCTTGGCAGTGAATGTGTCTGTCACCCCAACGGCTTGAAACCTTGGCAGTGAATGTGTCTGTCACCCCAACGGCTTGAAACCTTGGCAGTGAATGTGTCTGTCACCCCAACGGCTTGAAACCTTGGCAGTGATTATGTCCATCACCCCAACGGCTTGAATCCTTGGCAGTGATTGTGTCCTCACCCCAATGGTTTGAATCCTTGGCAGTGATTATGTCCTTCACTCCAACGGCTTGAATCCTTGGCAGTGATTGTGTTCGTCACCCCAACAGCTTGAATCCTTGGCAGTGATTGTGTCTGTCACCCCAATGGCTTGAATCCTTGGCAGTGAATGTGTCCTTCACCCCAATGGCTTGAATCCTTGGCAGTGAATGTGTCCGTCACCCCAACGGTTTGAACCTTGGCAGTGATTGTGTCCGTCACCCCAACGGCTTGAATCCTTGGCAGTGATTGTGTCCTCACCCCAACGACTTGAATCCTTGGCAGTAATTGTGTCCTCACTCTAACGACTTGAATCCTTGGCAGTGATTGTGTCCTTCACCCCAACGGCTTGAATCCTTGGCAGTGATTGTGTCCTTCACCCTAACGGCTTGAAATCTTGGCAGTGAATGTGTCCGTCACCCCAAAGACTTGAAACCTTGGCAGTGAATGTGTCCTTCACCCCAACGGCTTGAAACCTTGGCAGTGATTGTGTCCTCACCCCAACGGCTTGAATCCTTGGCAGTGAATGTGTCCGTCACTCTAATGGCTTGAATCCTTGGCAGTGAATGTGTCCGTCACCCCAATGGCTTGAAACCTTGGCAGTGATTGTATCTATCACCCCAGTGGCTTGAGTCCTTGGTCAAGGGGCTTTTGTCAATTTCTTTATATTACGACATTTTACCTTCACTAACCATTTTATTTATTTTTTATTTTTAGGAAGCATGGAAAAGACACTTGAATATCTTCGACGTAACGAGAGGGATGTACTGGATAAATCTAGTCCGAAAATAATTTGGCACAAACCTATCACTGCTTTATTGTCACCCACCGAGTTAGACCCCTACATCCCTTTACATACGGCTTCCGAAGACTTGGTCTCTACAGGAATTCGAAACTGTTGTGAGATTCTCGAGAAAAAGCACTCCAAATCAATTGGTTCATTCCCTGTCTCAATCATTCGTCCATTTTCTGAAGACCTTGACTGCTCTGAATTTAATACTCTTCTTAAGAGAATGAAGCATGAAAAACTGAAGTGGGATAATTCTTTTAATGTCTGCGGCATTTCTACCTATTTGCAATCCCCCATATGGATTTTTTTGGTTGAATGACGTTCTTTCCACATTTGCCCCTATTTTGAAGAAGTGTGAGATTTATGCTGCAATCTATGTATCCCAATTTGCTTATGCTAGGAATGTCTCCCTGCTCAAAGGATTCTTAGAGCGGTGGTCACCCGACACCAACACTTTCCACACCATTTACGGCGAACTTGGGATCTCTTCATGGGACCTTCATCGCATTAGCGGGCTCCCCATTCGTGGCGAGTTTTATGAAGAGTTCACCCCCTCCAATGACAATTTATATTCGTTCCAGACATCTAAGGCGTGCCATGGGCTTTTCAACATTTATGCCAGCTCTTTTCAATCCAAGAAGTTTAACCACTGGACTTTCAAATTCATTGACGAATCCCCAACTTCGATTAGTGGTTTTCAACGAAAAGATAGAATTCCTGATGATGTGTATCTTTCTGGTTTTTTGGCGAGCTGGCTTAGCGGATTTGTCTTCCCTCACTTTTTCAGGGAAATTCGTCCGACGACCTTTCATGTAGCCACCAAAATGGTAGGTGGAACCTTATTTAGCCTGGTCATCCTCGTCCTTGCATACCTCTATCATTCTCTTGGTAAAATGGAATCATCATCTTCACCTGGGAAGGAAAATATTCAGGGTCCTTTACATTACCTTTTTGGATGGATTTCACTATATTTTGTCAAGACTTACTCTCATAGGGATCCTCAGTCGATTTGTCCGATTCTTGATATTCATTTCATGCCATATCTTGGGTTTATTGGAAACCAATTGGCTGCCCAGTTTTTTACTGATAAATTTCCATTTGTGGACTCTCTCCTAACTTATCGTACAGAGTGTCAGTTCAAGGCTCTTACCCATGAAAGTGAACTTTCAGGCATTCTGGTCGACTCTGAAAGGATATCACCTTTCCACCTTGGCTATCTTATATCTTTTAGGCAAGGGATTTTAACTTTTAAAATGGGATTTAATTTCATTTTTGAACCGTACTCCCCTAACCGATACGGTCGTCAATTTGGGTTTGCTCAAGCATGCCCAACACCGCTTAATGTATCTTGTCGGCAGCCCTCTGAGTGGTCTAAATTTTATTACAACTGGCGCCATATGCTACGCTGTGGTACAAAAGTCTCATTGGAGTTACCAGGCTCCCGATTTACTTCTTACGTAACCATGCCTTATGCCAACTGGTGGTTGGGAACTTCCTTTACCGTGCTCCAATATGTTACTCATACCCAGCCGAAATCTTCACGCAAGAGAAAACTGGATATGTCAATTAAAGACCGAAAGACGAAGAATCCTTCTTACTCTAGAGCTAGGTCATCATCTTCACCTATTGCTTTGGAAGCATCATCACCTCAGAGAATGGATAATAATCAACCACTTATTGCTCCTTCTCAATCTAGTTACTCGGTTTCAGATCTCCTTCATCTTTTTGGGGATATGTGTAACTCTCAATTTAAAATGAGATTTAGCTTTGAGCAAGTAGATTCTGGTCCTCAATTTTCTAGTCTCGCAAAGTTTTTTCCAGAGACTATGTCTATCAGTGATTATACAGGAACTTCCCAACCCACCGTAGCATCCAAAACCCCAATGGATCAATTTTGCACAAACTTGTACTCTTTTCTTGAAGATAAAGATGAGAATATGATTCAAGAACTCTTTGAGGGAGATGGGTATGAATTAACTGCCTTGGGTTGTATTCGCATTAAGAGTGTTGAAATTCCTTCTCCTACCAAATCTTTTGATTGTTCTCTCAATGAAAGTAGCGAGAGTGAAGATGAGTTTTATGACTACACCCCTCTTTTAGATGGCACACCGACTAAGATGAGTAAATTGCTCCCAACAAATGTAGGTTTTTCTTCTCCTTCTTCGAACGAGCCATCCAAGCTATTAGCGAAAGGTATAATTCTTCTTCTTCTTCTTCTTTTTATATAAATTTTGAATACCTTTCCTTTTCTTAGGCACTGCGCCTCGGACGCCTCAGACTTCCCCAGCTGCCTCGCATATGCCATTGGCTACTTTAAGGGTATTCTTATTCATTCCTTGTACCTCATTTTATTTTATCATGTATACATACTGAAGGAACTCTTTTCTCTTTAGATCATGCCACATTGCAGAATCCGTGGTCCGCTTGTGGGAATCACAACTTTTCTTCTCCCCCACCTAAGTCTCCTCAAGCCATACACCAAGGTATACTTTATTCATCTATATATATAAATTGTTTTTACCTTCTACGTTTTCATTGAGTATCTCCTTCTGTTTTCACAGAAAATACTTCTAACACATTGGAAGAGACAGACGAAATTACTTCTGATACGTCGGAAGAGGACCAAATTCTTGCAGACTTACTTGAAGCAAATGGGGTTAACAAATTATTTGACAAACTTGAAGCACCCTTTGCTCCATCTAGCCTTCTTTTGGGAACTTCCTCTAATGAAGCAGCCACCCATATTCAGAAAGGTCTTATTATTTCTCTCCAATCAATGACGGATGTTAATGGCATGATTGCTGTAGCAAACAATGTTTTCATGATTTTGAAGAGTTTAGGTATAGACTTCATCTCCTTTTACGAGAAGGTGAAGATATTCCTTGGGTGCTTTGCTTTGAAAACCCAACTTGCAGATTCTTCAAACTTGTCTACTGCAGAATTTGAGGCCCAATATTACGAGAAGAAGCTTCATTTTGACAAAGTTTCTGGCGAACATGAACAGTTGTTTGCTTCAATTATCAAGTCGGATGAGCACATTGCAGGTCTTAATCAAAGGATTATTCAAACCAAAGAGTTACTCAAACAACTTGAAGAGGAATTGTCATCCACCCAAGCGGAACATACATCATTTTTGTGTGATTTTGCACAAGCTTCCGGGAATGTTTCTAAATCAGAAGAAGACGTGCAAACTGCTCTGAATGTTTTGACCCAACACAAGAAGAAGAACGGACAACATAGTGTTGTGGAACGTGCCTTTGAAAGGGCTAAGGCTTCTCTTAATGAATGAATGCACTTTTATTTTTTTTATTCATTCGAACATAATGTATTTATGAAACTTCACTCAGTGATAGATTTATTTGTTATATGAAATTTCTCAATACAATACATTGATTTGTCTTATTTTAGCCGTTCACAGTTTATACTCTTGCGGGCCAGGAGTATCCAATGTTTTATCACCTTAGATTTCAGTGAGGTATTTTAGCAGTTTGACCACATACAATACAGTTGGTGGTATTCGACTTTTGTTTGGCCGTACACAGTTTATACTCTTGCGGGCCAGGAGTATCTAATGTTTTACCACCTTAGATTTCGGTGGGATATTTTAGCAGTTTAACCACATACAATACCGTTGGTGGTATTCGACTTTTGTTTAGCCGTACACAGTTTATACTCTTGCGGGCTAGGAGTATCTAATGTTTTACCACTTTAGATTTCGGTGGGATATTTTAGCAGTTTAACCACATACAATACCGTTGGTGGTATTCGACTTCTATTTGGCCGTACACAGTTTATACTCTTGCGGGCTAGGAGTATCCAATGTTTTACCACCTTAGATTTCGGTGGGATATTTTAGCAGTTTAACCACATACAATACCGTTGGTGATTTTTTTTTTTTTTTGCCCTAACTTTTGCCTAGGTCGCCCTTTCGGGTTTTCAACCTAGCAGGCTTTCTTAAGGGTAATATCTCTTCAAGAACCTTGCATTGGTTGGGGGAATGATTCTATCACCATCCATCGTTATCAACAAATAGGCCCCATTAGAATAAACCTTCTCAATCACATAAGATCCTTCCCATTTGGGCTCAAGTTTTCCTTTGGTTCTTCGTGAGACTACTATGGGTGTTCTAACCATTAGTACCAAGTCTCCCTTTTTAAAGGAGCGAAGCCTCACCCTTTTATTGAACGCATTTGCCATCCTTTGTTGGTAGATCTCCAAATTCCGTTGAGGATACAACCTTCTTTCATCTAGGGTCTCGAGCTCAGCCAATCTCACTCTTGCACTTTCATCTTCTGTTAAGGACTCTTGTATTGCCACTCGCAATGATGGTATTTGAACCTCAAGTGGTAACACTGCTTCTCCTCCAAAGACCAACGAATAAGGGATTGCTTGAGTAGGAGTTCTGTGCGAAGTTCGATAAGCCCACAAAGCTTCTTGTAACTTTTCGTGCCAAGCTCTTTTGTTCTTATCCACCATCTTCTTGAGAATTTTGGACAATGTCTTGTTGAAAGCTTCTATCAAACCATTGGCAGGTGCATGATATCTTAATGAATGGTTGTTTCTGATTTTGTACTTGGCAAATAACTTGTTCAAAGCATCACTCCTGAATGGCTGTCCATTATCCATGATGACACTTTTTGGAATTCCGAACCTATAAATGATATGGGTTCGGATGAATTGGGAGACAACTGTGCTTTTTATATCCTTTAAAGCCACGGCCTCTGCCCATTTTGAGAAATAATCAGTAGCAGCTAGGATGTATCGATATCCTGCTGAAGATAGAGGTACAAAAGGACCAACAATATCCATACCCCATGCTGCAAATGGCCAAGAACAAGTTGTTAAATATAAAGGCTCTAGGGGTTGGTGGAGAAAGTTCCCATGGAATTGGCAGACTTGGCACCTTCGAGCATAATCTATGCAATCTGTAATCATAGTCGGCCAATAGTATCCCAACCGTTTTAGCTGCATATGTAATTTAGGACCACTTTGGTGTGCCCTACATATACCTGCATGTATTTCTGCCATTACCTCTTGAATACGCTCCCTGGCTATACCCCGCATGTACATTCCATCCAAAGACTTTTTGTATAATCCATCCTTCCACGAGACGAATTTGGTAGCCCTGCGTCTCACTTCAATTCTTTTTACTTTATCTTCAGGTAGCCTACCATGTTGGAGGTAAGCTATGAATGGTTCCCACCAATCCTCCTCGTTTTCTCCTTTCGTGGTGACGACCAAGATTTGAACCAAGTCAGAAACTTCTTTTAAAGGTTGTAACACCCTTCTTTCACCTACCGTGATAGTAATTGTTTTGCTATCTGGTAGGGTGAGTGATGCAGCCAAACTTGCAAGTGAATCAGCTCGAGCATTTGTTCTTCTCTTCACGTGGAAAATATGTGTTTTCCTGAATTGCGAAAGCAACTGATCAGCCCTTTCATGATACGAGATGAGACTTGTTTTTTTAACAATGTATTCTCCACGAAGTTGCTTTACCACCAGTTCTGAATCTCCATAAATTGAGAGTTCTTCAATAGGAATTTGTAATGCCAATTCTAATCCAGCAATTATAGCTTCATATTCTGCCTCATTATTGGAGCATCCTTCACTTAAGGCGAAAGAATGGGTGATTATAGCATTGTTTGGAGTCACAAACACAATTCCAATTCCAGCTTTATTGTTTTTAGGATTTTCTTGCTTCTTGCGATTTCGACTCCTTGAAGCTCCATCAAAATACATCTCCCATCCTTTTTGAATTTCTACTTGCATAACTTCTTCATCTGGTAAATCAGTTACTAGAGGTGAGTCATCAGGTATAGGATGTGCTGCCAAAAAATCTGCTAGAGCTTACCCCTTTACAGCTCTTTGGAGAACATATTCAATTGCGAATTGTTGGAGAATTATAGCCCACTTTGCAATCTTCCTTGAAAGTATGGGCCGTGAAAGTATATATTTCAAGGGGTCTACTCTTGATATCAACTTGACTTCGTGTTCCAGGACATAGTGCTTTAGTTTTTGCAAGGCGAACACCAAGGCAAGACATGTCTTTTCGATAGGAGAATAATTGACTTCTGCCCCAACCAGAGTACGACTCAAGTAATACAAGGCATTTTCTTTCCCATGCTCATTGTGTTGTGCCAACAGTGTCCCTAACAAACCATCCAGGGCTGTTATGTACAACAAGAGTGGTTTCCCTTTTATTGGGCTCATGAGTACTGGAGGCTTCAAAAGATACTCCTTAATACTATTAAAAGCATTTTAACACTGTTGATCCCATTCAAATAGAACACCCTTTTTCATCAATCTTGAGAATGCCAAGCATCGACTAGCCAAGTTCGAAATAAATCTTATGATATAAGCTAACCTCCCTTGTAGCCCCTTCAATTCCCTTAAATTTCGCGGAGGGGCCATTTTAGCAATGGCTTTAATCTTAGTAGGGTCAATTTCAATCCCTTTGTTTCGAACCACAAACCCTAGAAACTTTCCTGAGGAAACTCTAAATGCACATTTTAGTGGGTTCATCTTGAGTTTGTATCTCCTCAAACGTTCGAAGATTCTTCTCAAATCTTTCACATGGTTTTCCTTCTCCTTCGTCTTGGCAACAAGATCATCAACATAGCATTCAATGGTGTCATGAAGTATATCACTAAAAATTACAGTCATCGCCCTTTGATACGTGGCCCCAGCATTTTTCAGGCCAAAAGGCATTACCTTATAGCAAAAGACTCCTTTCGGAGTCCTGAATGCAGTCATTTCTTCATCTTCAGGTGCCATTCGGATTTGAATGTATCCTGAGTATCCGTCCATAAAAGACAAGGTTTCATACCCAGTAGTTGCATCTACAAGAAGCTCAGTGATGGGCAAGGGAAAGTCATCTTTAGGACAAGCCTCATTGAGATCACGGAAATCAATGCAGACCCTGATTTGACCATTCTTTTTCTTGACCGGCACTATGTTTGCTAGCCAGGTTGGATATTGGACTTCCCTGATGAATCCTACATTGATAAGCTTGTCGACTTCGGCTTCAATTTGGGCTGTAAGCTTTGGTCGAGTTCGTCTCTGAGGCTGTTTAACTGGCCGTTTCTCAGGGTGAATTGCAAGCTTATGGACTGCAATCTCTAGATTAAGACTAGGCATCTCACTGTAGTTCCATGCAAATATGTCATGATACTCCCTTAAGAAGGAAATATATTTCCAAGCTTCTTCTTCCTTTAAATTTGCACTAATGAAGGTTGGTTTGTTTTCTCCTTCATCACCCAGATTTATTTCATGAAGGTCATCCATGGTGGTTTGGCCTCCTACTTCAAATTCTGTTGGTGCAGGTTGAGCTTCATCTTGGTCAACATCTTCTAACACATCTTGAGTGATAGTCATGTTTACTGGAAATTTTTCCTCATCCCCCCGATAGCCTAACCCTTCTGTCCTAGCGGTGATAATACCGCCTTGTCGATACCGCCTCTACGAAGGTGTTAATGCAAAGTCAAAGGATGTCATTGTTTCTGGTATTTTTTCAGGATCTAAACCAACTTTCACCCACATCTATGTAATTTCTGCACTAAAAGTAGGCTTCTCAAAACTCGAGATGTTTTCTTCTGGCACTTGTTCAACTTTCACTTTCTGTTCAACATCTCCAAGTGAGTGGAATATGATGGGTTTCGACCCCTTTCCTTTAGAAGGGACCACAATCTTATTATATTTCTCCACATAGGTGCATTTTGTCTTGCTTAATGGCAACGTGAACTCACCTTTGAGATCCAAAATTGGATTTATTGGGGCTAGAGCTTTTGCCCCCAGTTTCCTTTCGGACTTTGGCACATATCGAAAAGTTCTTTTTGTTGAAACTGGAATAGACTCTAGAGCGTCTTTGACATTCAGAGTATCTTCAAACTTTTTCACATCTTTTCCCTTTCTTTGTGAAGTCTTTGTATAGAAGCGAGCATCAGCATAATAGGCCTCTATTTCTCCAAATGGATCATTGTTAGCCACAATTGTCCCCTCTTTTTTGGGTGAAGGCAACGGGTACTTGATACATTGGTGATAAGTTGATGGCACTGCATGATGATTATGCATCCATGGTCTCCCAAGCAAAGCATTGTAGGAGGTGTCTACATCAATGACCAAGAACTCAGTGCTTTCTTTAATATCTCCAAACTTGGTTTGCAGTTCAATCTTTCCCATTGGGCGTTGTTCATTCTGATTAAATCCTTGAATGACCAAATGACTTAGGCGAAGTTGTGAAATTTGAACCCCTAATAAGCTTAAGGCCCTCCGAGGTAGGAGGTTTACCGCAGATCCTCCATCAACTAGAATTCGAGAAATTTTCACATCATGGATAAGCCCAGTGATAAACAAAGGCCGATTATGGTCTGTCATTTCAGCACACATGTCTTTGTCACCAAAGGTTACCATAACCATGCATGTAGTTGCCATCACTTGATTTTTACCCTCGATTTCTTTGTGGAAATCCTCTGGCTTGGACAGGGCATATATTAAAGACTTTTGAAGCTCTGGAGACATTTTCAGTGCATCATATACGCTCAACAATGCTGGAATTTTCTTTAGATGAGCTAGTACATCATATTTCACTTGCTCTTCCTCCAGCAAAACTTGTGGAATTTCTAACGTTTGAGGGTCCTGAGGATTTCGTAATTTCCTCCGGTAGGTCAAGTAAGTCCAGCATACTTCAGCAACCACCTTTCCGTTGACCTCAACTTCTTTTATTCCCTCACTTATTTGGGCTATGTTAACTGGTCCAGCTGCAGGGTGATCATCATCATCAGTCACTTCTCCATCTTCCTGAAGCTGCATTCTTCTCCCATTTCTTAGGTACTGGAGTCACGCCTATAAAAGCATTGAGATTCTTCAAAACCATTCTTCATGGCCTCCCAACTAGGCACCACGACTCCATCGAGGGAGCAATACCAGTCAAAGGCGATTCCCTCTAAGGAAAGGGGGAATTGTTTTAGGCAAAGTGCTTGATTTTGAGCTGTTTCCCCACACTGTTTCAAAAAACGCCTAATATGTTTTTGAGGATCTCCATACCCCTCATATAGGACAAAATTTGGAAGTTCGTATCCTTCAGGAAATGGTGTTTGCTCTACCCATAAAGGGAACAAATCCCTTGGCGATAAGTGCCCATCTCTCGAAGGTTAAGGGCAGTTTCAATCTTCTCCTCAATTATGCCTTCTATGAAATCATATGTTTGAGAAGATGTACCTTCGTCATCCAAATGTTCTGACATCTCAATTTCTATTGGCCATGGTTTATAAAATGTCCTATAGAATCGATCAGCCATGGTGTCCCAATCTGGGATTGAATTAGGTGGCAGGCTGAAGTACCAATCTGCTGCCCATTCTTCCAAAGAAAGAACGAACTACTGTAGAAGTAACGCTTGGCTTTTTACTGTGTTTCCACATTGTGCAAGGAAACGAACCAAATGGCGCCTTGGACAACCTGTCCCATTATATAAAGGAAAACGAGGTACTACATATCCTCGTGGGAACTGAACCCATTCGACCCAATTAGGGAAAGGGTGTCCAGAAATTTGATTTCTTTCAATAATCAAATTTTGACAGGCTTCAAAACCCTCATCTTTCAAAGAGACTGTTACTTTTGCTTGATGTTCCGCTTCCTTTCTAGCTTCAATTTTTGCTTTCTCATCATCACCTGGATTGCGAATGATATGTATTTCTCGTTCTTCAAAATTTACATCCACAGTGATGACTTTACAAGGAAAGTCAAAGTGGTTACTTGACACACTTTCTCCATTGTATGTCCTAGCTGGGGATGTGTATGGTGAACCATCAGGAGAAAAGTCAAGTTCCCAATCTTCATTAGGATCCTCAACTTGATATGACTTTGCTTGTTTACTTGAATGCTTCCATACTTCATCATCCGACATACACCTGCCATTCACCTCATCATCCTTGAAGTGTAGTTGTTTTTTATCCTTTTTCACAAGCTCAGAGTCGGACCTACACCCGGTGTCTCCTTGTTCTGTTCCCCTTACATATTCTGGAGTACTTTGATAGTACATTGGTGGTACTGGCGAATACTCTGGAGAAAAGGCTTCTGGTGTATACTCTGGAGAAACCGGTGTATATTCTGGAGAGGCTGGTATGTATTCTGGAGAAGTTGGTGTATACTCTGGTGAGTCAAGTATGCAGATAGGAGATGTAATGCAATCTCCTTCCCTAACTTTTGAACCAACTTCACCCTTATCTTCCTCGTCATGACTCAAAACAATGATGGTTAGGCAAAGGGCCAAAGTAAACTTTTCCTCCCTTCTTTTATCAAAGTATGTCTGCAACTCCACAGATTGAAATTTTGAAGGTAGAAATTCCTCCAATGTGACTGGGACAAGAGGACCTTGCTCTAACTGCTCATCAGGGACCAATTTCTCCCATTTTTCCTTCTTTGGGTTCTTCTTTCCTTTTCTCTTACTTACTTTGGCTTTTTTCTATTTCCTAGAAACTTTTGGTTTTTGCTTTTTGGAAACTTTTGGCCCTTGTGTTGTTGAATCAACCACATTTCTAGCTTTCACTGTGGCATTTTGTTTTTTCTTCATGCTTTTTGACTGATAAACAACCCATTCACCTTCATTATCATTGTCGATAGTGATTGGGTTAGCAGATGCTTTTTCTTAAGGAGGGAGTTCGATAATTTTAGAGTCCAAAAGTTCTTGAATTTTATCTTTCAGAACAAAGCACTCTTTTATCGGATGGCTAATCAAACGATGGTAGGGGCCATACTTTGGATCATTGGTCTTTCCTACCTCATGTGATCTTTTCACCTCAGGGAGAGCAATCAACTTTTGCTCCAACAGATGTTCAAATAGGTCTTCGACCAGATCATCCATGAAAGAATATTTTTTCTCCAACCTCTCTTTCATAGTCACCTTTTTAAATTCCTTGGGCTTTTTAGCCCTTACTACAATGGGACCCTTCTTTCTGGTTTCGATTATAGCTGCAGTCGAGGACTCAACCCTTTCAACAGTCCTAGGCCTCCTTCGTTTAGCTAGATGCAGCTCCATATCATGAGCTTTAGTGTATAGATCATTGAATCCTTCAAAAGTTTGAGCCATAAGAGCCGTAGAGAGCTCATGTCGGAAGTTGTTAAGGCACATCCGAATTAACTCTAATTGCGTAAACTTTTGAGGACAAGCAAATGTCAAAGCTCGCCATCTTGCAATGAAATCTGTAACAAACTCATTGTCACGTTGCTTGGTCTCAATCAGTTCTGGTACTCCAACTTGCCTTTGTGTGTTGTAGAACTGTTTAAAGAACTCCTTCACCATGGAATCCCAATTTAGGATTGATCCCTCAGGAAGGTTAGCATACCAAGTAAATGCAGAACTTTCAAGTGACTGAACAAATAGTCAGCAGATTGTGGCCTCATTATGGGCTATTGGCCCGCACCTTGAAATAAAATTAGCCACATGTTGTCTTGGATCTCCTGTTCCATCAAACATTTTGAAATCTGGTTGGGAAAAATCAAAAGAGAATGAAACAGCATCTACCCATGCTGGGTAAGGTTTTATAATTATTCGAAAGTTCTCATCATCTTTTTCTTTGACTTTCTTTACTTGTCTCCTCACCATATCATCAATCATGGCCATGAGCATTGGATTCATACCACCACTGGTTAGATCGGAGTAACAAGGACCATTGCCCCCTGGGGCTAGTGTGCTTTGTATGCCTACGGATGTCCCCACAACAGGTTGTGTCATTTGTTTGGGTGCACTTCCTGGTCCTGTCATTTGGGCCTGCAATTGTTGCATTTACGCCTGCAATTGTTGCATTTGCTCCAACATAGCAGCCATTTCCCGTTCTCTTCTCTCAAGTTGTTCTTGTAGGGCCACCACTTTTTCCTTGAGATCTTGGTCTTGTTGGACCTGTGAATTTTCACCTTCTTTCTCAGCCTCAGTCATCATAACTGCGACTTTGTTGATATCTTTCAATTCATTGTTTCCAATATTCGTTGAAACAAACGAGATAGAATCATCTTGTTCGTATAAAGGATTATCAACCCCCACAACATTACTCATATTTGAAGCATCTGGCTGCGATGTTTTGTTTTGAGCCTGACGGGTTATGGACCTTGTTACAGGCCGTTTTCTTATTCCCTCCATAGATAGTTCAACCAAAGTAGAAATATTTCCTAAGGGTTGCTTACCCTCCTCCACCTTGGATTTTCCAGCAAAGACAGGACTTTCAATTTGTTTTTGGGGTTCATCTTTCGAGAGAGCCCTTTTAATAGCTCCTATAACATTTGTTGCCACTGTTCTTAGTTCCAGTTTCTTTAAAGCCTTATTTCTTCTTCGCCTTTGTCTTTTCGAAACTGGATTGGATGACATATCAAGTTGAGCCCCTAAGGGCATAGGAGGAACCGTTTTCGTTGTTCCAAACTCCTCATGAATTTTCAAAACAGTCCCTACATTTTTAGAGTGGACCAATTGATATTGATTCAAATCCCGTTGGGCCAACAGGTGTTCCTTATTCGAACCTTGTCGGGCCAACGGATGTTCCTTATTCTAACCCTATCGGGCTAACGAGTGTTCCTTTGGCTCGTGAGAGTTGACTGAGATTTGGTTTGACCGATTTTGTGCTATGAACAGAACTATCGGTTCGTAGGCCGCAACTGTTTTTTCAACAACAGGGACCTTTTTTCCATTAACAGGAGTTTGGATCATACCCTCCTCCCAATTGCCCTAATGATGGCCATGTTTTCAGTAGAGGCTTTCTTCTGGGCAAACTCCACCATTTTAATGGAGTCTTCTACCTTTTTAAGTAGTTGGGCCACAACATTTTTTGTTGCCCCCGTTGAAGCTGCAACAAAAGTCGTAGTTGCAAACTGATTAGCCTCCTTTGCCTAAATTAGAAAGCTCTTCGTTCTGGCTATGGCCCTCACAATTGCGTATTGCTTTGACGCTTTCACATAATCTTCAGTAATCTTTCTCAAACTTTCAGCTTTCTGGAGAAGTGTGACTTTCTTCGTCATACCAGTTACCTTCGGGACAGCCAAGAGCTTTCGCTCTGGAGTCCCTTGGGTGATAGGGGAAAGAAGTGCATCTTTCCACGATTTCGCTGGTTCTACCTTTGGGACAGCCAAGAGCATTCACTCTGGAACCCCTTGGGTGATGGGTGCTATCTCCACCCTTGGTGATTTCAGAACCACTGGAGTGTAGGTTTGTCTCCTGATAGTTGCTTCAGCATTCCTATAACAAAAGAATACATCAGTAAGTTTCAACTATATATATATATATTTTTTTTGTTCTTCAAAAGATGGGAGGAGAAATAAGTCCCACTGGGCGTGCCAGAATTTGTAGACACAAATTTTAAAACATGAAGTATTTCAACACATTTCAAAATTTTATGTTACAAATGTCCACTGTTTAGTTTTTGGACTAAACAGTGTTGATTATTTGAATAGCAGGTTCTTATTTCCGATCTGTATTTCAGATCGTTAATTACACATTTTAGACAAATGAAACCTCCGATTAATGAAGAACAAAATAAACAATAAAAGACAATTTAAGAAAAATAAATATTTTATTGAAATTGTTATGGGTTTTAAACCCTTGAATACAAAATACAATTCTTGGGTTTGGAACCTTTTACCTATTCATCGCCATTAGCGTAGGCTCTTGAGTTCTCTAGGCTTCTCTTCTTCTTTCTTGTGACGATTTCTTTAGCTCTCAATTTCTTTTTCTTTCTCTTTGATCTTTTCACTTCTGATTTTTTGATCCCCCGTCTTGTGTGATGGTCCTCATATTTATGGAGGGCCATCAGGTGATAGGAATGCTCATCTTCAATTTGAATTTCAAATTGAATGATAGTGCCATTTGAATTTTGAATAATAGAGCTATTTGATTAATCGTATATCTTATTAACCGAATTGATCTTTAGGGTTTCATCCTGTGTGGTGTCCTTATTGTAGGCTCTACAGGTGTCATCTTTCGTAGGCTCCACGTGTCATTTGAGCATCTTGAATAACGTCGTTGAGATACAACGTCATTTTATTTATGTATTTCAATGGATCATGTTGATCTTTTTTTAGGAAGTGATTACCTACAACCTTCCTATCATAGGCTCTATACATGTCATAAATTTAGTTGAAATTTATGTGCCAACACCCACCAACTAAGCAAAGACTGCACAGACCCCAGAATGACCCAACACAAACCCCACCAACCAACAATCCCAGACCACACTTTCCAAATACAACTACAATGCAATAATACATGATTCTGAGACTCCACCTCAGTTTTGCAAAATACACAAAGAATGTTTGCACCAGGCTTCAACACCCCAATCCTTTGCATAAAAACAGCAGATTTCATCCTTCCTCTCCAAGCTAACCATGTCATGAATTGGACCTTGGGAGGAGCACTATTATTCCAAATGGTCTTAGCAATTTTGAGATTAGACCCTTTACTTGAAACCATCCAACTCCAAACTGAAGCTACAGAGAAAGCTCCAGATGGATGAGCCAACCATGTGCAAGAATCGTCTACTTGAGTTCTTAAACTGGGTACCCCCTGTAGGTACACAAACAAGTTCTGAAGCTCATCCTGTTCCCAGTTCCAAAAGCCAATTATAGAGACCACAAATATAATTTTGCCCATAAATATATAAAACTAAACAAGTACATAACATACTAACTGATCTTATTGAAAGCATACTTATTAGCTAGAACATGAGTTGCATGGATAGCTTACCAAGTAGCTTTAGAAACAACAAAATAAAAACTTAAACAAGCAAACAAATTACATATAGTTTCAATGTCTTCCAATAAACCAAACAAATTAAAGTCCATATAAGTTTCCTGCCAAAGTAACTTCACCAAATTAAGTAGAACTATATGTGTCAACAAGTGAACACCACACAGATATCCATTGATATATGCTTGAACCATCTATGAGCTTCCAGACAAGCACTTTGCCTCTGCCATCAAGGTTGAAGAAGCAGCATAGAAGGAAGCACTAAGACCATATCATCATCCTGCAACAAATTAGCTGATTGGTAAATGAAATTCCCTATAATTTGGATTTTGAACATGAACTCCTAAGTTAAAAAAATAATAAAAATAAAATGGATTAAAATCATAGTATACAGCTGCACTGATTTAACAAATCTGATATGCAACTAGAAGGAACGAATTCTTTATTACAAACCCTTTGAACTATTACTTCATTTAACCTATCAAATCACATCTCGCTTTTCAAATTTTTTTCTAGAGTGGATTTTGGCATAACATGAACATATAAAATTGAAACATGACATTACTAATGAATAGGAATATGAAAGTACTACTAATGAATAAAAACATGACAAGACTAGTAGTGTGTCAGTACTTATTCAATACCACTCAATAAGGGCAAGTTTCCTCTCCAATTCTAACAAGAGTGAGCTTCTTTTCTTCACCCATCATATAAAATTAAAAGATCCCAGTGTTTAAATTGGGTATGGGTGTCTTACAAATAATTTTTATACAACCGAGGCTGCTTTCTTCCTTTTCTTATTGTAGTTTCTTCAAATAAAGTAGCATTTTCAAGGTTTCATTCAATAATTCCTAGATTAGAAATTTAGCTTCTTTTCCTTGTTCCATCTTTTCTCTTATTTTTTATTTAACATAAGTACATGTGCAAATTAATAAGCGTAATGCCCAAATTTGAATTTTTTGCTAACTCTAACTAATCAATCATGTAAACTTGTCTCGAACGTTTCATAATGGTTTCATAATTTTCAAAAACGGGTTAAAAGCTTTGTATCTAGCTGATTAAAGCAATGTAAGCAACGCGAAATGATGAATCCCTAATATCATTCATTTTTTTGTCACCGAAAGAAAATTTTAGTGAAAAACTAGATGAAGTTAAAACCAAGAGTCGCCTGCTGCAAGATCTTCTAGTATAAACACAACAAGAGTTGAGAAAATATACCTGCAGTGACAAGAACCTCCCAAACAGCATTGCCTTCAATTCCATTCACCTGGAATTGATTTGAGCAAAAGCATACATAAGCTTATAAAATTAAAACATGACAATACTAACAAGTAGGAGCATTACATTGCTAGTGATGAATAAAAACATCAAAGTACTTATTTAATGCTAGTTGAAATGGGCAAGGTTTCTCTAAAATTCCAATTCTAGTTCAATATATTTTAGCATTTATTTTTAAGTCCTTAATTTTTTATTTTTTAAAAAAAGAAATTACCTACTGTCATGATTTTTACGAGTATGTAACAATTCACAGTGGGAATTGTCGTGTAATAAGCAAAATTTTCATCCTAATTTATTACCTAACTAATGCCAAGTAAATGGAAAAGATAAGATGGTGATAGAAGTTAAACCCCATGTTAAGTAAAGTAGGGCTGTGATAACTTTAGGAATTATCACAATCAGAAATTCACCAACATAATTTTCTTTCAATGTAGCAGTTGATAACTTCATCTACAGATTAGAATAAATGTTGAACATGCTTTAAAGAGGTAATTAGTTAGTAAATTATTTACTACTGATGATTAGTTTCGTGAAAGTTATGCAGTAGACGTATTATGTATTATCACAAAACTTTGGATGGTTGGCAATTTACAGCAAACAGTGTGATTGGCTACGCAAATAGTTTGAACAAAGAATTTTGTTTATACTATGCTGGTTCTTGCTTCTCTCATTTTATCTTCTTCAAATTGAATTGCACCTTCAAGGGTCCATTTGATAATCTTAGATTAGAAGAAAAGCTCTTTTTTTTTCCTTTTTTTTTTAATCTACATATATTTCCAGATTAATAAGCAAAATGTTCAGATTCCAATTTTGATTAGCTTTAGCTATGTAATTTGCATACAGTTTTGTCAAACTTTTCATAACGGCCTCATAAGTTTTAAAAAGGATTAAAATCATAATAAACGGCTGCAAGAAAGAATGCATCCTCTGATCTCATTCTCTTTTTTTTTTTTCTTTTTTTTTTTTCATCTAAAGAAAATTTTATTGAAAAACTAGATGAAGGTCAAACCAGCATACGATCGGTATGGATACATGCCATATCAACCATAGAAATTACATTCATAGATAGAGCAAACCTGACTATTTCATGATCATGGGCTATCTATTTTACAGGATCCTCTAGTATGAACAAAACAAGAGTTAAGAAAATATAGAGCAATTATATGACAATCAGCTAGCATATCCTCTATATCAACACCAGTTCTATACATAAAATTTAACTAATGAACAATTTGCTGAGCTTCAATTTCAACAATTATTACTTGAACTCTTCAGCTTCAACAGAGACAAACCTCCCTAACAACAATGCCTTCATCTTCTTAATCTTTTTCATCTTCATGATTTGAACATAGCATGAATATGTCAAATTGAAACATGACAGCACAAATGAATAGAAACACGAAATTAGTAATGAATAGGAACACGACATTAGTAATGATCAATAAGAACATGATGGTACTATCTTTTTAGTGCTTATTAGTACCCCTCAGTATGTACAAGTTTCATCTCTAATTCTAAATGTAGTTCAGTATCTATTTTCTTTTATTTTTAAGAGAAATTTTTTCTTAATTTTTTTAAGAGCAATTACCCGCTTTCATGATTTTCATTGGTGGTCTGCAACAATCACAAAGGATAATTGCTGTGTAAAAATAAATTTTTTCTTCCTAATTTATTATATAACTAATTCTGGAGCTATGTAAAAAAAAAGATAAGATGTAGATTTAAAAGTTAAATCCCATGTTAATAAGAAATTCACCAACACAAATTTTTTTCCTCTTTCATTGTAGCAGTTGATAACTTCATCTATATAGCATTTCATGGTGAGAAATAAATATTTAGAATAAGAGAGAGATAAATAGATGTCTTGAGAGTAATGCTAAAGACTAAAAATTTAGACAGAAAAATACTAACAAAAATATCGTGTGGTGTAGATACAATTATATTGTAAATTCCAGTATAAGACTTGGGAGCAATAAGCAACTGAAAATAAATGAGATGTAGGTATAAATTTTCAAATATATACGAAAAAAGTCTACTCCCAACAGAAGAACAGCTTGCGTGTAAATATTTGAGAGAGGAAAAGTTATTAGCATATGTAGAAAAAAATGAGACAAAGAGGGAGAGAGATGGGTGGAAGAATTACTCTCCTCTGTTTCTAAAAAAATTCTGGGGAAAATAACCAGTAAGTCTTATTAAGCTTAATATGTACAACTAAATCCTATTTTTTATAGCATATTTTAAAAAATTTATTGCTGGATGTTATCTCAATTTTACCCCTAATTTTATATGAAAATATTTTTAATCTAAGTAAAATAATATTTTTAATTGTAAAAATTATGATATTGTATTCATAAAAATCAGAAATCACAATGAAAAAATTATCAAAAAGTTCTATTTTGTTTTACAAATTATTATTGAGTTATATCAAATTTCAATATTAACAAATAAATCTGCCCTTCTTTTTTCTTTTCTTTTTTTATAAATTGTTATACGTAAAAAAACTTCAATTGTTCATAATAGTATATTTTAGGGAGACTTATTTATAAGTCCTTTTTCAGAACCTTATGCTAGGCTAAGTCCTGTGTAATTTCTTATAGAGTCTCAAGTCCTATTTTCATAAGAATGTATTCCACAAGATCCTAATCTTTTTACCCCCAATTTTCACACCTTCCCTCTCTCGCTCTCTCTCTCTCTTCTGTTGGTCTTCATCCTCCTCTGCTTCGCCTTTCTCTTCCTCCCTTCCACTTTACTATCTTTCATGACAATAATACTTAAGAATGTACTGTTGCTTCCAGCCGTCAACGTGGCACCACTAAAAAGTATCCACCAGTCTAACTCGCAAGATGTACTCAACATTTGGCCTCCTCGCCGTGTCCACCATTGTTCTCTTCCTCAGCTTCTTAGAATGGGTTTATATACATATGTGAAAAATAAAACTTTACAGATACATTACACTAAAAATAAAAACGTAACATTTTATGTAATATATCAGTAAAATTTTCACATAAATCAGTAATATTAATTTCCACATAAAAACGTAAATAAAAACGTATAATTTTTTAAATTTTACAATTAATAATACAAAATAAAAATATATTAAGATTATATATCTATTTCAAAACAAACGGATTAAAAAAATAAAAAACTTATTAAGTTTGCGAAACGTAACGTGACACATTACGTTACGTTTATGTAAATGTCACATTACGTTTATGTAGGTGTCACGTTACGTTACGTTTATGTAGGTGTCACGTTACGTTTATATAGGTGTCACGTTACGTTACGTTTATGTAGGTGTTACGTTACGTTCATATTGGTGTCACGTTACGTTTATATAGGTGTCACGTTACGTTACGTTTATGTAGATATGTCACGTTACGTTTATATAGGTGTCACGTTACGTTTATGTAGGTGTCACGTTACGTTACGTTTATATCAATTTCTCATATATGGTTTTATTACTTATTTATGATATTAATAACTAATATTGATGGTAAATGTGTCAACAAACTTCCCACAGGACTTATGGGAACATAAGTTTTTTAGTAGGACCATATGTAGTATAAGTCTCCCTAATAGGACTTCTAAATAATTTTCCCTATATTTTACTTTCATTTTATCTTGGGGTACTTTTTCATAAATCCTTTTTTACCTACTTATGTTCCATTTAGTTCACATTATTTTCTTATATTCCAGTAAGTCTTATGGGTAACTTAGTTATCAAAATACCCCTTATAATATTCACATTTACTATGTGAATGTTCCGTGATGTGAATATTCACACCATCAATGTGAACGTTAGCATGTCAATGTGAATATTCATATTGTCAATATAAATGTTCACACTATCAATGTGAACATTTACACTTCAATGTGAATATTCAAATTGCAAAATATGAATGTTCACATCACTAAATTATTAACCGTTCAAAAAATATTTGTAAGTGTACAAATGTCCATAAAATACCTTAAATATAAAAATTATGATTTGGTAGATCAAATGTTCAAATAATAGGACTTATTGGAATACAAGAATACCTTATGGATTAATTGAAATACAAACACTTGAAAAATGATTTTCTAATAAATCTCCCATTTATATTTTTCATTAAAATATGATCAAAAAATTTCATAAATAATTTTAATTTATTAGAAATTTTATAATTAAATAATTTTTAATTGTTCAAATTAAATGATTTTTCATAAACAAAATTATAAGTATAAGATTAATAATTTTTACAATTAAAATTTTAAATTTTAATTAAGAAAAAATTATTTATAAAATTATTGTTCATATTAAATAATAAGGGTAAAATTGGAATAAGACACCATTATGGGGTAATGAATTTTTGAGAACCTTTTATTATAAATAAGACATTGTTGTTTATATTAAAATTTGATAGGACTTTATAATCTTTAAAGTAAAATAGAACTTATTGATTATTTTCAAAAATTCTGCTGTTTTCTTATTTTTGTCAGTTTATTTTAATATCAAAGACTAAATACAAAAACCGTGGTTGGTATATTAGAATTCTTACTGTTCCCTTTCGGATTCATCTAGAAAAAGGAATTGTTTTACCTTTAAAACGAATGGAAGGGATGTGGCTAATTTTGTGAAAATCCTCTCATCGACCACTTGAAGCCTGTCATTGAATGCTTTAGGCATAAGGCTAATCTGCAATTCCTGGAGGGTAGAGATGAATCTCAATCCATTCGGAAGCATCTTCAATTTCTTGCAGATGCAATCTGTAGATAAGAAAGTTTAGGCATGGCTCCGTCATCCACCCTCCATTTCTCAATTTCTAAAGAATACAGTGTTACACTGTTGAGATGAGGAAAACCATGAGCAGAGCAAACCATTTCCTTTCCGACAGACATTTCCATGTAAGTACAGAATCCTTAAGTTAGGCAGCTTCTCCAATGTTGCCATTGGGTCTTCCTTAAGTTCAGAGTTATACAGGGATAAAGAGATGAGGCTTGGGCGTAATAACTGGTGTTCATATTGTGGTAACTTACCTATAATCCCAGATATACTCAATCGAACAAGGCAAACACACCCAAGCAGTTGTCTCAGGAGGCTTAATCCATCTTCTGAACACAAATCACAATTTCGAAGAGAAACGAATGTGTGCTGTAGTCGATGGTTGCTGTTAAGGATGTAGTTATTGACCATTGTTAGGTCCTCAAGCTTTTCCCGTATGCATACATTCTCCGATCTCCGGAGATTGGGTAATTTGAAGAGATCTCTAACATTAACCTTGTCTGCATCCAAATTTTGTAGCGTCTCCAGATTCCTCAAACCATGTACTCGTAGTTTGCCTTTTCTACGAAAGAAACCCAGAAAAGGAAGATAAAGATGTACCAATCCTTCCATCTTCCATAACACATTTGGAACACTGATCTTACGATGGTGGGATGTTCGTAAATCAAGGGTTTGCAAGTGTCTAAGGTTGCCTATTGATGATGGCAACTTTGTGAATGCAGTCATATTTAGACCCAAGTACCTCAAAAGGATTAGGTTTCCTACTTCTTTTGGTAACTCTTTTGTTCCTTTTGTAAGTCTAACGAATTTCTATCAAAATTTATGACTCCAAGAAATTTGGATTCTTTGGATAAACGGGTCAATTGTTCTCCAAACGGATAATCACAATGATCACCTATGAAGAATAAAATTGTCCAAATATGCCGAGCTCTTTTTTCTTGTTCAAAGAGATGAAATTTACTATTCTTCTTATCTAGATTGACGACAAGTCTGTGTATTTTACTGCAAGTGTTACCACCAATTTATGTTACCATGGATGAAGAACAGGGATGCTCTTGCTGATTAATACGCCCATATTCAATGACCTGATGAAAATTTTCCTCTTTTGCCTTTGACAAACATAAATCTCTCATGAGATCATGAAGTCGAAAACATCGAAACCCTCTGCTTTCTCTAATTATTGTATTTTCCTCTGGCTGCAATTCCACTTGAACCATGCACCTTTGTGCTAGTTCACCCAAGTAACGTTCTGCCACGTCCATCATGGTTTCGTCTTCTCCTCTTTCTTCTTGGGATATGAAGCCTTCAGCCATCCACAATTGATATAGTCTCTTTGCATCGATATCGAAATCCTCAGGATAATTGCCCAAATAAAGGAAACCTTGAGCTGATATGGTAAGTCTTGGTAACTCAAAGCTAACACATCCAATACTCTTCCATATTGTTCTCCTCCGATGTATTCTCCTCTTTTTGGATAAGAATTAAAATTTTGTTGAACTTTCTGCCAATGGATCAGGGTCAGGTTTGTTCCTAGAAGTCCTCCAAGAACCACAATGGCTAGTGGTAAGCCCCCGCATTGTTCAACCATTTCCATTCCTTACTTCTCCATCATTGTGTCAACTTTGAATTCTGCAACAGAACAAAGTGCAAATTTATCAATTCACAGAAGCCTCGTCTTGGTTGGACAAACACAAGTATGGTAATTTCTCTTACATGAACTCTAAAAGGAATTTGCAAAAATATGAATTAACTAGTCTAAGTTGTTAAATCAACCCAAACGAATGATTAGATTTATGACCATGGTCTTACCACCGATCCAATAATCGTTATACTTCCATGTGTTTGATCCGTTTTCCGAAGAAGTCTTGATTGTAGAAATCTTGAGAGTAATTACAGCTCTCTTTAACAAATTAAACTTCACAGACAAAGAAAAAAACTTAATTCAGAGGAAAACAGTAGAAATTATAAGCTCAAGAAAAGTAAAGAAATAAGCATTTTTGTTGTAAAACCACCTTCATATAATTTTCCTCACATTTTTTTTCCTTTTTATTTCGTGGTTCCAACTCAAAATTTCTAGAAAAACTATGTGAGTGTTTGGGAAATTGCTATTTTAGTAGGCTATTTTACTTTTTGACTATTTTAGTAGGCTAAAATTTTTGTGTTTGGAAAGATGATTAAATTTTTTTATAGTTAGATGTAATGTTTATGAGAGAAAAAGTGAAATGACAATGAGTTTGATGTGACATTTTGTCTTATTAACTATTTTAACATATTTTATCTTTTTGTGAATTTTAGCCTAAATTGGGCCAAAATCCCCCTGCCCTAACAGCCCCATGTGTCACTGCTTTTATTTCAAGATTTGTGGTGATGTATAATTTGAAAAAGTGTATGAACATAGGATTATTTAGAAATGAAAATTAAAAATAGAAACATTTAGATCTTATAAAAAGGAAAGTGCTCTTGAACTACAAAAGAAAAACATGATATCATATTAGAGTAGTAGTGTAATTGTGGATATCGAAGTAGGGGGGTTTTGAGAGTACAAATTCAGTTTTTGAACTTTTTTTTAAGTTACATTATTTATCTACTTTTTTTACACTAAAAAAGTCAAAAAGCTACGGAAAAAAAAAGAGCTAAAAAATCAACTTTTTATCATCTTCCCAAAATATTATGTAGTGACAAAATTTAAAATTTCACAACAAACTAACCTATAGTATCTATTTTGGGAAAAGCTTTTTTCTCAAACAACTTCCAGCTTTCTTGCTTGTTTAAATACTTGTGTTGAAGGACGAAACCATTTGGATCCACAAATGTTATCACCCTTTTTTACGACTAGTAAGGATTACTCTGCTAATTAAGATTCTCCTTGAGTGCTCTCCTTCACTCTCTACTTACAGAGTTATTGGGCTCATTTTTTGGCTCAACTTCGATAATCTGAACCGTTCATATTTTAAGATTTATTGAGTATATCATATCTGTAAAAAATCAAGTTGATCAGATATCAGAAATTACATGTTCGGATCATCAAACTAAAACCTATTTTTTTTAAAAAATTTAATAAACAGTTTTCTAAACACATACTTTCTGATATCCGATCAATTTGATTTTTTACAGGTATGATATACTCAATAAATCTTAAAATATAAACGATTCGGATTATTGAAATTAGGCAAAAAAAATAGGCCCAATAGCCTTGCAAGTAAGGAGTGAAGGAGAAATCAAGGAGAGGATCGTGATTCTTATTTTGCTGCCCGTATTTACTTTGGGAAATGCTGGTGATAAACTGACCCAAGCATCTGATGACCAAATGTCATCAAGAACAACCAAATATTTTTTCCGCTGTTGAACTTCAAATAGTAGCTTGACTAGATCATCTTCTATCATTCTCACATCATCCTTCTTCTCTGGAATGAGTTTAGTTAAAAATGATGTTTATTTGAATTTTTGAAGGGCCGAACCAAGCACATGATTAATCTAAGCAATAAAATGCTTCGAATAATACCAACAAAGTGCTTCGAATGATGTAATAGCACCAATGAAGTGCTTCGAATGAGTATGAAATTATGACTAGATGCCTCGAATGCTAGCTATTATGGACTAGTAACAAGCTTCGAAGGTGGTACAAAGGACCAAAATCATCTTTCGAAAGTTGAAAGTGCCGACAAAAGACAAATTACATCCCTGGAAATATTAACAAAGCTTGAAGGTTCACAACCACCATTATTGTTTCTTCGAAGCTGTTAATGCAAGATGGAGTGCTTCGAAGCTTGCAAAATTATGGCAAAAGGGCCTTCGAAGCAACTTTTGGCCAACATTGTGGTTATTCAAATTTTGTATGTTCTGGTTCGTACATAATTAATGAAAATATTAATTTTGTGCTTCGAACCAATTATTAATTCTTCGAAGACAAAAAGCTGTTGTTCTTGAACCAACTTATCATGCCAAAAATAGACATTATTCGACAACTAATTAATTGTCATTTTACATATGTTTGAAGAGATGTACACATTTGAAAGTTTTCAAAACTTTATCTGAGTTTGAAGGTGAAGTAATCAACCTTCGAAACAACTCTTGATGTTTCGAATGTATCCTCAAAGCTTTATACAGCTTCGAAGGTGAAGTAATCAACCTTCGAAACAACTCTTGATTCTTCGAATGTATCTTCGATGCTTTGACTGTGTACATACAAACAACTGGCTATCAATTTGAAAAGATAAGCCAAACTCAACCATTTATTTAACTGTATAGACTTTTTCTAGCCAAATTCATGCATTTTAAATGGTCATCCCTTGTTCTTAGTGCTTCGAACTCATAAGAACAATTTGTTAATTTTATTAGCCACATCATTAGAATTATATTTTGATGTGAACCACAAATTCAAAAAGGATTTTGAACACCAAAAGTCATGGTATAGTGTGACCATGAAAATTCATACTTTTTGACATTTTGAAAAGTGTCAAAAATTTTGAATTCATGAACAGTGGCTTGTTCATCATTCTTGACCATGTTTGTTTTAAAAACAAAACTTTCGCCGAATTGATTTTCATAATTATTTAGCAAAGTGGGTTGTTTTTCCATGTTAGTCATTAATTGCTTATGAAAATCACTCATAAATATGTTATTTTCATGACTTGACTCTCTAAAATTTGGTTTTTGGACCCCCCAAGTCATACATGGAACATCATTTTTAGCCAAATTTGGCTCAAGAACATGCTCTTTCGTTGTGTTAATTTCATAACTTAGCTCTTTAAAAACGGACTCTTGAACCCCCCGAGCCATTGATGAAATCAACTCTTTGCTTTTGCTATTTTCAACCATGGAAAAATTCTGAAAAAATTTATCAATTCCGGCCATTAAAGCCTCAGTTAAAGACTTGATAGTGAGAGTTGATAACTCATCATTCCATTGGCGAATTTCCATATCAAGTTGATGAATTTCTCCAATTAAATGGTGTCTTTTTTCTTCCACCAAATAATATTGTAATGGATGAAAGTTTATTTCATCAAGAAAATGGATCTCTTCTTGAAGATCCAAAATTTTTCTTTCACGCCAATATATTTCGAATTGACAAGTTCGAATGGCGAAATCCAAATTGTTTGTCATTTCTTACACTTGGTCATCCCACGTTGCCAAAAATGTTGGCTTATTTTTCCTCTGAAGGAAAATATTATAAATCTTGGCGTGCGGCAAAGGATTGAAAAATCCTTACAGATTAAATTCAAGCCAATTATCAAGCGATTGTGTTGACGGTTCTTTCGCCTCAACAAAGAGGACTTCAAAATTGCCAAAGTGTAGAGAAAAGAAAAATTAAAAGAAGAAAGGGAGATGGAGAAAGACGATTGAATGAACAATCAAAGTAATAATTACTTACCTCTACTCCTATGCTTTGAAAAAGAAATACATAAAATGCTTCGAAATAAAATTGCTGAAAATAAATGCTTCGAAATATAAATCTATATTAAACTACTCCTAAGATAAGGAAAATGACAAGAAATATTGAAATCAACTGTCTTTTATTTGAGTTCTGGATCATTTACAATGTAGCCATGAATGACTATTTATAGGAAAATATTTGTAGGAAAAAACTTCCAGTAATAACTACCCAATAACCACCTAAAACTACCCACTCTTCCATCTTCATTCTTGTCTTGCCATGTGTCCTTCCACACATCCACTTTATCCTTCATATTCTCCATCATCTTTATAACTTCTTTTAACTTCCAAATGAATAAGAGAATGCCACGTGTCCTGCAATTATATAAATAATAAAAATTGCAGATTTATGGTGCTAACAGAATCCTTTGCAAAAGATCTTTTAGTTGCCATTGTTGAGATATTGAAACCCAACTGAAGGCATCAAAATGGCACCTAACGTCTTGGTGATGGTACACTTTCCTAGCAAGGGTAGTCTTTCCCAAACCACCCATGCCGCAAATGGAAACGACTCTATGGTGTTTGGCTTCTTCACTCACAAATTGTGCCACTAATATCTTGATATCTTGCTCAAAACCAATGAAATCCTCTTCATGAACGTGGGAGTAAGTTCGTCGCAATTGAGATGGCCTTTGGAGTGCAGAACTTGAACATTCTCTTTCATGTGGCATAGCAATTAGGCCGTAACTTGATAATCCTGCAGCAAGCCTAGTGATCTTACTTTTAATTGTATTAATTTCCGACCCAATCTTGCGTCGAGCTATGAATTCATTGGAGATGCAAATAGATCTCACGAGAATGTTTCAGATGCCTCTTCTTCTCCTTGGCCCAACTTTAAAGAAAAAGTTTGCCATCAGATTCTCTGCATCATCATAACCAACTTCTTTGATTTCCCGAACCAAATGACGGATGATCTGATGTTCAACTTGTTTTGCGTCTGCGTCTTTTAAAAAGCACTGCATCTGTCTTAACTCAACCAACAAATCGTCAACTTGGTCGCGCACTCCGTATAAGAGTTTTGCTTCTTGAATCAGCAATTCACCAATCCATTTGGCTGCAAAAGAGACAACAGCCTGAGCCATATTTCTTTAGCCTCCGGTGCGTCTGAGAGCTTTCTGACTTTCGTTGATAGAAGCACGAACTTGTACAACTTTTAGTACCGATCAGAATCAACTTCTTCGTGGTTGAACTTTTTCTTTGGGTCCACACGGTATCCACTTGTTCGCAACAGTCATTCGCACTTTCTTGCAAGGAAAATGCTAATGAATATTTAATGAATACTTATTGGGCATATTTGATTGGGTGGATTAGAGCATGAGATTAGGATTATTAATTCGTGGGCCTAATTATCCCATGTTTGTTTTAATATTTTAGTTTAGAATTATTAATCCAATAGATAATTAATCTAACAAATTTATAGGATTATTAATAACGGGGTAGGGGTGCGATTATTAATCCAATGGCTATTAATCCAATTGGATAGTGAATACCACACTAATTTAATAGGATTATTAATACTTTACTGTTAATCTTGTGAATCAAACATGACCATTAGTCTCAATTAATTGTGTTAAAAATTGATTAATTATCCCGTTTTATGAGAATTTTATGTTGGCAATGTGTTGAATCAATAACATGAGAATAAATAAATACATGATCCTAAAAATAAGTAAATAATGAACAAACTACAAATTATTATTGGATGGGTATATGGACATGTGATGTTTTTGAACTAGTAGATAATTTCTAATTAAAAATGTATTGAAATATATTTTAATAAATGTAAAAATTCATAAGAATATGTGAAAATATATTAAAATTTTAATAATTTTGACTTTTTTTCTATATTGACCACAAGCCATAAGACTCTAATTAGCAATTACTCTTTCTGTAAATCTGAACTTGAAATAATTTGAGGAATCTGTGGGGGCTCAACATGAGTTTTGTTTCGATTATCTGAACTGTTTATTTTATTAGATTCTTAGTGTATACTAATCATTAAAAAAATTAAATTGATTCAATAATCGTAATTTATTTATTTTATTACATTTATCTTTACAAAAATAGATTGCAAGTATTATTTTTTCTTATAATAAACTATTCATAGTTTTAGAACCAACTACTATAAAATTTATACTAAAATTTTAGTACGAGTAATATGATTTCTAATAATGAGATTCTTATTATTCTTTCTTGGTTCATGTCATCCAATGGTAACATATGCGTATAGTTTTATGTCTTACCTGAATTTTATGATCAATAATCGGGATGGAAGTTATTACAATAATAGTAACAAAGCTTCCTTTAAAGATAATGAATAAATAATAATAACAGAAAATATACTATGTCGGAAAATTGGTTTATATAGGCTTATCTTGGGTCATCTTTGAACCCAAAATTGAATGGGTCCCATACGTCTTTTGGGGTAGGTCTAAAGAGGTGATGTGTTCCTTACCGTATGCTAAGTCACACTAGTCACACGGTGAAGACAGTTCGTCAAAACTATTTATGAGTGAATGGAAACTTGACGTTGTTTTCGGGTTCGTGGAATGGACAATTAAAGAATTTAATGTAGGTTTCCTTGTAAGGCTTGTCTCACATTGAAACTTTAAGAGAGTTTTTGTAAGTATATAAGCTCTAAGTGTACAACCTTAGATTAGGCCCCAAAGGACACCTCAAGTTTGTAGAAGAAAAGAGTTATAGACAAATGAAACCTTAGCCCAAACCACCATACGTGTGCCGCCGCCGTCCGGCCGTGCCTGGTGCAGTTGTGGGTCAGGTCGATTCTAATATTAATTTTTTGGACAAAATTCACTTGAATTTTTTCAAAAATTCTTGCGGAAAAATTAATTCGAATTTTGCACCAGATTTGAATTCAAATTTTTTGTCCAAAATTTGTGTCTCTTTCAAGTTGCACAACAGTTTCAAATTTCGGACAGATTAAAATTGCCCAGATAGATCTATTCAACAGTTACAAAACTACCCATACAGATTCAAATCTGTCCAGCAGTTACCAATAGATCTGTTTGAATTTTGAACTGCATCTGTTCAAAATTTGAATTGAATCTATTCAAAAATAGTCTATACCTATTCGAACAAATTATTTTCCTATAAATAGAGGCTATTTCCAGTAGTCTTGGGGGTCCAAAAAACAGTCTGCAAAAATTCTATTTTGTTGTCCAGTTTTACTCTGTCGCATTTATATTCTTCATATAACTTTAGGAAAAATTAAAGAGAGTATAGAATACAGGTTTTGTTCGTTGTACAAATTATTTAGAGTGCTACTACAATTTGTGAAGATCATTGTATCCTGAGAGATAGATGCCATTTGTCCGTAAGTACCATAGCGGGACGAATCTGTCTTAAGGATAGAGTGTCACACACTCGACTTGATCTTTGAATATTTATTCAGTTCGGTAAAATAAATTCGGTACGTAATTTATTTATTTGTTTGATTTGTTTCAATTTATTTGTTTTACACAGAAAATTGTTCCAACAATTTTAAGACAGAATCAAATTATTATGTTTATACAGAATTTTTCGTTTGTTTCCTTTTTTCTTTCTTCTTCTTACGGAAATTATTTTCTGTGGTTTTACAAAACTAATATTCTGGTTAGAAAAATAAATAGTAGTAATATACTGTTTGACATATAGTAGTAATATACTGTCTATTTTCTTTGACAACTAATAGTAATATACTAGTGTCATTAACAATTCAAAATATTTATTTGTGAAAGTTTGTCAGAAATTAATTTTGGTTTCAAAAATAATTTCTGAATGTTCATTACTTAAAATTCTGTTTTAGTATTTTAATTATTCAAGTGTTACGAAAATTTAATTTTCTGTGTGAAATTAATTTGGTTAAATAAAAATTTATTTTATTTCCAAATTAATTGAAAATAAAAGTTATAATTATTGTTTCTTTTATTTTTAACAGAATTTAATTTTGTGGCTTTGGTTTAAATTTTCTATGTAGTATAAAATTCTAATTATAATTTTGTTTTATAATTTAGAATTCATGGCTACTGAAGCTAATCCAACTAATGCTCAAATAAGTACTAATATGGTGGCTGCAATTACGCCTACTGCTTCTCCTGTTATGACTGTTCCAATTAATCACGGTGAAAAGCTAGAGAAGTTTTCAAGAACTGATTTTAAAAGATGGCAACAGAAAATGCTGTTCTATTTTACAACTCTCAACCTGGCTCGTTTTCTCCACGAGGATGCTCCTGTTTTGAAAGAGGATGAAACTGACCAGCAAGTTGTTGCTACGGTCAATGCCTAAAAACATGCTAATTTCCTTTGCCGGAACTACATCTTAACCGGATTTGACAACACATTATACAATGTCTACAGTCCTATTAAGACAGCAAAAGAACTTTGGGAGTCTTTGGAGAAAAAGTACAAAACAGAAGATGCTAGCTCAAAGAAATTTGTGGTTGGCAAATTCCTGGACTTTGTAATGGTTGATTCTAAGACTGTGATCAGCCGTTCAAGATCTCCAACTCATTCTGCATGACATTCATGCAGAAGGCATGTCTCTTAGTGAATCCTCCCAAGTTGTAGCCTTAATTGAGAAATTACCACAAGGTTTGAAAGAATTCAAGAACTACCTCAAATACAAGTGCAAAGAAATGTCTTTAGAAGAATTGATTGTGCGTTTGAGGATTGAAGAGGACAACCGCAATTCTGAAAAGTAGGCTGGTAAGTATCCAATGGAGTCTAAGGCAAATATGGTGGAACGTGCTCCAAAAGCAAAGAAACAGAAGTTTTCTAGAAAAAGTTCATCACAAGGCTCTAAAGGTGGGGGGAATTAAAAAGTACAAGTTTAATGGCAAGTGTTACATCTGTGACAAAGAGGGACATCGGACCAAAGATTGCAGTAGCAAAGGCAAAAGCAAAAGCAAAAAAAGAACAAGCAAGAAGCCTGCTCAAGACCATATGACCGAAATGGATAATATTTCTAATGGTGCAGATGACATAAATCTTTCTACAATTGTTTTCGAGGAAAACCTTGTCGGAAATCTTAAAGAATGATGGGTGGACACTGGTGCTACTTGCCACATCTATACCGACAAGAAGATGTTCACGTCTTATTCAGTGGTAGACAATGGTGAACAACTTTTTATGGACAACTCTTCGACTTCGAAAGTTGAAGGACAATGAAAGATTATTTTGAAAATGACATCTGGAAAGAAACTCACACTGAATAATGTGCTACATATACCAGATATTTGCAAGAATCTTATTTCCGGATCTTTGTTAAGTAAAAATGGATTTAGGCTAGTTTTTGAAAGTGACAAGTTTGTACTTACCAAAAACGGGATGTATGTAGGAAAAAGTTACATGTCTGATGGCCTTTTCAAAATGAATGTAATGACTGTTATACCCTCTGTTATTAATAAAATACATCTTCTTCTTACTTGCTTGAGTCTTCAAATTTATGGCATGATAGCCTTGGACATGTTAATTGTGGATTTTTGCGTAGATTAATTTATATGGATTGTTTACCTAAATTTGACATTGATTTAAATCATAAATATGAAATTTGCGTTGAGGCAAAATTATCCAAAACTCCTTTTCATTCAATTAAAAAAAGTACGGAATCACTTGAATTAATTTATAGTAACATTTGTGATTTTAAATCAATTCAAACTAGAGGTGGAAAAAAGTATTTTATCACTTTTATAGATAACTATACTAGATATAGTTCTGTTTATTTGATTCTAACCAAGGATGAAGCTTTGGAAACTATCACTCAATATAAGAATGAAGATGAAAATCAACTTGGTAAGAAAATTAAGAAACTTAGAAGTGATAGAGGTGGTGAATATGAATCATCTTTTGATGAGTTTTGTAAAGAACATGGAATAATTCATCAAACCACAGCTCCTTACTCACCTCAGCAAAATGGAATTGCTGAAAGGAAAAATAGGACTTTAAAAGAAATGATGAATGTCATGTTAATAAGTTCTGGATTACCTTAGAACTTGCGGGGGGGAAGCAATACTTTATACTAATTATATATTTAATAAAGTACCCCGAAAGAAAGTGAATCAAACACCTTATGAAATATGGCATGGGAGAGTACTATTCTACAAATACTTAAAAGTGTGGGGGTGTTTGGCTAAAGTGGCTATTCCTAGTCCTAAAAAGACTAAGATAGGTCCTAAAATTGTTAATTGCATTTTCATTGGTTATGCCAAGAATAGTAGTGCAAATCAGTTTTTGATTCATAAATCAGAACATTTCGAAATGCATGTAAATACTATAATTGAATCTCGAAATACATCTTTCTTTGAACATGTGTTTCCAAACAAGACTGGACAAGAGACTAGTGCCAATAAAAGATTTTATGATGCTATTATTAGTCATGATCAAGAACAAGAAAAAGTGGTAGATCACAATAAGGAAGAGGAACCTAGGCGTAGTGAACATGCTAGAACCTCAAAATCTTTTGGTCCAAATTTTCTAACATTTTTGTTAGAAAATGAGCCTTTAACTTTTAAAGAGACTATGTCTAGTCCCAAGGCTCATTTATGGAAAGAAACTGTAAACAGCGAAGTTGAATCCATCTTGCAAAATCACACTTGGGAATTGGTGGATTTGCCACTAGGTTGTAAATCTCTTGGGTACAAGTGGATTTTCAAAAGAAAAAAATGAAAGAAGATAGATCAATTGACAAATACAAGGCAAGACTTGTGGTCAAAGGTTTTAGACAAAAAGAAAATCTTGATTACTTTGACACATACTCACCGGTTACTAGAATAACATCCATTAGAATGTTAATTGCTATTGCATCATTGTACAATCTAGAAATCCATCAAATGGATATGAAAATCGCTTTCTTAAATGGTGAGTTAGATGAAGAAATTTACATAGAACAACTAGAAGGATTTTCTGTTCTAGGAAAAGAAAAGAAAATGTGTAGATTGGTTAAATCATTATATGGTTTAAAATAGGTGCCAAAGCAATGGCATGAGAAATTTGACAAGGCAATGATGTCAAATGGATTTAAAATTAATAAATGTGACAAATGTGTTTATATTAAAAACACAAATAACGGTTATGTTATAATATGTCTTTATGTGGATGATATGTTTATCATAGGTAGTAATGATGACATGATTAAAACTACCAAGAAAATGTTGAACCAACATTTTGACATAAAGGACATGGGCATTGCTGATGTAGTTCTTAGTATGAAAATTACCAAAACATCATAAGGTTATGGTTTGTCACAATCTCATTACATTGAGGAAATACTTGACAAATTCAGCAAAGATGATGATCATCTTCCTAAAACATCTATGGATGTTAATTTGTTTTTTTCTAAGAATGTACAGGAAAGTTTTTCTCAATTAGAGTATGCCCAAATTATTGGAAGCTTAATGTACTTAATGAACTGCACTCGCCCAGATATAGCTTATACAGTAAGTAAATTAAGTAGATATACGAGTAAACCAGGAGTAGAACACTGGAAAACAATTATAAAGGTTCTAAGATATCTCCGATTTACTTGTAGCATTGGGCTAAATTATACTAGATATCCAGCAGTACTTGAAGGGTATTGTGATACAAATTGGATATCGGATACTAGAGACTCAAAGTCCACCAGTGGATATGTTTTTACTCTTGGTGGCGCGGCTGTACCTTGGAAATCTTCCAAATAGACTTGCATTGCTAGGTCTACTATGGAATCAGAATTCATAGCTTTAGATAAAGCAGGGGAAACGGCAAAATGGCTTCGCCACTTCCTTGAAGATATTCCAATATGGCCAAAACCGGTACCTGCTATATGCATACATTGTGATAGTCAATCAGCAATTAGTAAAGCACAGAGTTATATGTATAACGGTAAGTCACGACACATTTGTCGTCGACATAACACTTTGAGACAACTATTTTCTACTAGAATTATTTCCATTGAATATGTAAAGTCTAAAGATAACATAGCAGATCCACTAACCAAAGGATTAGCAAGAGAGTTAGTTAAGAATTCATCAAGGGGAATAGGACTTAAGCCTATTAAATAAGAGTTACCACAATGGCAACCCAACCTAGTTGACTGGAGATCCCAAGATCTAGGTTCAAAGGGACAACAGAGTTGTGTATGACTCAAAAGGATTACTGGGGAGTCAAACTCCTACCCATTTCTATGATAAAATAGTGATGTCCGCAGCGTTTTAGGTTAAGTAATACTTTTAATGATTCTTGTATCTAGGTAAACCTAGTGGAGTATGGCTGGATACTCTTCATAAGAATCACCTATGTGAGTGTAAACTGGGCTGGTTCTATGAGATTTGTGAAAGGTTACAATTCTCTAGAGCACTCACGAAAGTCCAGGTTGTTCAGGACCAAAATGAACATAATAGTGAGAACTAAACTGTGTCTGGTAATATACTTTGTGTATTCTATTGTCTTAGTTTACACAAATGGCTGAACAGTTCAAGACATCATATTCACTGGTTAGCTAGTAAATCCGATAGTGTCTTACAAGGGAAGGTTCAAAGCCAAAAGCTACCTATCCTTCGCAGAATATTTCCAATATCTATACTCTCTTAATTAGATCATGTTGTTACATTTTCTCTCTGTCAAATTCCATTCATGTGGGGGATTGTTGGAAAATTGGTTTTTATAGGCTTATTTTGGGCCATCTTTGAGCCCAAAATTGAGTGGGTCCCACACGTCTTTTGGAGTGGGTTCAAAGAGGTGACGTGTTCCTTGTCGTATGGTAAGTCACACGATGAAGACGGTTCGTCAAAACCATTTATGAGGGAATGAGAACTTGACGTCGTTTTTGGGTTCGTGAAATGGACAATTAAAGAATTTAATGTGGGTTTCCTTGTAAGGCTTGTCCCATATTGAAACTTTAAAAGAGTTTTTGTGAGTATATAAGCTCTAAGTGTACAACCTTGAGTTGGGCCCCAAAGGACACCCCAAGTTTGTAGAAGGGAGGAGTTATGGACAAATGAAACCTTAGCCAAACCACTACACACGCATACGCCGTCTGAAATGCAGTGTGGGTGTGGGTTGTGGGTCAAGTCGGTTCTAATGTTAATTTTTTCAAAAATTCTTGTGGGAAAATTAATTCGAATTTTGCACCAAAATTTGTGCCTCTTCCAAGTTCCACAACAGTTTCAAATTTCGGACAGATTGAAATTGCCCAAACAGATTTGTTCAGCAGTTATAAAACTACCCAGACAGATTCAAATATGTCCAGCAATTACCAACAGATCTGTTTGAATTTTGAACTGCATCTGTTCAAAATTTGAATTGAATCTATTCAAAAACAGTCTATACTTGTTCGGACAAATTATTTGCCTATAAATAGAGACCATTTCTAGCAGTCTTGGGGATCCAAAAAACAGTCTGTAAAAATTCTATTTTGTTGTCCAGTTTTACTCTGTTGCATTTATATTATTCATATAACTTTAGGAAAAATTAAAGAGAGTATAGAACATAGGTTTTGTTCGCCGTACAAATTATTTGGAGTGCTATTACAATTTGTGAAGATCATTGTATCCTGGGAGATAAACGCCATTTGTCCGTAAGCACAATAACGGGGGCGAATCTGTCTTAAGAACAGAGTGTCAGACACTCAATTTGATCTTTGAATATTTATTTGGTTCGATAAAATAAATTCGGTACGTAATTTATTTATTTGTTTGATTTATTTCTATTTATTTATTTTACACAGAAAATTGTTCCAACATACTATTCTAGTAAGAAAAAAATCACAAAATAATTGTCAATGGCGGATAGTGCCATTGCAAATTTGGGTTCGATTCAGTGGGTTTGATTTTAGTATTTTAGAAATTAAATTTTTTATTTTTCAAATTTTTTATTTTTAGTGAATATTTTTAAAATTTTAAGTAATTTTTTTTTCTAGATACACTTTACTTAAATGTATCTAAATAGTAAAATATTTGTGAAAAAATATTTTAAAAAGTTAATAAGTACACAAAAATATAAAAAATGAACTAAATTTTCATATATATATATATATATTATATTTTTGGTATTTAGTGAATTTGTAAAAGATTTTTTCACAAATATTATATTTTTTAAGTGTATTTATGTTAGGTGTGTCTAAAAATTAAAAAAAAAATTGATTAAAATATTTAAAAAATTTAGTGAAAACAAAAAAATATGAAAAACGAAAAAGTGAAATTTGCTAAAAAATAAATTCTGAAAACTAAAACCAAACAGAGTGATTGACACTTTTTAATTTAGTCAAATTTGCAATAAATGTAAATATAAATTTGTCCACAAACAATATTTTCACATACCTAGGTCTCATTTGAAAATATATTATTTTAATAAATTTTTAACTTTTTATAAAGATACGTACAAAAAATTGAAAGAATGATGTAATAATTTATAATAATTTTGTAACTTTTCGACTAAAATATATAATTGGGAAACAAGACGTAAATAAATGTGTGAACATTACACTTTGATACTCATGGGTTGGTTTTGATGTTAGGGGTGGGGCCGTTTCATTGTCCAACCAATAAAAAAAATTGTTCTTAACTAGTGTAAAAAATTTGTTCTCAATAAATGCCGTTGAATATAATATCGTCACCTCCATTGAATTTGTTTAGTTTGAGGAAGAGAGTTATTCGGACGAATTGAGACTAAGGTCAAGTTTGGCATTTCAATATAAGTGCACTTATTTTATCTTTTTATCTTTTTTAGGTCACATCAATCAACATCTCCTCTCTACTTTTTCTACACATAATACAAGAAAAGTAAAAAAGCGCACTTATTCTAAACTTCCCAAACTTAACCTAAAAATAAATTTAATGAATAAATCATTAATTTATTGAATATAAGTTTTTTTTTTTTGTTTTTTTTTTGTTTTTTTAAGACTCAAATCTATGATGTGAACACAGTCTAAAAGCCACCATCGATTCACAGAAATTTCAAACTAATAAATCTTTATATTATTTATTAGAAACCCAAGCCAAACACCATGCTTGCAACAATTACAAATGATCCCTACCCCTCTCTCTCTCTCTCACACACACACACGCAAAAAACTAAATAAATAAAAGAAAAAATCTCGAACCATCCATCTTATTAGGTTCTTGGTGTATATCAATCATTAAAAATATTAAATCGATTCAATAATCATAACTTATTTATTTTATCACATTTATTTTTAAAAATATAGACTACAAGTATTGTTTCTTTTATAATAAACTATTCATATTTTTCTGGACAAACACTATAAAATTTACATTAAAATTTTATTACAAGTAATGTGATTTTTAATAATGAGATTCTTATTCTTCTTTCTTGGTTCTTGTCATCCAAAGGTAACATAAGGCCTTATTTGGCAAAGGTTTTCTTTTTTACTTTTTGGGTTAGAATTCACAAAAAAGATAAAATAGACTAAAATATTGAATAAAATAAATATCACATCAAAATTATAATCATTTAATTTTTTTCTCATAAACATCACATTCAATTACTAAAAAAAAAAAATAATAATAATTATATTTCTAAATACAAATATTTTAACATACTAAAATGGACTAAAATTAAAATAACTTCTTAAAATAACCAAATAGCTAAACGATGCCTTTATCACATTTTATGATCAACAATCGGAATGGAAGTTATCACTATAATAGTAAGAGTAATGATTGGGACCCCATTTTTACAAGACTCTCATATGACCCCTACAAATCTAGACCATTCATTATGTGAATCTCATACATATATGAGTGGACCCCACACATACATAGAGGCCTAGAATCACTTTAGGAGTGTGGGAGTCATCTCCAAAGGAAATCCCCAACATTTTTCATAATAGTAATAAGCTTCCGTTAAAGATAATGAACAAATAATAATAACAGAAAATATACTATTCTAGTAAGAAAAAAATTACAAAATTATTGTCAACGACAGATGTACAAAATTATTATAAGACATTTTGATAAAACCAAAGTCACATCCCTGCCTATTTCATAAAAAAATTACAAAATAATTGTGAATGACAGTATCAATGACAAATGCAAAACTATTATAAGAGGTGTTGATAGGATTGAAAGCACATCCCTACCTACTTATTATTTTGCATTGGAGTAAGACCTGGTCGATTTGTAACGAAGAAAAAGTATTTTCATTTAACCTAAGGATTGTGACACTGATAAAATTTTGGAATATAAGTCTTAAGGTCTCATATTTTATGCTCTCGAAGGTCAATTCTCAAAAGTTTAGTGCAGTGGTCTTAGGACAGTCTTGTAAGTGTCAAACGACCCGTATCTAGGATTTGGGTGTGGAGTCAATTCCTGACAGTTGCACTCTCTGATTAAAATAGTGTGTGCGTTGTGGAGTCAGTACATACACTCGAGATTTGCCTCTCGTCCTACTTTGATTAACTGATATTTGATAGTTGATTTCAAAATCGATGAAGCATAGACTTGAAAAGTTTACTTGTTAACCAAAATATATTGACCTTATTTGGAAATATGATTATTTTAATTGATTATTTGATTATTTTAGTTCAATTAAAATAGTTGTGTTTGAAAAGTTAGTTTTTTAATTTATTTGATAGTTATAAACGAAAAAATAAAATGATTGTAGATTGAATGTGATATTTTATCTTATTAACTATTTTAATCTATTTTGTTTTTAATCAATACAAAATAACCTTTTCTAACTTAAAAGATTTGACACTAGTTAATCTAGTGTGAGGTTACTGTTGTGCTTTTGACACAACAGTAACTGTTGTGTTTTAATTTGAGACTTATTATAGACTTACTTATATGATTCAAATCGTTTATTTTGTAGAATTCATTGAATACTTTTGTATGTCAAAAATTATATTAATCGAATATCAATAAGTACGTGATTGGATTATATATTTTTGTATCCTAATCTTAATAGAAGCAACAGTGTAACTTAAAATAATGTCATTAATTAAACACTAGGCTTTGGTTTAATTGGGATAGGTGATAACTTGTCGGGTCGACACTTTCTCTATACACGAGTCTTCTTGCCAATGTTAGAAACTCGGACTGGACCGGCCAGTCAAACCAATTGGACCAATGACCGGATCTTGTTCCGGTTCGAAAAACCCTTTAAACATGGACATAGCTTAAAACCGGTGTAAAATGAAAGAATCAGAAAAACCGTCGATTCAACAGTTAAACCCAAATTGGGTTTTAAGAACCGGTCAATTTTCTTCATTTTTCTTTCCCCTTCTCTGCTGCTCTGTTTCTGTCTCTTTTGCTTCCCTTTTTTGTTGCTATGTTTCTTAAGCTGCTTAATGCTTATTTTCATAGTCATTATCATGTCCAAACAAAACAAAAAGCATTGTGGCAAAGAAAAGTTAATGATGGAATAGTAATATAGCACTAGATATTTTAAAAAATTCATCTATATATTTTATAATAAATTCTTGATTTCCTAACTGTTAGTTAATGGTTTGGTGAACTAATTTTTTGATTATATATTCTGGCATTCATCTTGCAAAAATAAATATAAGTATACTCATTTTGTAAATATTTTAAAAATTCTATTATTTTGTTGAATTTAATTATTATTTTTTGTCATTTTTATACTTATATTTTTAAATATGTTTATGATGAAATTATGACATCACGATTCAACCGTTTCAACCCAACAATTAAACTAATAACCCCCATCTAATCTTTTTTTCAATTTACTCATCAATCCAATTTTCAAAATTGCTTCTCGCGCGGTTAAATTTTCAACACTCGTTACACTTTTGGAACAATAATGTCACATGGTCAATCAGTGCACTTCCAGAAAACAAAGATCTCTTTGGCAACTAAAAGCGAGTTTTATTAGTTTTTTTTAATCATATTATCTTTTTATTTTTTTTTATATTTTTTATAAAAAATTAAATTTTTTTTTTGGGCCTACTTCTTAAAATAAGTCAAAGAAAAAAGAAAAGGTAAATTTATTAGAAAATCCTTTTTTTAAGTGTTTGTATTCTAATTAGTCTATAAGATATTCTTATATTCCAATAAATCTTATTATTTGAACATTTGATCTACCAAATCCTAATTATCATATTTAAAGTATTTTATGAACATTTTTATTATCCTTACGAATATTTTTTGAACAGTTGGCAAATTGGTGATGTGAACATTCATATTTTACAATGTGTATATTCACATTAACGTTGTGAACATTCACATCACAGAACATTCACACTATAAATTTGAATATTATTAGGATTATTTTGGTAATTATGTCACTCATAAAACTTATTAAACTAAATGGAATATAAGTAGGTCAAAATGGATTTATGAAAAAGTGTCCCAAAAGGAAAATACACCTTATAATTTAAAAAAAAAAAATGACATGATTTTAATTTTTTGAATCATAATTAAAAAAAAATGTTATAACTAAATATAATATGAGACATAACTAAAGAATTTATGAATCCTAATTAAAATAATGTCATAATTAAAAAAAAAAATATTAACTAATAGTGCATATGATACACATTTTTAAAAGGTTTTTTTTATTGATAAATCCCATTTAGAGGTGTCTATCCCAATAAGTCCACAAAAGAAAATTATAGCCTAATTAGTCCTATGTATTTATATTTTTATTTCATAAGGTCATTTTTTCATGATTTATACTTTTGGTTGGACTATTATACCTTTATGTCTATATGTTGATATATATTATATACAAAAATAATATACATGTTTCTCTCTGTTTTTGTCGTGGTAGGGTTTCGTTCCTATAGGAGAAAAGACGATGACACAGAGTTCATGGTAGTGTTTCGTTGTGGTAGGGTTTCATTCCTGTAGGAGAGAAGATGACGATCCAGAGTTTGTGCTCGTGGTAGTGTTTCGTTGCAATAAGGTTTCATTCCTATAGGAGAGAAGATGACGATTCAGAGTTTGTGCTCTTTTTTTTTTTTTTTTGTCATAGTTATGATTTCAGCTGGAAATCAAAGGAACAGAGGAGGATTTGAATCGAAGGAACAAAGGTAATGGCTTACAAACTTGTTCAGTAGATTGATTGAAACCCACATTTGACTGGATTGAATCAAAGAAAAAGAGGAGAGGGATTTGAATCGCAACTATTTTTATATCCAGTCTACGTTGTTACATTTTCTTTTTCCAACTTCATTTTCTGGAATTGATGGACATGTAAGTTTTATTTGGTTGAATGGGGTTATAGGTTTTGACTGGTTATGTGGTTGAGATATGGCTCTATTTTTTTAATATAGTGAATATTCACATTGCATGAAGAATGTGAATGTATATGAAAGATTGTATGCTCTGTTTCTTGCTTTTAACATTATTATCTAGATTAAATTTTGGTTGGTTGGTTAGTTGTATGGGGTTGTTGGTTTTGGCTAGTCATGTGTTTGAGTTTTGATTTAAATTTTTGAATGTGGTGAATATTCATATCGTATGAACAATGTGAATGTTCATAAAGTGTTTGATTTTGGGATTAGCTATGTAAAATATAGACTTAGCTATTTTTTTTTGCATGATGTGATCAGTGTTAATATTCATATTAATTTGAATTGAAAATTTGTCATTGTGTTATCAAGTGGTGTTAATATTATTCACACACCAATAAAATATTGAATAGTGAATATGTTTTCACTTTGTTCATTACCACTGTGATAAGGTAATGTTAAGGTTCACATCAGCATTGTATCAATTTACATAATGACAAACCTCAGCTTTCATTTTGAATACAAACATGATGTGAATATTCACACTAAAACATATGAATGTGAAGATTCACGTGAATTCTGGAATATAGATGAAGACATTATGGTTTCAAAGTGTTAATTACTAATATGGAATGGTGATATTAAAGTTCACATCAATATTGCATTGTCCATAAATCACATTAAACTAATGATTATGTGTACACAATTGTAAAGCAGCTGACAATAATGTAAAGGTTCACATTGATTTTTTAATCTCTAAAAATATGAGTGCATCAATATTGCATTAACCACAAACCATCATTTTTGTGTGTACACAGACATGAAGTGTATGTTCATACACAATCAGATTATTGATGTGAATGTCAACATCACGAATAAAACATAAAATGAATTAATTTAGTCACATTAAACCAATGGTTATGTGTACATAATTATAAAATAACATAAACCAATATGAATATTAATATTGACTTTCTAGTAGCAAATATTATGACAACATACCATTGTATCTTATTAAACACAATCAAAATAATTAATTATGATTCTTTTGTCCAATGTATTCTAATATTTACAAAATCACAAAGGATGTGGAATTCATATTCATATTTTTCTCGCCGATGTAAAATGTGTCATTGGATGCCTTGTACGTCTCTAGCACGCATACGATGACATCATTGAATTTCATGCATTTTTCGAGGTCAACTTTACCAATCCTCAACACATTAAACAATTGTCAAAATGGTGTTTCCTTCAAACAATCCAGCTGAGGATCCGAGAACTTGGTACTCATCATCAATTTCACTAACCTAATGATGTTTGAAAAATCTAGAAATCCGCTAGATATTGATTTGTGATTATATATCAATTTAAAGCAATAAAACAATCCCAATCAAATAATCAAGACAAATCGACACAACGATTTTAATGTAGAAAAACCACAATTGGAGCACCTCCAATTGTGATAAAAAACCACGGGCAACAGTCACAAAACAATCCAATAAGAAGATATAAAAGAATTACACAGGTATACTCTCAATTACCTAGCGAATACATGCCCGAATTGAACCAACCCCTATGTGCCTCTTCTAACCCTGTCTTCACCTCGGAATTGTCTTGACGATGAGCCACTCCAGAATCCACCAAAGCTTCAAGCTCGAATTTTTCAGAATCCACCGAAGAACAACTCTCTCTTTTGTGTAGAATGAACAAATAAACCTTTGATATATTCTTCTTAACTTGTGAGTTGAATACTCAATAAAATATCCAAGAAAACTAGCAAAATATCCCCAGATATAAACCTTAATATCCAAAAAGAAGATCTGAAGCAGTAATCCTAGTTTTGGACTGAAACAAATACTTATAGAAATCTAGGACTGCGAAGCTCGCTCGAGCGAAGACTCTCTCGCTCGAGCAAGGAACCAAAAACGCGTGTTTTCCATAAGTGGCTTCGCTCGAGCCAAATAACTTGCGCTCGAGCGTAAAATCATCCTTCTTAGGTTTTTTGCCAGACGCAGCCTTTGCTCGAGCGAGAACTCCTTCGCTCGAGCGAGCAAGGGCGGACATGTAACTTCAAATGCAATTTTGCATTTTGCTTCGGGGGCGCTGCCCTGGACCCGACAAGGGGCGCTGCCCCCTGGACCCCTGCGAGCTGACCAGGCAGCTCGATCCCTATAATAATCAGTGAAGTGGCAATCTTGAAAGCATTAACAGCATAAACTTCTCTGCACAGCATAATTCAGGTTGGATGCACAGCACAATTCGGGTTGGATTCGCATCTAATAAACTCATAGCCTCACTGAAATAAAAAGTGCGAAAACAAGTACAGCTGAAAGGAGTTTTGTCAAACGAGATTGTCAAGAATAAAAACGTAACAATCTCCCCCTTTGTCAATGCCGTGACAAAACACACCTAACAAATAAAAATCCTAAACACCCCAACCCATAACAGCTAACAAAAGCCAACTTCTTTCTCAAGGTCATGATCTGCAAAATAGTTATTAGTGCCACAATCTCCAAAACGACTATTAATCCCACAAGAGTATATGAAACAGCAATAAATATATGGCTATCTTGAGGCATTTTAAGCATGAGATGGAAAACATGAATAGATGCGATTTGGAGGTAGCATGAATAGATGAAAACTAAGACATATGCACCCAACACATGACATGAATACATGAAATCCTAAGACACATGAAAAACAACTTTCTCCCCCTTTTTGTCACGAATTGACAAAGAAAGCTCAAATAACAAAAGCAAGATCATAAACCACACAAGTAATGATATGATGATGCAAGTATCAGGAGCATGCAAGAAGGAAATAATGAACAAACAGTGCATAGCAACATGCAAAACAACTATAGCCAATCTCCCTTACCAAACAAATCAAAATGTTCATGCTAACAAACTCTTGTAATGATAAACCAAACTCCCCATAACTAAAAACAATGAATAAGAAGAAAACAATAAAAAATAATATGGTGGAGCAAGTAAGAAATCTCAGATTTGTACCTTAGAACACACAAGATTATCCAAGAAGCAGAACTACTTGAAAACACAATGTGCACAGCCTCTAGAAGATTCCTCATAAAAGAAAGTGATACATTATGTGAAAAGCATAGATCCCATGATAAAAGTGTGTGTGTGACTCTTGGAGTTCGACAAACACAAGATTTAAATCCTAGCAGTGATCTAAAAGCTGGACCTCCGGCAAGAGAATCTTAGCACAACAAAGGAAAGTCAAACCACTAGGAAAAAATGGGTATTTGGTGAGTAAAAGCAGAGGCTCCCCCTCAATCAATGAATCCTTTATTTTTTTACATCTTTTTCTTTTCTTTCTTTTGCACATTTTTTCTTTCTTTTGCACACTCATTGGCGGCTGACACACTCAAGAGTATGGAAACCGAACTAGAGAATCATGGATATAATAAGGATGGCCTGATTGGTGACTCTGAGGTAGCCTTTTCCTCATGGCTAGACTACAAAGAACAGAGGGGAAAGCCGTGGAGATGCAAAAAGATGGAAGGTGGTTTAAGAGACTCAACATCACCCATGATATGCTAGTATAGGTCAATTCCTCTAGAAAACCAAAAGATACAATGCCATAAGTCCATAAAAAAAATAATCACTAAGGCAGAAGACTCCAGAATTTGCTAATCCAAGAGTGTGTACAAAATGAGACATACTAATCAAAGAACACACACTCCAAAATAAGTAATGACCACAAAAAGCACACACATATTAACAAGTAATGGATATTCTCATCAATTCCAGTATGCACCAAAAGCATCTCAAAAATTTCAAGCTTGCAAAACCATACTAAGAAAATCTTTTTGGTTTTTTTTTTTTTCAAAAATAAAGCAAGACAAAAAAACGAACAAGCACGCATTTTTTTCTTTTTCTGAAACAAAGCAAGACAGAAAACAAACATGCACACATTAAATGACTCAAAAGGAAAAAAAACACACAGAAACCCAAAATAAAAAACGAATAAGCAAATTAACACAAGTCAAGTTTTCTCACCCAAACCGTTTTAGTATGAAAAAAATTGTGAGAATTGCGGTTCTTGGATGGTGTCTTGACGTTGCGGTTCCTTTTCCCTTCAATGGGAACCCGTCTCAACTTGGTTTCCAACTTCCTATTTCTAGGTCTAGGCAAATACAAACTCGCTCCAAGTTTAGTCTCAAGCTGATCAAAATAACGAGGTCTAATATGATCTTTTAACCCATTACTACCAATGAAGCGTCTTCTACCCCACGAGATGTTGGAATTTCTTCCATCTCTATGAAACACTCTCCCATGCAACTTATAACAATAAGGGTGAATATGACCATGCATATCACAATGATGACAAATAAAAACAGAGTGTACCTTCTTTTCTTTGGCCTTACCAACTCTAGGAAGTTTGAGAAGTCCATCCTCATGTTGAATTTTTTGTTCTCCTTTTCCTTGAGTTCTTGTATCATGAGATGTGGAAGCACTCTGTTTTTGCTCTTTCTTACCACCAAAGCCAATGCCACTCTCGTCAGAACAAATTTGTTGAGACCCAATGATATTGTCCAAAGTCTTTGATCCTCTGTTCCAAAGACCAATGGTAGCCATAGCACACTTGAGTTCTTCCTTTTTCTTGATCATTAGTTTTTCCAAAGCAACTTGAGACATCTCGAGAGTTTCAATCTTTTCTTCATATGTTGAATAGATTTGCTGTAGTGCATTCCTCTCTGTCTCACAAGTCAAGAGTTTTGCACAAAGAGCTTGTCGATCATTAGAAATCTTAAGGGCATCATTTCTAACCTCGGAAATCTCTTTCTTTAATTTGACATTCTCACTTTCACATGCTTTGAGTTTCGTTGTGAGTTTGTCATTCAATTTGGATAAGTTAAGAGACTCGTTATACAACTTTTCATAAGCTTGTTCAAGCTCTTCATCATCACTCTCCGAGGATTCATCATCAGTGGCATTCTCAACCGACCTCTTCGGATACTCTGTTCGTCCTTTAGTTTCGGAAGCCGCCATGAAAGTAAGGAATTGTTTATGTCCCTCCTCGCCTTAATCTTCGTTGTCACTTTCATCTTCATCAGATTCTGATTCATCATCCTAAGTGATGGCGAGGGCTTTCTTCTTCTTCAAACGAGTGGAGCATTCTGAAGCAAAGTGGCCAAATCCTTGGCATTCATAGCATTGGATTCTTTCAGAGTTCCCTTGTATCTTTCCTTTTTTCTTCTTGGCTATAGAATTAATTTTGAGTTTATCTTTGCCTTGAGATTTATGAGTATGACTAGATTTCAAAAGATTAGGATTCTTTTTCAAAAAAGATTTTTTAAATTGTTTAACAAAAGCAGCCGTAATCTTGGAATCTATCTCACAATCCTCATTAGAATCCTCTTCAACTCTATGAGCACTACTAAAAGCAATAGCATCTTTTTGTTTCTTTTTGAAATTCCTATGTGCCTCATAAGTTTGGAGATTTCTAACCAAGTGATCCAGCTTGAGGTTGTCAACATCTTGAGCCTCCTTAATAGCCGTAACTTTTGGTTGGAACTGATCAGGCAAGGATCTCAAAATTTTGCCCACAACTTTGGATTCTGGTATTTTTTCACCTAAATTGAAGCTGGAATTTACAATGTCACTCAACTTCGCATAAAATTCATCAAAGGTCTCACTATCTTTCATTGAAAGGTTTTCGAAACTAGACGTGAGCCTTTGAAGTTTTGAGCGTTAATGTATGAGTGCCCTCATGAATAGTTTGTAAGATATCCCAAGCCTCTTTTGCGACTTCACAATTGCAAATTCGCCTAAACTCTTCAGGTGTGACAGCGCAAAAGAGAGAATTGATAGCTTTACTATTCCAGCTACTATTTTGATAATCAATTGTGTCCCACTTATCAATTGGTTTGGGGAAAGTTACTCTATCAACTGTAATCGTCGGTTCAGTCCACCCATATATGACAGATTGCCAAACTTTTTCATTAATAGATTTTAAAAACGATCTAATCCTAGCTTTCCAAAACGAATAATTGGATCCGTTAAGTAGGGGTGGTCGAACCATAGAATTTCCCTCACGAATTGAATCCATTATCACAAATCAAACAAGATCTCATTCTAAAAGATTTTTTTTAAAAAAAAATAAAACGACTTGCTCTGATACCAATTGAAAAATCTAGAAATCCACTAGATATTGATTTGCGATTATGTATCAATTTAAAGCAATAAAACAATCCCAATCAAACAATCAAGACAAATCGACACAACGATTTTAACGTGGAAAAACCACAATTGGAGCACCTCCAATTGTGATAAAAAAACCACGGGCAATAGCCACAAAACAATCCACTAAGAAGATATAAAGGAATTACACAGGTATACTCTCAATTACCTAGCGAATCCACGCCCGAATTGAACCAACCCCTATGTGCCTCTTCCAACCCGATCTTTACCTTAGAATTGTCTTGACGATGAGCCACTCCAAAATCCACCAAAGCTTCAAGCTCGAATTTTTCAGAATCCACCGAAGAACAATTCTCTCTTTTGTGTAGAATGAATAAACAAACCTTTGATGTATTCTTCTTAACCCATGAGTTGAATACTCAATAAAACATCAAAGAAAACTAGAAAAATATCCCCAGATATAAACCTTAATATCCAAAAAGAAGATCTGAAGCAGTAATCCTAGTTTTGGACTGAAACAAATACTTATAGAAATCTGGGACTGCGAAGCTCGCTCGAGCGAAGACTCTCTTGCTCGAGCGAGGAACCAAAAATGCGTGTTTTCCATAAGTGGCTTCGCTCGAGCCAAACAACCTGCGCTCGAGCGTAAAATCATCCTTCTTAGGTTTTTTGCCAGACGCAGCCTTCGCTCGAGCGAGAACTCCTTCGCTCGAGCGAGCAAGGGCGGACATGCAACTTCGAATGCAATTTTGCAGATGAGCGAGGGCGCCGCCTCGACCCCACTTGGGCGCCGCTTGCACCCGCCAAGGATGCCCGCGACTGGCCAAGGCGACTCGATCCCGTCATAATCAGCGAAGTGGCAATCTTGAAAGCATTAATAGCACAAACTTCTCTGCACAGCACAATTCGGGTTAGATTCGCATCTAATAAACTCATAGCCTCACTGAAATAAAAAATGCAAAAATAAGTACAACTGAAAGGAGTTTTGTCAAACGGGATTGCCAAGAATAAAAGCCTAACAATGTTAGATCGGTAGTTGATCTTTTTCATATTCACTTTTCAAGGAGGGGGGGCTGGCTATTTGTGTAAGTTTGTTTTTGACGTGGAACTGTTCTATTTTTATTTTGCTATGAAATCTATGAGCAACATTTGTTTATTCAATTAGAAACAAATTTACTGTTAATGGTCACAAATGGTAAATGATAACAAGTACAAACTATATGTGCTATGAATAGTGGAATGATGTGACCATAGTTGCATTGAGTAAAACCATGATGTGAATATTCATATGAACACAATACAACATAGGATAAAACAATAAAAGTCAAATACATGGTATGAACATTCACATTGATCAGATACATGGTGTGAACATTCAAAAAATCAACTAAGTCTGCTATTTCCTACAATGAAAATACTAATGCGAACATTTGAAATACTAATGTGAACATTCAAATATCTGAGCATAAGTGTGAACATTCACATCTTTGGGCACTGGTGTGAATGTTTGCATCGATGTAAACATTCACATCTGATAAAAGGATTGAATGGAATAAGGATGGATTATGCAATTGTGTTGGCATTAGCACAAATTTATTTGGCATGTATTTCACATCAATTCATTACAATCAAACGTGAAAGGGAAACACAACAACAATAATATCAAATAGTTGTTTGGAATTCACATTGAACCAAAAAGAGGGGGGAAGGAGTGGGAATATTCATAATAACTACATACTACCAAATACCATGACAATATCACTAATTCATTAACTACAAACTATAAAGTTTTGCATCATACCCAAACATGATGTGAATATTAAGTTGACAAACATGGACAACATTAAGCGAGAATGGATAATTGTCAATGGTATTTTTCACATTATATTCACATACCCATGTTAATTCACAATGTTAATGTACAAATTGACATTAACATTGTATTATATTACACAACCACAAAAACAAGCCTTATTTTGAATATAAGAATGATGGGAATGTTCACATTTATAGCTTACAAAGTACAAAAACATGACAGCATTAGCAACGCAATAAGTACACACCACAATTTTTGTGGGAATCAAAACATATTATGAATATTCACATTGGTATGAATGTCAACATCAGAAAACAATAGTTTTATCCGCATATCACATAGCAAGTCCAAGAAAGGAGGTTTTTCATAGGTATTAGCTTGATGTAAATCTTCACAATGTAACATACAAATGAATTGGTCCACAACAATCATGTAACAATTTTATGCACCCCATGGTTTCTATGTGAATGTTTACATTATGGAAATAGCAACAACAACAATTAAAAAAAAAAAAAAAAAAGCAAAAACTCTAGGGGATTTACATCCGTTCAGGGATATCATTAATACCAACAACAACTGCAAGAAAAGAAAAATAACAACAATAATATGAACAATAAATACCAAAATCATATCAATATAATCATGGGGATGTGTGGAAGTTCGCACTGAGACAAAAAATAGTTAGGGTTTAGGATTTATATACAAAATGAGTAAAATCACTTACGTTTGGTACCCATTATGAGATGGTTGGATTGTCACAGATAATCATTGTGAAGATTCACAGCAGAAATGAAGGATGAGAATGGGGATTCCGGCAGCTGACGACATAGAGAAGATGATAAAGGAGTTGAGGTGATGAAATAATGAGATGATGAGACGATTTCACAGGTATAGAATATAGGATTTTTGCAGGATTGTTTCCACTTTGCTTGGGAGTGCTCCTATATTTTCGGATTCTGTTGGTTTGAATGGCAAGAGACATTAAAAAACATAGCAGGGATGTTTTGGACAAAAAAAACTAGGTATGAGACTTATTGGAATAGTCAAAAACAATTTGGGTTAGATGGAATAAAATACTTAAGAATGAGATTTATCAAAAAAAATCACCCTTTTTTAAAAGAGCGTATTTTAAAATTTCTGAAGAAAAAAAGAGGAGAAAGGAAAGAAAGAGTAGTTGTGAGTTATTTTAACACAACAATGCAAGTTGTTTTGATTAAAATAAATAAATAAATTGAAAAAAAATTAAATTTAGATTTAGATTTTTTAATAAAAATGTATTTTAAATTTTTTTTTTTTGGAACAATAAAAAGGATATTCTGAGGTGTTATCACGGCATCCGTGGGCTCAGACCTTAGGATAACCAATTGTCGGCCTGATTTAAACCAATCCAAAGGAATAGATCCATCATCAAGGCACTAGTGAAGCTCATCGACCACCCCCAGCAAGGCCAAGTTTCAATCGGAGTATAGCACGAGATCTCTACAGAGAACCATTTAAAAGTATCCAGCATTTTGCGTCCCTCAAAAGTCGAACTTGGTTCTCTGCTGGGGGAGGCCAATGCCTTCACGATTGGACCACCACCCTGATGGTGTATTTAAAATTTTGATTTTAGATAAAATCATGATTCCAAAACACAATTTTAGCTAATCTATTGTAAAATGTTGTTATCAAGTCATGTTTTTACAAATACGATTTCATCCTTAAAATTATGTATATTTAAAAAATACGATTTTATGGATTAAAATAAATTTTAAAGTGTTTAAGTTTAAAATTTTTAATTTTAAACAACTTGTGTTTGGTAATAAAATAAAGAGAAAATTACACTCCAGTGTATATTTAAAAAAATATTTACAAAATTACTGAAAATTTTATTATTTTAATTATTAAGGTTGATAAGAAGATTTACTGATATGTAATTATTTCTAAAGAGATAAACTAATATGTAATTTGACTTAAAATAAAATATTTAAAAAAAAAAAAACAAGACAAAACAGTCGGCACATGCATTTTTTACCAAGTTTGTAACTTTACAAGAGTCCTTTAGATCTGGATTTTTGCAGATTAAGATAATAAATTTATTTTATTTAAGTCCTTATTTTTGGATAGTGTTATTTAGATCCAAAAATTAAATCTATTTTTTAAACACAATGATGTATCTAATACAACTCTCTCTCTCTCTCTCTCACATCTTTTCTAATAATTAACCAATTAAATTCATATACATCACTAATTTAGAAAATGAATCTAAAAAAATGAATTTTTATATGATTTCCCTTATTATTTAGGCGGCAACCTCAACCATATTTATTTGCCCCAAAAATGTTAGAAGCCCCAAATATTTTACTAAATATTTTATCTCACATGGGTGCATAGAATATTTGGTAAAATATTTAGAACCTCTAACATTACTCTTATTTGCCCAGTGCACCGAGAGCTGGTGAGTTATTGTCCACCTTGTTTGGCATTGAGTTTTTTTAAATCTTTTTTTAAGTTTTTTATTTTTCATATTTTTTTGTTTTAATAAATTTTTTTATAAATAATCTTAGGGTAAATTATAAATACACCTCTTGAAGTTTGCTTAAAATATGAATTGCTCCATATAGTTTAGAAAATTACAAATGTCTCCCTGTCATAATTTTTTATTTAACAGAATTAATTGAAAAAGTGAAATTTCTAACTGTTTACCTATACAATAATAAAATTATCTGAATTATTAATTGAAATAAAAATTTAATATTATTAAAAACTGTTAATTAACTTGATAATTTATTAATAAAATGACCTATTTATTATGAAATTAGAAATCTTAGGGGCATAACAGGGGGTAATTTGTAATTTAAATAAACCTCAGGAGGTGTGTTTATAATTTACCCAATATCTTAAGCATTTTTTTTTTCCTTTTTAGATTCATTTATTTGGTTGGATACACTTAAAACAAAAAATAATTGTTAAAAAATCTTTAAAAATATGTTTCTATATTTATTGAATTTTTTAAAAATTTACACTACATTTTAATTTTTCCTTTAATTTTTAACTTACATTCCGTTTGTTTGGGCAACAAATATTTTCTGATGTTTGGTTCAATGGAAAACAAGCCTATTTTGACAAAAAAATATTTTTCACTTTTAAAAAGTAGAAAACGTTTTCCTAATTAAAATTTTACCAACACCTCTCTCACCTCCACTACCACATTACCATCACCACGAACACCGCCACCATTACCGTCTCCATCACCGCTATCATCCCTCCACTACCATGCCACCACCCCCACCTCCACCTCCATTTCACCACCATCACAACCAAACATAAAAAATAAAATAAAAAAATTCCAAATTTTTTTTTTTTTTTCACAAAAATTATTTTTTATTATAAAATATTTTTTTTGTTCAAATAAACCGAGCGTTAGATAACACACAGCGGATGCACCTTATTTTTGTAATGAATAAGTATAATATGTTAGATATTATCTTAATAACGAGTAGTATAAGTGACCAATAGTTCTCAACTCCACCCTATCCATCAAACATTACTCCACAATTTAATTTTATTTATTTTTTTATTTTTTTTTATCATTTGTTCAAAGCCCTTTTTGTTTAGATAAAAATAATTTTAACATAAAACAGTTTCACAAAAAAAAAATTATGAAATATTTTTTTTTTATGTTTGGTGATGATAGTGGTGGTGGGACGAAGGTAGAGGTTGTGGTATGGTGAGAGACAACAGTGGTGACGATGATGGTGGTGGTGGCCGTGGTGATAGGGTGTGGTGGTGGTGGTGGTGGAGGTGAGAGTGGCAGTAATAGTGTGGTGATATTAATAAAATTTTAGTTGAGAAAATATGTTTTACTTTCAAAAATAAAAAACACTTTCTATCTAAATAGGTTTATTTTCTGTTGATTTTCGTTTTTTATTCTATCAAATACCAAAAAATATAAAACAATATTTTCTATCTAAATAAATGGAGGGTAAAAAGTAGAGGAAGAATGGGAGACGATCCAAATCGACCGCGATAAAGGTTGCAAATCACATATTAATTGATCAAGCTTCTTGGAACAACTCCCCTTTTTTCAATCAGCAAAGAAGAAATATATTGATACAACTAACAGAGTTCAAAAAATAGAGTACAAAATGAGCACACTCCCAAGAACATCAATTAAAAATGGACACAATGGAATGCAACATTTCTGAGTAAAAACCACATCACACTATAGCAAACCAAGACCAGGAAAAAAAATAAAATAAAAGTTGGCCAGAAACCAACTAATAAAAACACCAAGAACAGAAAAAAAGTAAAGGCCATAAAATAAAATCAATTAGTGATGAAGCCAGCTGCAGTCCAACTCTCAAAGCAATTGCTGAAGCAAAGCTGAAAGCTCTGTCCACATGAAGCCTGGAACATCTCAGTAACACAGATCACAAACAGAGGCTCCATAACAGCAAAAGGACAGATACAATGCAAATAATACAATTTCAATTCATATATATATATATATTGTTGTTAGGAAAAATCGATGTGATTCCCCACAAGTAAATTAATCAATGGGAATAAAAACTAATGCGAAAAAATTAAATCAAAGGCAACACAAGAATTTTACGTGGTTCCCTTAATGTGAGGTGCGTCCACGGGATTGAAATCCGATTCCACTATCAACCAAATAAGTTCCAAACGATTACAAACGACACACTAATGGTCTCACGAAACCACCCTTAGGTGAATTCCAAATAATCACAAATAAACAAGAGGAAAGACCTCACCAAATAGATGAATCAAAATCTTCCGAATCAGAGTTGAAGAAGACCCAAAATAACAACCCAAATCAGCTTCACCAAAGCACCCAAACAAACATGCACCGAAAGAAAATTCCAAAGCTCCTAATGAACTAAGCAAAAAATCAGCACTGTTACCGAGGCTCAAAACCAATAGCTGCTGCCGTTTTTGTCCTTATCATCCCACCAAGCAAAAGACATAAACAATATATATATATATTGTTAATCTAGGGTTTTGTAATCAAACCCTAATTGTATCCCAATTGAATTGGGCCTCCACAAATATAATATATAAAAATATTATACCTAAACTAAGCCAAATTAAAATTCTTTTTCCAAAACCAATTGGGTCCCACACTCCAATAAGGAGGTATACCCAACAATTCTCCCCCTACCGACTTAGGTGGAGATATCAACCATACTCGCCAAAGTTCGATACTTTAAATGTTTGTCCCTCGACAAAGTCTTTGTTAACATATCTAAAATATTATCATCTGTGTGAACCTTTTTGAGTTGTAACAATTTCGAATCTAACACATCACAAATCCAATGGTATCTCACATCAATGTGTTTCGATCTTGAATGAAAAGTAGAATTTTTACTCAAGTGAATAGCACTTTGACTATCACAATAAAGCACATACTTTTCTTGCTTCAAACCCAACTCTTGCAAAAATTTCTTTAACCATAACTCTTCTTTGCAAGCTTCTGTAATGGCAATAAATTCAGCTTTGGTAGTTGAGAGAATAACACATTTTTGTAATTTAGATTGCCATGCCACAGCTCCTCCTGCAAAAGTCATCAAATACCCCGAAGTAGATTTCCTAGAATCAACATCACCAGGCATGTCAGAATCTGTGAATCCATCAAGCATCGGCTTACCATCCCCAAAACACAAACACACCTTCGAAGTCCCTCGAAGATATCTTAGAATCCATTTTACCGCTGCCCAATGTTCTTTACCCGGATTAGAGAGAAACCGATTCACCACACCAACGGCGTGAGCAATATCCGGTCTTGTACAAACCATGGCGTACATCAAAGAACCAACTGCTGAAGCATAAGGAACTTTCAGCATCTCTTCCTTGTCTTTCTTACTTGTAGGACATTGATTCGAACTAAGCTTGAAGTGACCCGCAAGTGGACAACCAACCGGCTTTGCTTTATTCATGTTGACCCTGTCAAGAACTTTCTCAATGTAACTTTCTTGAGACAACCAAATCAGTCCCTCTTTGCGATCACGAACAATTTTCATACCAAGTATTTGCTTTGCCGGTCCCAAATCTTTCATAGCAAAAGATTTACTTAACTCTACCTTCAACTTGTTAATCATGGTAGAATCTTGACCCACAATTAACATGTCATCAACATAAAGCAAAAGAATAATAAATTTGCCATCCGGGAAATTTTTCACAAACACACAATGGTCCGAAGTGGTTTTAGAAAAACCATTATTCATCATGAAAGAGTCAAATTTTTTGTACCATTGCCGTGGGGCTTGCTTGAGACCATACAAACTTTTCTTCAATTTGCAAACAAATTTCTCTTTCACTTTCTCTACAAAACCTTACGGTTGCTCCATGTAAATTTCTTCTTCAAGATCACCGTGAAGAAATGCGGTCTTCACATCAAGTTGTTCAACTTCAAGGTTCATACTTGCAGATATGCCAAGTACAACCCGAATAGAAGACATCTTCACAACCAGCGAGAAAATCTCGTCAAAGTCAATGCCTTTCACAACAAGGCGTGCTTTGTACCTCAGATTCTGCCTATCATTCTTCAATTTGAAAACCCACTTATTTTTCAGAATTTTCCTCCCTTTAGGCAACTTCACTAAATCATAAGTGTGATTTTCAAATAAGGAATTCATCTCCTCTTCCATGGCCTTTTTCCAATCATCTTTCTTTGCATGCTCAATTGCTTCTTGGTAGCTCTCAGGCTCCCCTTGATCAGAAATCAACACAAATTCATTGGGAGGATACTTTCTTGAAGGTTGTCGGTCCCTTGTAGATTTCCTCAACTCAAGTTGTGGTGGCGGTTCTTGAGTTGGATGCTCTTCCTCAATTTCTAGCTCAACTTCATTAGGATTAGCATCATCTTCTACATCTTTAATAGGTGGCTGCACATCTCCCCCATTTTCATCATCAACTGAAGATGAAGGAGATGGATCCATGTCAATGAGATCACTAGTTTTTGGCTCCGGTTGATCACCTTTACCAAAGTCTTCAATTGTTTGGTCTTCAAAAAACACAACATCACGACTTCGAATAACTTTCTTGTCGACCGGATCCCATAATCTATACCCGAATTCATCACGCTTATAGCCAAGAAAAATATATTATCTTGACTTACTATCAAGCTTGGACCTCTCATCCTTTGGAATGTGAACAAAAGCTCGGCAACCAAACACTCTCAAGTGCTCATAAGACACATCTTTGCCAGTCCAAACTCTTTCAGGAACATCACCATTAAAAGTATAGCAAGGAGACAAATTGATCACGTCAACCGCTGTACTCATTGTTCACCCCAAAAGGATCTTGGCAATTTATCTTGTGAAAGCAAACACCTTGTTCTTTCTACAATGGTGCGGTTCATCCTTTCGGCAACACCATTTTGTTGAGGAGTCTTCTTAACTGTCTTTTGGTGCCGAATACCTTGGCTGCGACAATACTCATCAAATGGCCCAATATATTCACCACCATTGTCTGATCGGATGCATTTCAATTTGTCCTATTTTCTTTCAACCATGGCCTGAAAATGCTTAAATACTTCTAGAACTTGATCTTTAGTTTTTAGTAGAAAAGCCCAAACTTTCCTTGAATAATCATCAATGAAAGTAACAAAATAAAGTGCACCACCATGTGTTCTAACTTTTAAAGGATCACAAACATCCGAATGAATCAACTCCAAAACATTTTCTTTTCTAGAAGGAACATTTTTATGAAAAGAAACTCTATGTTGTTTACCCGCCAAACAATGAACACAAGTTTTAAGATGTGTACTTTTCAAACCGGGTAGAAGCTCTTTCTTGAACAAAACTTGTAGCCCCTTTTCACTCATGTGCCCAAGTCGCATGTGCCACAATTCAATAGAAGTATCATCTTCAAGTGTATTGACAATACCTTTACAAATTTTTCCTTGCATCGAATAAAGTGTATGAGTCTTCTTGCACTTAGCCACCACCAAAGAACCTTTTGTGAGCTTCCATATTCCATTACCAAATTTGTTGTTGAAGCCTTCATCATCTAGCTTCCCAGTAGAGATCAAATTGAGGCGAATGTTGGGAACATGCCTAACATCTTTAAGCAACAATTTGCAGCCCAAATTTGTTTCCAAGCAAACATCACCCATGCCAATAATCTTGGACAAACCTTCATTACCCATTCGAACAGAATCATAATCTCCTGCAGTGTAGATAGTGAAGAAATCAACTCGAGAAGTCACATGAAAAGAAGCACCAGAATCAATCACCCAACTGCTCTCGTGGCCCACAAAATTGATACAATCATCTTCACAAACGACCATGAGATCATCGGTAGTAACTGCTGTTGTGTCTTCTTGCTTCTTATCCACACTTTTGTCACGCCTTTTCTCCTTGTTCTTGAGTTTTCGGCATTCCCGTTTCATGTGCCCTTTCTCATGGCAATAATAACACTCAACGTCTTTCTTTGAAAAAGAACCATCTCTTGACTTGTCACGGCTTTGATCACGACCATGAGGAGTCTTACTCCTCCCCTTATTTTGCTTCGCCTCTCACAACAAATGCTTCCGAATGAGAGGAACCATCGATTTTCTTCTAGTTTCTTCATTCAATAAGCTACTAGTGACTTGGCCCATTGTGACAACTCCATCGGTGCCAATTACTAACTGTCACAACCAAAGTCTCCCAACTTTCGTAAGGAACTAAGTAGCATCAAAGCTCGCAACTCATCATCAAAAATAATTTTCATAGAAGCAAGTTGGTTAACAATACTCTTTATTTCATTTAGATGTTCCTAATAGGGCTGCCTCTTTATATTTTAAATTAACCAACTTACTAAATGTAAAGGCTTTATTTGTGGCCGATTTTCTATCATAAAGACTCTCTAATTTTTTTCATAAATCATGTGCTGAAGTTTCAGTAGCAACATGATGAAACACACTGTCATCAATCCATTGACGGATAACACCAACAGCTTTCCGATTAAGTCTCTTCCACTCATCATCTTTTATATCATCAGGTTTGCCACTATCACCCTCAATAGGTCCATACAAATCTTTACAAAATAATAGGTCCTCCATTTTAGTTTTCTGTTACCCAATTGCTTCCATTGAAGCTAGACATACGACCCACATTCCCCTCCATTGATTTACACAAATAAATAAACCCCAATAAACCGTAAGCTCTGATACCAGTTGTTAGGGAAAATCGATGTGATTCCCCACAAGTAAATCAATCAATGGGAATAAAAACTAATGCGGAAAAATTAAATCAAAGGCAACACAAGAATTTTACGGTTCCTTAATGTGAGGTGCGTCACGGATTGAAATCCGATTCCACTATCAACCAAATAAGTTCCAACGACACAAACGAGACACTAATGGTCTCACAAAACCACCCTTAGGTGAATTCCAAATAATCACAAATAAACAAGAGGAAAGACCTCACCAAATAGATGAACCAAAATCTTCAGAATCAGAGTTGAAGAAGACCCAAAATAACAACCCAAATAAGCTTCACCAAAGCACCCAAACAAACATGCACCGAAAGAAAATTCCAAAGCTCCTAATGAACTAAGCAAAAATCGGCACTGTTACCGAGGCTCAAAACCAATAGCTGCTGCCGTTTTTGTCCTTATCATCCCACCAAGCAAAAGACATAAACAATATATATATATATATTGTTAATCTAAGATTTTGTAATCAAACCCTAATTGTATCCCAATTGAATTGGGCCTCCACAAATATAATATATAAAAATATTATACCTAAACCAAGCCAAATTAAAACTCTTTTTCCAAAATCAATTGGGTCCCACACTCCAATAAGGAGGTATACCCAACATATATCCCCTGATAGCATAACACCACAAAATTTTACTGCTTTCAGAACTCACCCCCTTTATCAGTTCATTTGTTATGTACTTTCATAGATTTAACCCCCTCAAGGAAAAAGAAAAAATGCAATAGACTCTATGCTTGAAGCTGCCATTGCATCTCAAATCATTAGAATTCCCTTGTCTCTATCTCGTACATCTGATTCGCGAAGAGAAAAGAAAAGTGTAGCGAAATGTGAAAGAAATTTAACTTACGTTTCATTCACATTTCCCTCATATTTTCTTTTTCGCCCACAAATCTTAACCCAAATCCAAAATCCAAACACACCCATGGAAAGTTTGGGTTTTCGTGGAATAGTAAGGGATGGCGTAAGAAGTCTTGTAGATAGAATGACCGAAGATTGCCAATTGATCAGATGCATATCAGTGTCATTAAATTAGCTAAAGCACAATTCATTGATTCGACAGGCATATTAGGAAAAGAAAGAAAAAAAAATCACAACAAAAGGAATAGAACTTATTCAAGATTAACTAACTGTAGTGTCTCCTATCTAAGTTCCTTACCATTTCAGTAAAGTGCCATTTAAATATTTTTTTCAACAAACTGTCAACACAAAGATCATATATGCAGGAATTCTATATTAGAACCAAAGATTATATATATGCAAGAATTTTATATCAGAACCAAACATTATACATGCAAGAATTTTATATCATAACCAATTTTAGTTGTTGTACAAGCAACATAGCAGCAATGTGTATTTCTAACCTGATCAGTTTATTTTCAGATAATTGAGGATCTTTGGTCTGCCAATGACAAATATTTATTTATTTATTTATTGATAAATAAGCAACTTTATTGAAAAAGCATCAAAATGATGCAAAGAATACAAAACCAAACTAAAGACTAGCAAACAAAAACATGTACAATAGCAAAACCACCAACTAAACAAGAGCTAATTTGAAACTTGAAGTTTTATTTACATTTTGACTTGTATCTTGAAACAAGAAAATAAACTTTCAAATTCCTAGAAAAAAGAATTCAACAAATGACTATTTTCTTCATATTCAATTACAAATATATATATATATATATATATATTTTTAACCCATGTTGGTTCTTCATTTTGTCATTGTAGTTTCTTCAACTAGTTGCACTTTCTAGGCTACTTTTTTTCTTCTTAAAAAAAAAAAAGAAGAAGAAAAAAGAAGTTCATATATATATATATATATATAATTGAACAAGTATATAATAGAATTAGCTAAGCAGACTTACCTAGAACATTAGGTGCATGAACAACCTACTTGGTAGCTTTAGTAACACAAAAGTGAAAACCAAACAAGCAATTAAATTACATACAGACTTAACGTCTTGCACTAAACCAAACAAAGTAGAGCTATATGTCAACATGTGAACCTCAGACATCTCTGATATGCTTGAACCATCAAGGCTAAGGAGCATAGAGGGATGAGCAACTTAATTCATTATAGGGCACTATGACACTGTCATTCATCCTGCAACAAATTAGCAGATTGGTAGTGAAATTCCTTGATTTGGATTTTGATTAGGCCTAATCATACTCATTTGGGTACACTTCTATCAAACTTTTCATTATCAATTACTAAGTTTCAAAAAGAAAACATAAAAAGGGATTAAAATAATAATAGTGTACAGCTGCATTGATTAAACCAATTTGATATGCAACAAGAAAGAACTTCCATCCTCTTTCATTGTCAACATAAGTCCATGGACAAAGAACTTTTATATAACATAGGCTAGTTTCTGTCTTTTCTTATTGTAGTTTGTTCAAATAGATTTGCGTTTTCTAGGCTCTTCCATTCTATAATTCCTTGTTCTGTTTTTTTTTTCTCTTTTATATATCTAACATAAGTACAGATGCAGATTGATAAGCAAAATGCCCGGATTTGAATTATTATTAGCTCTAACAAATCAATTGAGTACACTTCTCTCAAACTTTTCATAATGATTTCGTAAGTTTCAGAAAGGGATTAAAAGCATTGTATGAAGCTGATTAAAGCAATGCAATAAGTACCGAGAAACACTAAATCCATGACTTCATCCCTTTTTCTTTTTTGTTTGTCACGAAAGGAAAATTTTATTGAAAAACAAGATGAATTATAACCAAGAACTGTCTGGTGCAAGATCTTCAAGTTCTATACAAAGAATTCATACCTGTAGTGACAAGAACCTCAAAGAAGAATTCCATTCTATGGAATTGATTTGAACATAAGCATACATAAGCATATAAAATTGAACCATCACAATACTAATGAATAGGAACATTACATTACTAATGACGAACATAAGCATACATTACATTACTATCTTAGTGTTAGTACTTATTTAATGCCAGTTGAAAAGGGCAAGGTTTCTCTCCAATTCTAATTCTAGTTCAATATATTTTAGTTTTTATTTCTATCTCCTTAAGTTTTTTTAAAGAGAAATTACCTACTATTGTGATTTTGATGGGTTATTCATGGTGGGTAATTGTCGTGTTGTAATAAAACAAATTCATCCTAATTTATTAGCAAACTAATACCAGAGCTAAGATGTGAAAGGAAAAGATAAGATGGAGATACAAGCTAAACCTAAACCCCACATTAAGTTAAGTTAAGTAGGCTGTGATCAATATGTGAATACCACAATCAGAAATTCACTAACATAATTTTTTTAAGAGCAAGTACCTGTTTTCATGATTTTGATGGGCCTGCAACAATACACAGAGAGGATAACTTGTGTGTAAAAATAACTTTTTTCTTCATAATTTATTACACAACTAATTTAAGACATATGTAAAAGGAAAAGATAAGATGTAGATTTGAAAGCTAAATCCTATTTTAAATAAAGTAGGCTGTGACCAGTATGTAAATACCATAATAAAAAATTCACCAACACAATCCCCCCTCCCCCGGGGCCCTTTTATTGTAGCAGTTGATAACTTTATCTATATAGCACTTTGTGGTGAAAAATAAATATTAAGAATAAGAGAGAGATAAATAGATGTCTTGAGAGTAATGCTAGAGACTAAAAATTTAGACAGAAAAATATCAACAAAAATATCGTGTGGTGTAGATACAATAATATATTGTGAGCTCCAGTAGAGGACTTGGGAGCAATAAGCAACTGAAAATAAATGAGATTTAGATATAAATTTTCAAATATATATGAAACAAGTGTACTTCTAACAGAAGAACAGCTTGCATGTGAATATTCAAAAGGAAAAGTTATTGGCATATGTAAAAAATAAAATAAAATAAAAAGAAAAAGAGAGAGAGAGAGAGAGAGAGAGAGAGAGAGAGAGAGATGGATGGAAGAAGTATTGGTCTTCACTCTCCTCTGTTTCTGAAAAATTCTTCTATTTTCTTGTCATTGTCAATTTATCTTAATATCAACGATTAAATACAAAAATTGTGGTATATTAAAATTCTTACTGTTCCCTTTTGAATTCTTCTAGAAAAATGAATTGTTTTACCTCTAAAATGAATGGAAGGGATAAGGTGAATTTTGTGAAAATCCTCTCCTTCTTGGCCATAAACCACGTGAACCCTGGCATTGAATGCTTTAGGCATATAGGCAATCTCTAATTATTTGAGGGTAGAGATGAATCTCAATCCAAAATTTTTTGGGGGTCTTGCTCTTTTCATGTTAATTACTCTTGATTTTATATGTTTACACATTGTTTAGGCAAAGGCTTGGGCGTTAACTACGTCAAGAAAGAATAAAAAAAAAAAAAAAAATTGTGTCTTTTTCTTCGAACATTTCTCCACCTCAAAACTTCTTCTCGTGAATATATATAGCTTCTTGAATCAACAAAATGCGGATCCATTTGCCTACAAATGAGAGAACAACCTCAGCCATATTTCTTTGGCCTCAGTGCAGCTCATGAGTTATCTCTGATCAATACAAAGTAACATTTTTCTAACTTAAATCTTTGACACTATTAGTAATACGTTAGTGTAGTGTATATACTTTATTCTTTAAGATAGTGCATTAGCCTTTCGGCCACTTTCCATCATTGTTGTCTATAAATCTTCTCCTATATAAAGGAATCCCTAACCATTGTTAAAAGTATGAATGATACACAGTTTGCTCTCTCTCTCTCTCCCTCTCTCTCTCTTTCAACCTTCAAACATGGTATTAGAGCGAGGTTCCTTTTCTCCTTGTGCTTAGTCCCTTACATGATGGCACTATAGTACTGCTTCCGAACCATTGTGTCTTCCTACCAACCCGCTTCTAATTTCTCACAATTCCAATGGCACCACCCACATCACTGTAAAGCTTTCACACGCCTCACGCACCACTTCGTGTTTCTCAGATTCTCGCTTCTGCCACTACTCTCCCACGCGCCTTCATGCGCCCCTCCATTGTTTGCTAACGTCAACACCTGATGTTAGCCCTGCGTTCGTGTGCGTTGTGCCTGTTGTTGTATGCTACGCGTGCGTCGTTTCATTATTGTGCGCCCGCATGTGTCATTCTGCACTTGTGTGCCGCGTGAGCCATTCTGCTATCATGCGCCGCCTTTTCGCTATTAGCGCCATGCCTCGATCGCTATTGTGCGCCACGACATCACCGCCCATCTATCGACGCTTATCTCGCAAAGCAATTTCATTTTCCAGTTATTTTCGACTTTCCGGACTCACTGGTATGCTCTGTTTTACTGAATTTTGCTCCTACAAGCCTGTTCCTATTTATTTAGTCCTATTCCACTATTATTATGGATTGCCATGATGCCTTCTATCCAATTTCTGTTCTTCTTAATGGTTACAATTATGTATTGTGGGCCTAAGCCATGTCTTTCTTCTTCAAAGGTCGGAAACTCTGGTGTATTATCACCGAGAATATGACCCAATCGATAAAAGAGGTCACTGAAACTGCTGTCACATATGAAGATCGACTCAAAGATTGGGACAGTAAGAACTACCAGATCATTACTTGGCTTCAGAATACCTCTGTTCCCTCTATTAGTCTTCAGTTTGGTCGTTTTCAACTTAACTCTGTTACCACTCTTGCTAAAGACATTTAGGATTTTTTGAAAGACCGCCACCAGACTACGGGTCTTTCCCATTAGTATCAACTTCAGAGTCAGCTTCACCGCATGTATCAAGAATCTAGTCCGTCTATTAATGATTTTCTTTCTCAGATGTATTCTATTTGGGACCAGCTTGCTTTTTCTAAACCGGCATGGCCTCACTATGAAGATGCTACTTTATTCATTACATATCGGAATCAGCAGTGGTTGGTTTAATTTCTCATAGCTCTTACTTCCCATTTTGAGCCCGAGCGTGCATCTCTTCTTCATTACCTTCTACTACCCACTCTTGAGCAGGCTATTTCCGAGTTGTTATCTGAGGAGACTCATCTTGGTACTCTCCAGTGTTTTTGCTACTCCTCAGTCACGGCCCTCACCGACCCAGCGGTCCATTGCCTGCATCTATTGTTAGAATCGGGGCCTTTGGTCTACTCATCTTCTGGTTCATTGCCCCGTCAAATCCTGCCAATACTACAACAAACTTGGTCCTGGTCATCTACAGTAGGATTGTTTTCGCAATCCATCCCGGTCATCTTCTACTAGCCACTCCTCTCGTGGTGGCTCTTCTAGGGGTAGCTCACATAGTCCCGGAAATCAGTCTTTGCCTGCTCATCGCACTGCTACTGCTGCGTCTGAGGATTTATCTGAGTCTCATGATCCGTCTGCCCCTGTCTTTTTCCAAACTGATGTTGAGGCCATGTTCAAACAGTTTCTCCCCACCTCTGGTACACCTCCTACTAGTGCTTTGTCTGTGACTCCAGGTAACTCTTCTTGGTATTTTGACTCTGCATCATATAACTTCCAGCTCTACTATATTCTCTTCTATCTCTTAATCTACTCATATTTCCTTTATTCATACTGCTAATGGTTCTCTCATGTCTGTCAGTCATATTGGTTCTATTTCCACATCTTATTTATCTTTACCCCATGTTTATCATATCCCTGCTCTAACCTTAAACCTTATCTTTATTAGTCAACTATGTGAGCTTGGTTTAACTGTCACATTTTCTGCTAATGGTTGTTTGGTGCAAGACCTTCAGACAGGACAAACTCTTGGGATTGGCTGTAAGCATGGACATCTCTATAACTCATTCACCTTCATGTCCCTGACTTTCCACAGTTAGCTGCTCATGTATCTTATTCCTCTTTGTCTCATTTTCATCTTTGACATTGTCACTTAGGGCATATTTCTGTTAGTCGGTTAAAGTCTTTGGTTTCTAGTGGTCAATTGGATCACGTGCTTCCAGATACTCTTGATTGTTTACCATGTCAACTTGCAAAATAACCTACCTTATCATTTAATAAAAGTACTTATGTTTCTTATGCACCTTTTGATCTCATGCATTCAAATATTTGGGGCCCATCACCTACTTCTACCATGGGGGACTCTCGTTATTTTTTTGTTTTTATTGATGATTTTTCACGATTTACTTGGCTCTTTCTCATGAAAAATCGGTCTGCACTTAAACAACTTTATATTACCTTTGCCAAAATGGTCCACACTCAATTTTCAAAGACCATTAGAATTTTTTGCTTTGACAATGCTATGGAGTATCGGGATACAAATTTCCTTTCCTTTCTTCAAAGTCATGGTACTCAGCCCCATCGTTTTTATGCTGGCACGTCCCAACAAAATGGACGTGCTGAACGAAAACATCGGAATATTCTTGACACTATTTGTGCTCTCATTCTCTCTTCTTCATGTCCAGAAAACTTTTGGAAGGAATCTGTCTTTACTGCTATGTACACTATCAATTGTGTTCCTACCCTGTCATCAATAATCAAACTCCCTTTGAACGTCTGCATGGCACTCGCCCCTTATACACAAATCTTTGGGTTTTTGGTTCTGCCTATTTTGTTTTGCTTCAATCACATGAACACACCAAGTTTGAACGTCGTTCTTGTCTTTGTTACTTTCTTGAGTATGGGATTGAATATAAAGGCTATCGTTGTTGGGATCCTATCTCTAAGCGTCTTCGTGTATCTTATCATGTGGTTTTCTAGAAGCACAAAATGTTTTTCTCCCTATCCTTTTTTCACTTACTCGCACCCTCCCCTTCCATTATGTTTAGTAATCCTTCAATAGATCTCTTCTTTAATGAATTTGATGCAGGTTCCTTCTTCATAGAGATGCCTTTGTTAACCCCTGATCCCATCCAGCCTGCTCTCTCTGATGGTCCACCTCTCATTGAGCCTTCTAGCCCGTCTCCTCCTTTTCTATCAGCCCTTCCCTCCACAGATACTCCCACAGGTGGGCCACACTGGGTAACTCACCCCATTTTTCATCTTCATGATTATATTGTTGGGTCTACTACCTTCTCTACTTATGAACCTACCTTCTATCGTGAGACTTGTACTAATCCGCTTTGGCAGTAAGCTATGACTGATGAACTACAGGCTTTAGAAAAAACTTATACTTGGGATGTTATTGATCTTCATCTTGGCAAGACTGTGATTGGCTGCAAATGGGTATACAAAATCAAGACTCATTCTGATGGCTCTGTTGAGCGCTACAAAGCTTGTCTTGTTGCAAAGGCTTTCAACCAGTTATATGGTATTGATTATAAAATGACCTTCTCCCCTGTTGCTCAGCTTACCTCTGTTCGTAGTTTGCTTGCTGTTACTGCCACTCGCCACTAGGATCTTTTTCAGATGGATGTCAAAAATGCTTTTCTTAATGGTGATTTTCTTGAGGAGGTCTACATACAACCTCCCCTTAGGTCTACTTATCCAACTCATAAGGTTTGCAAACTACAATGTGCCCTCTATGGTCTCAAGTAAGCCCCCCGCACTTGGTTTGCTAAGTTCAGTTCCACCATTTATGACTTTGGGTTCACCTCCAGTTCATATGACTTTACTTTATTTGTTCGGACTACTACTTATTGTAAACCTCTTCTTCTTCTTTATGTGGATGATCTGATCATCACTGGTGATGATGCAGTTGGTAATCTTTCGCCTCAAACATTTTCTCCATCGTTAATTTGAGATGAATGACCTTGGTACTCTTAATTACTTCTTAGGGCTTGAAATCTCTCATGATTCCACTGGTTACTATTTGTCCCAGGCCAAATATGCATCCGATCTTCTAGCACATACTGGTCTTACAGATTGCAAAACTACCTTTACTCCAGTTGATCCTCAGACTCGTCTCACTCCTCTCGATAGGGATCAACTCTTTGATGCTACTCTTTATCGCCAGCTAGTCGATAGTCTCGTTTATCTCACTGTGACTTGTCCTGACATTGCCTATGTTGTCCATCTTGTTAGTCAGTACATGTCGGCTCTTCGCACTCCACATTATATTGTTCTACTCCGCATACTTTGCTACCTTTAAGGCATTCTGTTCCATAGATTTTATTACTCTGCTCACTTCTCTCTTGAACTGTGTGTTTTTTCTGATGCTGATTGGGCTAGGGATCCTACTAATCGACGCTCCACCATGGTTTTTTGTTTCTTCTTAGGGGATTCTCTTCTTACTTGGCACAGTAAGAAACAATCCCTCACTGCTCGTTTTAGTACCGAAGCTGAATACCGAGCTCTTGCTGATACTACTCAGGAACTTCTTTGGCTTCGCTGGCTCCTTACTAATATGGGTGTTTCTTTTTCTGGTGCTATCTCTCTCTATTATGACAAACAGAGTGCCATTCAGATTGCTCACAATGATGTTTTCCATGATCGCACCAAGCATATTGAGATTGATTGTCATTTCATTCGACAGCATATTACACATGGCACTGTTCATCTTCTCCCTATTACTTCTGCAGATCAGCTTGCTGATATTTTCACCAAGGCTCATCCTCCTAGTCGTTTTAGTGATCTAGTTTCCAAAGTCAAGTTGGTTTATGTTTACCCTCCTTGAGTTTGCGGAGAGATATTAGTAATATGTTAGTGTAGTGTATATAATTTATGCTTTAAGATAGTGCATTAGCCTTTTGGCCACTTTCATCATTATTGTCTGTAAATCCTCTCCTATATAAAGGAGTCCCTGACCATTGTTAAAATTATAAATGACACACAGTTTGCTCTCTCTCTCTCTCTCTCTCTTTCAACCTTCAACACAAACACTATTAATAGAAGCAACAGTTTCAACAAAATCAACAAGACAATTTTCAAAAATAAAATAAAATAAATTACATAGAATAAAGTAAGAAAACAGATAGAGATTACCTAAACCAAACCCATAATCAAATTCATCTTTAAAAAGCCAGAAATAATTTTGCCCAAAAAAGATAAAAACCTAGATTATATGTGAACGATCTCAAAAATATCCTAATATGAATCAATACTAGGGATATATAAATATGAATATAGACTGAGTAAATACGATATGATACGATACAAGCATAGCAATCAAAGAAAGGGTGAAGAGAGATCGGTATGGGAATGCAATGGGTAACCTATCCAATATATATATATATATATAAAATGCTAAAGATCTTAAAAATTCTACCAAATATCTCACATAGGTGTGGGACCCATACCCATATAGACATTTGGTAGAACTTTTGATAGAATTTTTAGGGTCTCTAGCATTACTATCTCTCTCTCTCTCTCTCTCTCTCTCTATATATATATAGAAAAATGCCTGAGGCCTCGAATTTGCCTCGACTCCCATTATTTATTTATTTATTTATTTTTCTTTTCTTTTAAGACAGTGTTAGTTTGGTTTTTTTTTTTTTTTTTTTTTTTTGTGTGTAAGGGTAGTTTATGTATAGGGATGTGCTAAAAAATTAGACATTCTGCAAGTGAGTTGGGTTTGACAGATTGGGTGATAAAATTGACTAATCAAATTTTTTTTTAATTTAATTTTATTTTATTTGTTGGGCTGTGTTGGTTTGATTTTTTTTTATTTATTTTAAAAGTGGTTATATATAGAGATGTGCCAAAAAAACTAGACATCCCGTACCAACTCATCGTACAAAATTATATGGAATTAACAAATTTTAACCAGCAATCTAACTGATCAGTCAATTAGGTTGGACTGGTTGAGTGATAAAATTGACTGATCAATTTATTAATTTCATATAATTTTATTCGATGAATTGATACGGAATATCTAATTTTTTTGGCACATCCTTACACATAACCACCCTTAAAAATAAAACAAAATAAAACCAAAAAAAACTAACACACACAGCGGCGGTGCCACACAAAAAAATAAAAAAATAAATAAAAGAAGTTCATTCGAGGCAAATTCGAGGCCTCTACCACTACCGATATATATATATATATATATATATGTACATTTCACACAGTGAGTTATTTTAATTTTTAATTTTTTTGGGTTAAAAGTTATTTTAAGCCAATGCAATTTGAATTACAAAAACTAAATTCAAGAAATAATTTTTTAATAAAATTATATTTTAAAAATATGATTTTAAAACATGATTTTAACTAATTTATTCTAAAATGTTGTTATGAAATCATGTTTTTTAAATATAATTTTTAAAAAAATTATATTTTAAAAATATAATTTTATGAATTAACATAAATTTAAGAAATAATTTTGAAGTGAGTAACTCTAACAAAATTTTAGTTTCAAACAACTTATGTTCGGTAATAAAATAAAATTTGTTTCCGATGTACCTAAAAAAAATATAGGGCAGTTTTTTGATAAGTCCCGTTTATACATGTTTAGTTCCATAAAACCCAAACTAATTCTGAATATTCCATTAGGTCCATTAGTTGTAAAAGGACGAAACGACCCTCTCCGTCTCTCCCGCGTGTAACCGCCTCTTCAAAACTCATTCCTATTCGAACTACTCAATCCACAAAATATCCAAAACGAAAACTCAATCCACGTCGCCTCTGAAAACCCTAGATTCACATCGCCGCACCAACGCCGTAAATGCCGTCCATCGTCGACCATCGACCCCAATTCCTCTTAATCTCACCACTGCGAAGGTTAACATCGGAAAAGAAGCGTTAGCCGATTCGTCGCCCATCGAATTCTGCTTCATCCATCGATCCCGTTGTGATCCATACTCCCCAACAATGACGCAATGTAAGTACTAACATTCCACCTTCGCTTTTCAATCATAATCTCATCACCGATGTATCCATCCACCTATAAGGTTTTACGGATTTCAATTTATAAACATAGATGTTTTTGGAATTGATTTTGTAAACCTAGATGATGTCAACATTCACATAAGCCTTGATTCTTGACTAAACTTACGATGTATACCTTTGCTTGTGAATATTCACAAGATGTATATTGATGTGAACATTCACATCACCGTATAACGACGTGAATGTTCATATTACGGTCAATGTTGATATTGTTCATTGTTGATGTCCACAAAATCCCCAAACTTCATCAACAATGTGATGGATGTTATTCACTCACATTATGACATCAATGTTGCACTTGTTTGTGTCATTCACATTGGGTTGTAACTTTTGTCATGTTGTGAAATAATTTTGCAAATACGGATGTGAACATTCACAAATGTCAATATTTACATTGCCTTGTATGCTTGTTGTCGTTTCGGATTTATTTTGCAAACATTTGTGAATGTTCACGTTCGCATTAGTGTTGATTACTGATGTGAACATTCGCATTAATGTCAAGACCCCCAAACTTCACTCAAAAACACAGCATCAGACACTGATGTGAACATTCACATCAGCTTGCAATGATGTGAATGTTCACATTACATTCACATTAGTGTTGATTACTGGGTAAACTTGCGGCGATAGACATGTGAATGTCAGTTAATGTCGAACAACAATGATGTGAATGTTCACATTACATTCACATTAGTGTTGATTCTTGGAACACTTGCGGAGAGCCATGTGAATGTCAGTTAATGTCATAACCCCCAAACTTCACTCAAAAAACACAGCATCACACTCTGATGTGAACATTCACATCAGCCTATAACGATGTGAATATTCATAATTACATTCACATTAGTGTCGATTACTGGGAACACTTGCAGCAGTAGACATGTGAATGTTCACATTAATGTCAAGACCCCCAAACTTCACTCAAAAAACACAGCATCAGACACTGATGTGAACATTCACATCAGCCAACAAATGATGTGAATGTTCACATTACAATCGCATTAGTGTTGATTACTGGGAACACTTGCAGCAGTAGCCATGTGAATGTCAGTTAATGTCGAGAACCCCAAACTTCACTCAAAAACCGGCGTCACACTGCGATGTGGACATTCACATCGACCTACAATGATGTGAATGTCCACATTACAACCGCATTCGTGTTGATTACTGGGTACACTTGCAGCAGTAGACATGTGAATGTTCACATTAATGTCGAACCCCAAACTTCACTCAAAAAACCTGAGATCGGACAATGATGTGAACATTCACATCGACCTACAATGATGTCAATGTTCACATTATCACATGTTGGTTGTTGAATGTTGTTTCTTATACGGTTCCATATTACGTGTTTCAGCAATTTAATGTGCTTATTTGAACACACGTGTCTTTCCCACAAAGTTGATGGCAAGCGGCGAGGAATCCGGGCAAAAACCAAGACCGATCAACTAGCATTCTCAAGATGTCAACATGAAAAAGTTAACTACGGTCAAACTTAACGATTGGTAAAACTCTTAAAGGATACAAAATTCACACGCGGCCAACTCAAGTGCCTCAGGAAAACACCATTCTGGCCACTATTTGACTCCTTGATCGGTAACGAAATCGACCTCAACCACTGCATGAAATATGATGATGTCATTGTACGTATAGTACAGACATTCAATCAATCTAGTGGGAGGTTTTACATTGGGGATAAGAACATCCAGATTTTCAGAAGCGACGTGTCATTGATTTTTGGGGTGGACTGCGGCACCAAGTCGATGGACCTCTCTTACGGTGCGAAACCAACAACCGGCATCATACACCAAATGTGCAAGGATGTTAGTCGGTTAACTGCTGCCAAAATACGAGAAATTCTGAGTGAAGCATTGAAGGGCACAAAAAAACATGACAATGAGGAGGTCGCAAGATTAGTTTGCATGTCGCATCGTCAAGCTATTCTTCTCTACATCTGGAGAAACAATTGGATGGGCTTTCTACTCATACATGGACCCATTAGAAGATGATTGAGTATGATTGAAATTTGAGCATCCGGGCAATCTTGATGGCTTCATTGGGCCAAAGCGTGGAAAACCGGGCGAGTCACGGATGTGTGATGTTGTTAATGGTAAGTCTCATAAAACTTGTTCTCGTTTAATATTACCATTTACGGACTCTGGACATTCTTATGTGGATGTTAACATTTCTCAACACCGTGTGGAATGTGACAACACCGATGGAAACATTCACATTAATGTTTGAACATATACAAACACACATTAGCGAGATCTTTGGTGTAAATATTCACATTAACAGATGTGAACATTTCACGCAGATAGTACCACTCAAAATTAACAGATGTGAACATTCACATCGGTAGTAACACTTACCTTCATGGAATGTGAACATTCACATCGGTAAAATGGCTACCCATAATGAGATGTGAACATTCACATCGGCAGATGTGAACATCGGCCTTAATTGATGTAAAACTCTATCGCCCCAATGGTGTAAACATTCACATCAATGTTAATTGATGTGAACATTCACATTACTCATATCATTATTTGTTTTGATCTTTGTGTGAGCATACAACAATCTTACAACCCGTAACCCCAATGCCATTCCACGATCGTAAAATGGGACCTCCTGACCTTACATAGCAACATGAAGTCCATATCTTTGGCAAATTTGGGTTTAAATGAGGTATATGGCGGCGAGCTAATGGCATCACCAATTGAATCGAAGATGTACCGTCGTACAAAATTGAATGTGGCCGAAACCTGAGACTTTGTCAAGTGCAGTAGCAAAGAAAAATGAAAGCAATGAGGATCCAAGCGAAGACAGTCAAGCGATCTTGTGAGGATGCATTTTACATCGATGCAATGAACTGAATGATGTTGGACATTATACCACCCGGCTAGCATCCCCAATCTTTGAAAGGAATCATCATAGCACAAACCAATGAACCCGACATTGTAGAAGTACTCATAACGAAACCGAAAAGCTTGGGGTCTTGTACGGCAATGGGAAGCGAAATACAAACAATTGGAAGAATCTTGGGAATTGAGGGCAAGGGTGATTGCTGCCCTTGAAGCCAAACTATTTGTCCAATCAAGCCCATCCAATGTGGACATGGGCGTGAAGACTTACACGGAGTTGAAAGATCACGAATTCGGCGGTGACAAAGTTGGTAATCAACTTGGAATCTTGAAAAAACAATACTTCAAGACCTTTTTCGATCGGTCGTCCACATCGTCACTCAAGTTGAAGCACAAAGCCTCTGACGGCTGAACAAGCATCCCACCACATTGGAACACATTGTCAGCCCCCCATCGAGGGTAAAGCGCATAAAGGTAAAGGTAAGGAAAGAACACAGGTTGGACGAGTTTGAATACCCCAACCAGCCTGGTCAGAAGAAAGGGAAAGAGGGAGCCGAAGAGCAATCACATGCCGTCGAAATTGCACAGGATTTGGACAAACAAGCACCAAAAAGGCGACCAACAAAGTCGAAAAAGTTAACCTTGAACAACAAAGCTGAAGGTGCAGGCTAACATGAACAAACTCAACAAGCAAAAGTACAAACTTTGCACAAGAATGGCGGTGACAGTAAGTGTTCTTACATGTTTAGATCTGTTTTTTTCTTTGGACCACGTTCACTTCACATACATATTTAAGAGAATAGATCATCTCATAAGCGTGCAATGTTAACATTAACGTTTTACGTAATCACAATGCAAAGTTGCTAGTGTGGCGAGGGACTCAAAGACTAAAGATGTGTATTTTGATGACATCATACACATCATCAAGGAAGATTCAATAACGAACAACGTATGGGAGCGTATATGTGTACAAAACACACACACACAGACACACACACACACAAGAAAGACCGCAAAAATAACGTCGCCACCCCTCTGGTTATGCAGGTGATAGATGCTTATGGTGAAATTCTACTTGAACTACAAGGCCTAGTCAACCCAAGTTTGGAGGATTCATCATTCATCTTTACAAGCACATGTTTGGTAACCACTACACTTTAATGTTGATTATGTTTCAATACATGTGAATGCTCATCAGTAACATCACTCACCATTAGCATATGGAAACATTCACATCAGTAATAGCACTGACATTAACAGATGTAAACATTCACATCACTAGTATCGCTCGCCATTATGAAATGTGAACATTCACATCAGTAGTATCACTTTCCACTACTGATGTGAACATTCACATCAGTAGTATCACACCCCATTATGAAATGTGAACATTCACATCAGTAGTATCACTTTCCATTACTGATGTGAACATTCACATCGATGAGTATCACACCCATTATGAAATGTGAACATTCACATCGGTAGTATCACTTTCCATTCTTGATGTGAACATTCACATCGATGATATCACACCCATTATGAAATGTGAACATTCACATCGGTAGTATCACTTTCCATTCTTGATGTGAACATTCACATCGATATCATCAAAAAGCGATATGCATCATTGTATGCGCTTTGTGTGCAGAAAATCGTGCAAAAGTACCCCCCGCACAAGAGGAATAAACTGATTGATGTACACATCAAGGAGTATCAAGGCCAGAGATTCCTAATATTCCCAATACACAACGACTTCCACTGGACAATTGTTGTGTACGACGTAAAAGAGAATGAATGGAGGCATTATAACTCACTGCGCCCAAGAGAAGGCATACATGACCCACATATTGACAAAGCACAAATACTGGTAACTGGCTGCCATAAATAATACTTGTCGTGACGTGTAATATTTGAAATTGGATGTATGCCTATGTTGGTTGGTGCCTAATATGAAATTTAATTGTTGGCAGAGGGACTACATCACAGCTTTGGTGCACAACATTGGACCATCATCACCATTATGGACCAACTTATCAAGCCAAAATACTTCGAAATCAATCATATCAGTGGAAATCTGTCCTCAGCAAGCACCAAATTCGTAAGCCTAAAATCGATTTCTACACATGTTCCACAACCATTACCCACCTCAATTTCAAAATCTAACAACAAGTTTGCATTTTCGAGGTGGATTCTTGAACTGCAGTTTGTTACATCATGAGGCGCATGTATCGTGAAGACATTGTTGCCCGACCCTAGCGCTTCTGAATGGTGCCAAATAAGAGACTCGTTAGTACACCTTTTCTGAACCCACGAAAAGCGGTGCAATGTGAAAACCTATAGGTGGGGTTGTCCACCTATCAACGATACCAATCATTATCTACATTTAAGACAATTTAGTGTCAATAGGTTGTTCATATTGGACGGACTAAGCGTAATTGTAAATCAAGTCCGTATCCTTTGCTTGTGCAGACATTTTCCATTCAATATATGTATATGCATTTTCGTGCCTATTTTGCGTTGGTCATACACATTGAGATAGTATTTTTTTTTTATCCGGAATGCACATGACATGATGTGAATGTTCACATCAGAATCATTGTACTTTCTTCTATTTTAAACCATATTGAGAAATGTGAATATTGGTTAAAGTGTTCAAGTAACACAATATGGCAGGTGTGCATAGGATATTTCTTAACACAATTCAATAGTCACATCTAATAATTTGATGATGTGAATATTCACATCTGCTCAAGTCAGACATTTTTCATCCAATATACTTACATGATGTGAACATTCACATTGAGATAGTATTTTTTTTCTCCCGGAATGCACATGACATGATGTGAATGTTCACATCACAGAATCATCGTGCACTTTCTTCTATTTTAAACCATACTGAGGAATGTGAATATTGCTTAAATTGTACAAGTAACACAATATGGCAGGTGTGCGTACGATATTTCTTAACAAAATTCAATATTCACATATAATAATTTGATGATGTGAATATTCACATCATAACCGATTATGCGAATGGCAACAACGATGTCATGAATATTCACATCTTATTTCAAAAATGAATATAAGAATCCAATGTAAAATACAATGTTCAAATGGAAAAAATTACATCCTATATCGGCTCCGTGCATGACTTCCGATTATGGCTACCCAACTTATCACATCTCCCGCACCTTATTTGCTTCAGTTTCTCACCCCTTCATGGGGTCCTATTCTTCTTCGGCCTTCCGGGTGGTTTTCTCACAGTTGGCGGTCATATAGGGAAGTCCGTGGGATCAAAAGCGGCTTCTCCTTGATGGTATAGGGAATATGGCTCCCGAATAGAATTTACGATATGTCTGAACATGAAAGTAATGTTCCACACAATCATTGAGATTGTATCGGCTCTTCGAATGGCAATATGACATGGTCACATGGGAATCCGTTGATTTGCCATTTGAAGCAAGAACATATGCCTCGAAACATCAAGCGTGACAGATGGTATCGAATGAACTTCAAACACATCCTCATTGGCTTTGCTAACTTGCCACGCCTAGCGTCATTGAATGAATCCATAAGCCGTGTTTGAATGTGGGACAAATAAGCTCATTCCATTTGTTTGCTTGGTCACGCCTAGCGGACATTTGCCGCATCAATGCGAAAGCAATTGTGTCCACCATTTGAGTGATAGGAAGATTACGTGCTTCTTTAATCCAGTTATTGAATGACTCCGCCGCATTCGATGTCATCTCTCCATAACGCATGCCCCTGCACAATATCACAAGCATTGTACAATACGGGGTTTAACAGGTCTGACAATTGATGTTAACAGATGTGAACATTCATACCTCTGACATTAAAATACAGTGATGTGAACATTCACATCAGCTTACAATACTGTGACTGTTTACATCTGCTACCAGTTTACAATAACGTGAATGTTCACATTACATGCTTATTATGTTGTCAACTTACACGATGGACAATATGTGACAGTTAACAACAACAACAAAATATGACACGTGTCAACATTCAAATCAAATACATTGAATGACTATTTCACAACAACGGATGTGAACATTCACATCGATCATCATTAGCGAGATGTGAGCGTTCACATCATTTACAGTGAACATGAAACACAATTCGAAGATTGTTACCATTCTAAAACAAAAATACACATAGATACAATTCTAAAATTCACAAACATAGACACCTTAGGAAACTATTAGTACCTGAAGTATGAATTTGCCCAATGCTCGGTGCCAAGTCCTTGAAAAAATTATGAGCTCGTTGTTTACCCTCCTCTTTTAATTTTGCAAGCTTTTCATGGAACCCTACCACGGTTGGCTCATAAACGATCACCCAAACTACTTACTAGGTGATCCACGAATCCATTATCAATTCCTTTCATCCGGTCTCTTAAATTGCTCTTCAAGTGTTGTAATATAGTGATGAGCCGATGGGAACACCTTTGGCATAGCTTCTAACAAACCAAGATTACGATCCGAAATAAAAAGTAATATGGCGCTTCCATCAACAACCTTCCCAAGTTCATGCAAGAACCACGACCAATTGGCGTGGTCTCTGAATCAACAATCGCAAAACAGCAGAAGCAGACCTACAACACAACACCAATGCATAACCGTTTCACAATATTTGAAGTGAATAAGCAGTTTAAATGAAACAGTCATGTGAATGTTCATATCTACATTGCCCTATTTACTATTGTTATTTTTGGACTCAAGTTAAGTAAACATCTACAATGTGAACATTCACATTAACGACCGATCATACTTCATTGTTGATTGTTGAGTCAGCGACAATGTTAACATTCACGATCTTGTTCAATAATGGATCAACTAACATTACTACGGTGATGTGAATATTCACAGTTGTGATAATGTGAATGTTCACATTCTTGTCATTATCATACACATATGTAAACCTTCACATCGGTGCATACTAATGTCAATGTTCACATTACTTATAACTTACCAATCACTCTTATGTCGAGATCTTGTCGGTGAATATTGACATGAATAGACCGCTAAAACAACTACTAACCATTGTTTTAGTCTTTCGCCGTTCTTAAGTAGTGACCTTTGTACTTTCCTTTGAGGAATGTTCCATCCAGAATAATAAAGGCCGACAAGCATTGAACCCGAAATACACGCGAATGACATAAAGAAGCGACAAAGCGTGACTACTTGCATCATAGTCAACATTGACATAACTCCTGGATTGTACCGCATCACGCATCCGAATACCACCGTGGTGGTCAAATGATAACGAGTGATCTCCATGAATACTGCCTTTGCTTTCTCCACTCCCAACCATACGACATGGTAACTAACATCTAACCCATAATCCCTCTTCAAAATAGTCACTACATCACTGCGGCCGAGTCAGCGGCTTGTCCCTCACAATTTCATATATGATACTCGACACCAAATCCGAACTAACTCGCGGATTCTTCGATGTTCGGACATCCACCACAAGTATGCGTCACTATACCTCTTGATGTAGAAAAATCATTTGCTCGTTGTGCTCTACAATGTATAGCCCACAACCCCTCTCCTCCGCATCGCGCCTACAATGATAATTCTAGTTGTCTCGTTCTTCACGTATGTAAACCGAAACCCACATTGGATGGCATACTTACACAAAGCGTCCACGAAATTCTTGTGCACCTCCAACAAACCGTTGTCCCACATGCGTGATACCATTTGCCCAAGGGGACAAAGAACAACTTCTCCTTATGGTGGCAAAATCTCCGTAGAGCATCAACCTCTTCCTCAACCCCAACACGCACCAATCCCAAACTACTTGGTGACCAATATCACTCTTCAACTCAACCACAACTTCAACATCTTTGTACCCCATTGATTTAGCAAGCGGTAACATGTTCAAATTCTTCCTCATTCTCCAAATCACACCTATTAATCCCGGGTAATTTACAAAACAATGAAATAGAACCAGATCAACTCCCCATTTTTCACACAAAGCAGTCCACCAAGCCTTGAATAACACAATCTTGCGGGCGGCATTTATTACAATGGTCTTTGCAACCATATGTACACACCAACATCATAAAGCTATCCATCTCTGTACAAATCATTAAGCAAACATGAAAGTAAAAGTGAGAACATCCACATTATTCACAAGATATTAACACGGTAAACATTCTGATCACACATGTACTCGAATTATAGAAGATCCACATTCATCACTAATCTCATGAACTCACGCAAAGGAACATGATGTAAACATTCACATTGATCCACACATCACTCACACAGAGCCTTGTTACATAAAACTTAAAGTAAAATGCCAACATCGACATCCTTCACGTAATACTAACACGATGTAAACATTCACATTGTTACACGGTGAATTATCAGAACCGCATTCATCACTAATCGATGACCTCCCACCACATGACCACGATGTAAACATTCACATTGATACATTTAATCTCAATTATGTCACTCACCACGAGCCTCATTAAGCAAAACTTAAAGTAAAATGCAAACATCGACATTCTTCATGGCTATCTTGACATGATGTGAACATTCACATTGTTCAATATACTCTGAATTATATCGCTCGGACATAGCCTCCTTATGCATACATCAAGTACAAGGAATATTAGATCATTCAACATATATCTGAATGACCTCTCCTCCAATGACCACGTATGATGCATGTAATTGCAAAAAGCAGACCATCGACTCAATATCAATCGCGAACAAAGCATCTAATCCATCCTACAATGAAAACAAAAAGCGAACATCTATCGCTCACATAGCCTCCTTATGCATACATCAAAGTAAAAGGAATATTACAACATTCAACATATATCGAAAGACCTCCAATCCAATGACCACGTATGATGCATCTAATTGCAAAAAGCAGAGCATCAACTCAATATCAATCCAAGAACAAAGCATCCAATCCATCCTACAATCAAAACAAAAGCGAACATCTATTCATCACTAAAATTATACTAACCTTAATCACCAACCCTACGATGCGTCCGAGGCGAAAAACAACTTCTTGGCGGTTATATTCCGAGAAAATAGCGAACCGAAGACCTTCAACCTCGTCCTCTTCAATTGAATATCACCATACCGAGAGAAGAACAACAACAATCGAACCCTAACACTTCAACGCCTCGAGCGATAAAAGGAAAACATGCAATATAGAAACAAATCGATTTGAATTAGAAATAAAAGCGCAAAAGCGGAATAACGAAATAATAGGAACGTGTGTTACGTATTAACACAGTGTATATATATATATGTAAGGGCATAATAGTCCACGTATAAATATGAAAATTAAAAAATGGACTTCATGGAATAAGCAGAAAACTCTTTGGGACTGATTGGGATATAATTTTTCTTTGTGGACTTATTGGGATAAAACATCTCTAGATGGGATTTATCAATAAATTTCCCAAAAATATATATATACAATAAAAATAAACAAAAACAAAACAAAAAATGCGGCACAACGTGCAAGCATCATATTTGTTTAACCCATGTTGCTTCTTCCTTCTTTCATTGTAATTTCTTTAAATTGAGGCCTTGCATGGGAACACGTTTTTTTAATAATTTTTTAATTTTTTTGACTAAAATATAAAGTAAAAAAAATTAGTATATTTGAAATAACTTTTTATTTTTATACGAAAAGATATGCAAAAAATAGAGAAAAGATAAAAATTTTGACTTTTTAGTATAGGTTATAAGCTTTTTGATTTTTTAGTAACTTTTTAACTTTTAAGTTAAAACGCTCACATGCCAAGTTAGGCCTGAGTTGCACTTTCTAGGCTATTTTTTTTTTTTTTTTTTTGAAATAAAAAGTTTATAGGGCAAATGACACATGTAGTCCCCAAAATGTATATCTTGTGGCAATTTGGTTTTTTTTAGTTCTAAATTGCATCAATTTTACTATTGAGTAATTTATATCTTATCAATTTTGTCTAATTGATAGCTCTATTTTAGAAATTTGACTAAATCCAATGGGCAAAATCGCAGAGTCACTATTTTCGAAGTGATTAAGGGGTTAATGTCTAATTTCAAATAACTTATTCCCTTTTGAATGGACCATTTGTATGCTCTCTAGGGATGTAAAAATGGTTCAAGATTCGTGGGAGGCCTGAAACCCGCCCAGGATCCAAGACGGGCCTAGTCCGTTTCTGTCCGATTAGGCTCAGGCCCAAGCCCAGCCTAGTATAAATTAAATTAATCAAAAATCCGTAATCCTATGATTAAATACTAATTATTTTAAATATATATAAAGATCAAGTTAATTGTTTATTTTTTAAAAAATAAATGTGCTATTGTTATAAAGATATAGATGTCCAATCAATTTAATTTTTTACATAAATGATTTACTTAATAAATCTTACAATATAAACTGTTCAAATTATCACAAAAGGCTTAGAAATAACACCATCAAAACATCACTGGAGCCTACTATGACTTAGGATTGGTTTGGCATAAACTAAATAATACAAAAAGTCAAAAAGTTACTATCCTATTTAAGTTACATTATCTTATTTAAATCATATCACCTCTCTAATACATCACATCAACCTCAACCTATATAAACCAATAAATCAAAAAGTACAATTTTTTTAAAATATCTCAAACCAACCCTTAATTATAGCAAGATCCCTTATTCCGCCATTGATTGCCTCTGCCCACCAAACGTACCTCACGCGTATTTATTAATATTGGAAATTTGGCTACTCAGTTTTCAAGCTCCTTTCGTGTTAATTACTACTGTTTTTATGAATGATCGAATTTTTCTGATATTCAACATTTTAATATAAAAAAATTGACAATTTATTGGATCTATCACAGTTCTTCTTGTAATAATATAAAATGCTCATTTTGTAAAATTTTTAATATATATCATTTATGAAAAAAATTAATTCGACAAAATAATTGTAACATTTTTACTTTAGTGTGTTTGTTTTTTTTATAAAAAAAAGGATAACAAATATTTTTTTTTAAAATAGACTATTTATTTTGTTAACAACAAATGCGATAAAATAAAAATATTATAATTATTAAATTGACTTAATTTTTTTTAATAAATATCATACATTAAAAATCATACAAAATAAATTATTTATATTATGAAAACGAAACCGTATGAGCTTTCTGGGCTACCCAAATAATACAAAGAAGAGATTAAAGTTATATACAGTCGTCACATAAATATATGTTTTACGGTAGCCAATGTTCTCCTAACACGTAGTGGGAACGCAACCAGCTTGGACTTCTCAAACCAACTTTCCTTACCCCAATGTCATTTTTTTCCCCAATAGTGCTTGTCATGCATTAATTATTATATTAATTAGTATATCAATACATATTATAATAATATAATTTTAAAATTATAAATCTCTCATACAATATAAACTAGCCTATCATCCGTGCTATGCACGGGATAATTATAGATATTTATATTTGTTTTAGATTTTTTTTAATATATAAATTATGTTTTTTAAGATTTTTTTCTTATCACTAATCATAGTGTATGGGGGAAATTGAAAAGGGTACTGCAATAACTATACACGAATTGTATCTATAATTATTTGTATAAGGGAATTTTAAATGCTGATCAAGGGATTTTAATCAAATCAATAATTGCAAGCATGTGGAAAGATATGTGGATTGAAAAAAGTTAATAAATGCTAATCAGGGGATTTTGACCAAATCAATAAATGCTGAGTTTTTTTTTTTTAATAAAAAATTAAAAAAATTTAGATTGGGATATTGAAACTTCCATAGGCCTTGGGAGTTAAAAATCTACTTTTGCTTAATATATAGTATAGATATAGATAGATAGATAGATATATCTTTTTATTTTTATTTTTATTTTTGTGTGGTTTCTATTCGGGTATTTTTTTTCAATTTATTTAAGATAGAGTTGTGGATATCTTTTTTTTTTTTAATTTAATTTATCTGTGATTTCCATTTGTTTTTAATTATTATTATTTAGGTAAGTTATAATGTGAGTTAGATATGTGATTTTATTGATTTAAAGTTTATTTAGATAAACTTTAAAGATTTTTTTTTAGTTTTTTAGTTTTTTTTGTTATGTTATAATATAATATATAAAATATAGGTAGATATCTACAACTTTAATTGAAAATATTATCTGATTTTTTGAGGAAGAGAAAATGAACGCAAGTTTTAATATTTTTTTTTGAAAATTTGTGAGAGAGATTAGGAAGGAGAGATTATGAAATATTTTTGTTATTAAATAAATAAATCAGTCAATAGTTTTTTTTAATCTATTTTGTAAATTAAAAACCAATAATTTTGGAAAATTGATTAATTTGTCTCATTAAGTAATTTAAAATTTTGATAGATATACATAAAAAATACATAATTATATTATTAAATCACAATTCAAATTTAGATGTTATATCTTTTTGAGATCGATAGCTAAATTCTTATCTTTTTTATTTTTTATTTTTGTGTGTAACCATAGTTTTATGGGAGAAATTGAAAAGGATGTTACAATAATTATGAGAGAAGTCAAAATGAATTGTGGGTTGGGAAAAGTCAATAAATGCTGAGGCTGGGTTGGGAGAAGTCAATAAATGCTGAGGTTTTTATTTTTTTTTAAATCAAAAAATTAGAAAATTAGGATTAGGAGATTAGAGCTCCCACAGGCCTTGGGGTTAAAAACCCCCTTTATTGACTAATTTTCTATATAGATTACAATAATTTTATTTTTTTTATTGCCAGCTCCAAATTCTCAACATTCTCTACCTCTTGCGAGTCCTCAAATACCCCCATCCCAATCTCTCTCTCTCTCTCTCTCTCTCTCTCTCTCTCTCTACAAATGCCTTTTGAGCAAATTAGGTAGCGTTTGGTAGAGTTTTGTAAATGTGATTTGAGAATATGAGTTGTATTTTGAGTTTGTGTATTGTGGAATTATGATTTTAGTGTAGAAAATTTGTTTGGTTATGGTTTTTAAATAGAGTGTTAAAATGTATTTTAAAGATGTATTTTGAATTATGTTTTGAAAGTTTGATGTGACATATGAAATAAGAAAATTTGTTTGGTAATGTGTTTTCAAAATAGTTTTCAAAATTTAATTCAATCAATAATTTATTTTGAGTGTACACAACTCTTATTTCGATATCCGTATTTTTTATCAACAGTAATAACCAAACTATATTTAAAATACTGAAATTAAAGTTTTTTTTTTTTGAATTAATTTTTTTTAGTAATTTTTGTTGAATAAATTTTTTTTTCAAATTATTTTTCCATTTTAAAATAAATCTATGTCAATTATTTTGTGTCAATTAAATTTTTATATCAATTTATTTTTTACGCCTGTACAAACATCTTGTACAATACATTTTTTATTTTTGTGTTGAAATTTTGTTGAAGTCAATAACTTTTAAAAATACATATTAATAAAAATTAACATAAATACACTAAGTTTAATAGATTAAAATACAAATCATATCGTAAACCTTACAAAATATTATTAATTTTTTTTCTCATTTATTACACGTTATTTATTTATTACGAAATGAGTACAGACCATTATTGAAGGACCATCAGCATGCTCATATAATTGAATTCACCTATAAATTTACTATTTTGTCCCTCTCTATTTACATGGGAAGTTAACAAAATATAAAGGGTAATTTAGTAATTTCATGAACCTACTACCTACAAACTGAGCCAAAAGAAAAGGGACATCATAGCTGTGTATATCAGTTCACATGCCAACAGTCGGAAAAACATTATTAATATTATAAAAAAATAATACATAACAAATTAAAATATAAAAAAAAAAATAAAACCCAAGCTTCAGCCTTGTTATAAATTCTGATATACCATTCTGCTAACCACACCATCTTCACCGTCTTTTATCCTGCTGAAGGAAGATTTCAACTTCATCGTCGAGTGGGCTCAGCTCCATCAACAACATTAATTTCAATTACAGGTAAGTTTCGTATTACTTTCGCATGTCGGATTTTATTCAGACTACTTTGTTATTAAAACACCAGTAGCTTTCGAACAAGAAGGGGAGAAGTAGGCTTCGACAAGGTCATCCGGGTGGTCAACCGGCCGGTCATCCCATCCCAGTCCAGTTTTGTGGCCGATCTGTTCATGTTTTCTATTTCTGTGTGGACTGCCGATCTGTTCATGTTTTTCATATCTGTCCCATCATATGTGTTCCATTTTTTTACACTAACATTATATTATTTTTGATATATTTTCTATACATTTTTTTACATCATACTATTTTCGATATAGTTTCCATACATTTTTTCAATTCATGTTTTAATATATATTTTTATATATTTTTCTTTCCTTATTCTTTATCATGCCAAGAACAAAAACGAGCAGCACTTAACGTGGTGAATCCTCAAACCCTGTACAACATCAACCACCACAACAAACAGCATCAACATCATGACAATTTAAATAATGATTTTTTAACGTATCATCATGAACAAGCCTATTCACATTTTATTAATCGACCAATTATTACGGGGAGAAATGTAAGACTACATTCTCAATATGATCCGCTCTTAGTTGGTAAATTAGATACAATGGGATGGCTACCTTTAACTAATTTACCAAATAAGGTATATCCCCGTCTTGTACGATTATTTTATGTTCACGTGACAGCTGGTGACCAACAAAATGAACCGTTCAGTCTGACCTCCTATGTGAAAGGAAAAACAATCACACTCACTCTCCGTGCTTTCGCACAAATTATTGGAGTTCAAACAGGAGATTTACAATGCTATTTTCAAAATGAGTCTGCCTTAGAACGAATGTTTGGTGATGTCACTCAGATCTATACCACAATTTGTGACAACAAATTCAGCGGCACTAATTTACTAGCCAGACATTTAAAACCCCACCTTCGTATTCTTCATCGATGGATAGTTGAAAATGTCACTCCCAAAAAAGGCCATTATGATAGTGTTTCATGTTTTAATGTTTATTTGTCATACTGTTTTGAAACTGGACAGAAATTAGATTTATGCTTCATAGTACTCAAAGAAATGATGATTGCAAAACTCGATACTCTGTCTGGTCGGTCACTACCTTATGGAGCTTTGTTAACCACAATTTTCAAAGCGCATGATGTCAACCTTGAAGGGGAACCATATGTCAGAATCACTTCACCAATTTCGAAAGTACATCTTGACCGAGGTGGTGGAGCTGATATATTGATGAACTCTATTAATATTGAAAATGAACCAATACCCGATGAGGAAGAACCCAATGACAATGCCATGCCACCAAATGAACAACTCCATTACTGGACTGATTATTTGGCTATGGAACAAGAACGGTACAATCAGCGCGTACAATGGGAACAACAAATGGCTAATCACCAATACATTGGGTACTCGGTTCGATGAATTTGCATTGCTCAAAACTCACTAATTCAACAATTTAGCGAGTTTCAGATAGACTCGAGACATGATGAAGTGACAAGGAACGCATTGATCGATTGACCATCGAGTCACTCGGTTGTACCATCACTATTACCCTCCGCCACCACCACCGATAATGATGCTTAAGTTGATCAAAATCGGTTTAAATGGTGAAAGCAGATGTAGTGGCTACATGTTTTTTTTTTCAGTTTTTTTTTTGGTTATTTATTTTCTTATTTTGTTGTACTTCTTTTATTTTGTTACTTTGTTGTAAACTTCTGTATTCATGTCATGAATAACAAGTGTTTTTTTTTTTAATCATTTTAAAACAAGTTACAATGTTATGACAATATTTACGAAAAAATTTCGCAAACGGAAAAATTATGGGCGTACAAAATTGAATATATGTGAACAAAATAAATGTCTAACAAATCCTTCATTTCAATGAAATGAATAAAAATTAAACAAATAAAAAATAATTTGTCTGTATCAATTAAACAAATAAAAAATAATTTGTCTGTACCACCACCCACCACCTGCCACCCACTACCACCTACCACCCACCACCACTCACCATCCACCTGCCACCACCACTCACCACCACCCACCTCCTACCACCCACCACCACTCACCACCCACCACCCACCACTTACCACCCACCACCACTCACCACCAGCCACCTCCTACCACCCACCACCACCTACCACCCACCACCACTCACCACCCACCACCCACCACCCACCACCACCGACGACCCACTACATTACATAATGACTGAAAGTAATAAAATAATTACACATGTAAAACCAGTACTCAGTACGATATTGAGTTGCCTTGTTGACTTCACCAATTTCTATCCGTGGCCAACATGATTTTGCCACATAGCAGTAGCAATTGCATCCCGAACGTTCGATTGATACGTTAACCCATGTTGTGACATGTCAACGTAGTCAGCTTGGTTTTCAACTTCCTGCCGTCATCGCGCCATTTCATTATCAGCTTCCATAAATAATGGGTCCATAGCTGCATGCAAACGGATCCAATTGTGCACTACACAACATGCAATCACGAGAGGCCCTTGTCTTGTAGACTTGTAATTTGGCATTGACCGCAATATTGGGAAGCGCTTCTTCAGAACACCAAATGTTCTTTCTATGACATTGCGTAACGACAAATGTCGATGGTTAAACAATTCCTTTGGTCTTGAATAATGACGGCCACGAAACTCTTGCAAGTGATATCGTTGAGACCGAAATGGGGCAAGAAATCCAGGCATGTTTGTGAAACCAGCATCAACTAAATAGTACTTACCTACATGTAAATAATGAATATACAGTTCTGTCAATTGATATGTGTAAAAAAAAAAAAAAAAGTGCAGCATATGATAATTTGCGGACAGTTACCATTGGGTGGGTGTGGGAACTGTAGATCAGCTCGTGTAATAGAGTCAATCAAAATAGCGTTGTCGTGAGCGCTACCTTCCTATCCGGAATTAATAAATGTGAACAACATATCGAAGTCGCAAGCTGCGAGTACGTTTTGCGATACCGTTGATTTCCGACCGCGGAATGTATTTTGTCTTGAAGCAGGGACCCATGCATCGACCAACGTGCCATCAATAGCATCGGCACAATCCTAATTGACAGATATTGATTTGACATTAACAGCAAAACAAACTTCAATATTACTTTTATAATTAAAAAGGAAATAATATTTATTTCACATACGTTATTGATATGTACAACTTACAGGACAGTCATATTGTTCATACCTTGAACCAAGGAAAAAACCTCCTGTCATTTAAAATTTTTGCCGGTATGTCGTCTTAGTTACGTGGCCTGATAACCGTTGATGCAAGCTTGCACAATGCCCGCATAATAATTTTTATATGCCGACAAATTGTTTTTGGTGGAGTCTTTGAAATCTATCGCCAATAGTCGATGACGATCATTTTGTGCAAAAGTGTATAAAAAAATTCCAAGCGATTCCTCGACACTTATATGCATATGCTCAATATCGATAAAGCCATTGTGGAGTAAAGTGTCTTTCAATAAAATAAATGTTTGTGCATCCATTCGCATAATGTTCATCATTGTTTCTGGATGGCCAGTTAATAAGCCGAAGATGTAATCATCACCTTTGAATGGACACGTTCGCTGCGGTCGGCGAGTACTTGAGGCTTTGATTTGGTCATGCATGCAAGCAATCATCAAAAAATCCATAAAATCATCAATAACCTTATCCTCGTCTGATGAGAGCTCCATTGAATTATTTTCTCTGTCGGATGACATATAGTTTTGTCTACATCACAGTAAAACCATAATTATAAAATATGTCATTAATGCTGTAACACATACAATGAATGGTGAAATAGAATTAAAAAGGAAGTATATGAATAGTCGGCCGTAGTTATTTTTCAGTGTACACAAAAATTCATGGAAGGACAAAATTTATTTAATACGTGCTCATATTGTCATAACACAACATAATAGATAAGAAAACATAAATTACTTAAAAGTTCAAAAAAAAAAAAAAAACATACGAAGATAGGAAAGGGAAGAGGATATTATGGAAGGAAAAAAAAAATAAAAACCAAGTAAGGAATAATGAAAAATCAATTATTAGTTCAGACAGGGAGATTTGATAACACAAGCAATGAAGAGCTTCTGACTTCACTGCAAAGCGAGGATCATGGGTAGGCGCAAATGGGTAGGAGTGCGCATAAAAAACCTTCGCCATTCCTTATCCTTGAACAATGTCAGTGCCCTAATGTACTGCACTGGTGGTATGTCCCCAAGCTCTAGTAATGCATCTTGACATGCATCAAGGGAGTAATCATCACCACCCGCACTTATAGCCTCTGTCTCATTTTCTCGTGCACGTGAATGTTCTGTTTTTGCTTGTACATAGGATGTGAAAGCTGCGCAGACATCATCAAACCCACTTGACCGTGACTTTTTAGAACGACCCTTTGTCGGTCTGGTTGTAGGGCCCCTCTTGTGACTTTTGCCCTTTGCTGGATCCATATACTCATCCCCAAATAAGTCAACAGGAATTGCCTTAGCAGCGTTACTCTCACCAGCATTACTCCCACCAACATCAGGGTTCCAAAATTTATTTAACATGTCATCTTCTTCTTCTGAGTCAAGGGCTCCTTGTGTGGATGCACGAGATAAGGCCCCTGTGGCACAACAATTTTCAACAATTTCTGCTATTTCTTGAAAATATTCAAATCCTTTTGTCCTAAACTTCTTCACATTTCTGTTGGCCTACAACAAATACAAATAAAGAATTAAGCACTGTATGTATCAGGAAATCTTTAAATTAAAATTATTTAATAGTACAGATTAATAAACAACCTTATCCCAAAATTCATCAGGTGCAACAACAATGCCTACAATTGGATCCCATCCCAGACCAGTCTGTGTCTGGAGTCGCTTAAATGTCTGATAATCAGCTTTCAATCGCTGATATTTTTGGCGCACCTGTGTTGTTGTATACCGAAATCCATACAGATTGTGCAACTGATTTGCATAATAATTCCAATGCCTAATTGTCCACGGTAACGGCCGATTGTTTGGTTTTTTCTAACCTCATCTCTCAACATATTTATTAATTTCGTTTCAATTCTGGGCGTCCACATTTTTGTTTCTTGGTTGTCATCAGAATTATTTTCATCCATCTATAAACATACAAATGAAATTTAAACTAGTCTGGGGTAAATATACAACACAAACAGATCATAACAGAGCAAAATGATTTCAAAGAGAACACAGATAAAAAAAAAAAAGCTGATGATACTATTTAAAGGAAAAAAATAGCGTAACAGATTACTTGAATTTAAATAGCAGAAATATAACAACAACTAATAAAAAAATCAGGTAACATTATCTTTGAATGGTAGAAAAAAATCAGTAAAAAAGATGTAAGGAAAATGGGACGAGTAGAAAATGAAGTAGGATAAATAAACCAGTAAATGAAACTATTTAAAGGAAAAAAATAGCGTAACAGATTATTTGAATTTAAATAGTAAAAATATAACAACAACTAATAAAAAAAATCAAGTAAAAAAATCAGGTGACATTATCTTTGAATGGTAGAAAAAAACCAGTAAAAAAGATGTAAGGAAAATGGGACGGGTAGAAAATGAAGCAGGATAAGTAAACCAGTAAATGAAGCTGAAACAGGGGGGTAGGTCGACCGGCCGGATGACCCCGGGGAAGACCGGTCGGGTGTCCAGGTACACCACTCAAGTTGTTTAGAAGTTCTTCTCTTGCAGAAGGTTCAAACAGTTCACAATTTAAAACAACAACCGATCTGAAATGAGAAATACACGTTCACAAATTCTGAGAAATCACTTGGGAACTGATTTTAACTTCTCAAAAATTATTTATATATAACAGATTCAGATCGATTTAGCAGCTTACTGCTATTCTTCTTCGCAAATGGTGAAACAGTTCAAGGAAAACAGAAAACATCTAAAAAAAAAAAAAAAAATTGTCCCTTACATTTCTCAGAAAATATTTGAGAATTGATTTCGACTTGTATAAAATCATTTGCAGTTGAAGGATATATTTACCAGATTAGTGAGAATTGAATAATTATCGCCCGTGATGGAATGTGTATATTGACTTAATGTGGCACTGTTTCTTCGTCGGATTCGATAATAAATTTCATAAATTTGACCTGAAAGAAAAATAAAATAAAATTAGGGATGAATTTTTTAAATCCTTTGCGTATAACAAAATATGAAATAAGAAAATTTGTGAGTTCTTTTACGTCGCAGTCGTCGTTGTTTCGTTGCTCGTAATAAGAATCTTCCACAACGCACAAATCGTAAGGCACTCGATTTCTGAAAGATGATACCAGTGTAGAGCGAGTTGGGTGGATTCATTATTTAGAAAATCAATCTTCTCTGTGAAGCCCATCCGTGATGAATCTGAAGTACCCGTGATGAATCTGAAGTATCTGAAGTACTGATGTTTGTTAGAGAAGCCTACCCGTGATCAATATGAAATATTGATGTTTGATACAGAGATGAGCTTCACGTGAATATTTCAGAGATGAAGGAATATTTCAGAGACGATGGAGACGACATACAAGGACACAGAAGAATTCACAAGCGTTGAAAGTAGAGATACAACCTGCCAAACAGGTTTTCAAATTAGAATTTGAATTCACACGCGAAAATGTGTTTTGAGTATTGTATCTAAACGTGAAGCGCGAATTTACATGTTGAAAACTAATTTGAAAATACAACCAAACAGACCCTAAGATTTTAAAGATAAATTTTTAAGGATAAAAATAATTGATTTGCAAAAATTATACTTTTAAGAGTAAAATAAAAAAAATTTAAAAAATATATATTTAATCATATTATTAGATTTTTTAGACAAGACTATTTGATTGTAAAATGATCAATCACGTTTACCTACAATTTTAATCAGTCCTAATAAATCCCAAATCATATATTATTTTACTTTTATATATTAATTTTTGAACTCCATAGTCGGGACTATCAAAAACAAAGACAAAAAAAGCATCCAGGTATCACTCATTCACTCACTCTCTCTCTCTCTCTCTCTCTCTCTCTCTCAAATCCCTAATTTCGTTTTCTCTCGCAAATGCAATGGTTCTTCGCTAGATTTCTTAGTTTGATGAACTTTTTCACTAGTGACACGTATGATTTTTTCCTCCTGTTTTGTTGAATTGCATTGGACTTGATTTATTACATGATTTAGTGCTAGAAGCAGAGTTTGTTTATCTATGTGAGTGATTGCCTTATAAGTGAAACTAATCAATCTGATGGTTTCATACTGGTTAAAATGTGGATTTGGGAAAAGAGTGTTGCAATATAGTTCCTCAGTAAAAACAAATGCTAAATAATGTTTCTATTTCTTAATCTTTACACATCTTTAAATGCTTCCTTGCATGAAAATTTCTCTTAGAAAACTTATACGTAGCGAAAAATTAAGAATTTCAACATCATTCTTCTCCTTGCTTGAGAGCTTTAAAATTTAAACTGCAACAGCTGTGGTATGCTAACTCATTTAGGGCTAATGAGTTGCAATAACATCTCTCTTTTGGACTGAGGATTACATGTCCTAATTCGTCTAAAAATGGGGAGGACTTTTCTATTTTTGCCTAATTCGTCTTGCAGTTTTCTCACCAACTTAATTTACTTTCCCATCAACACCCCTTTGGTTGGCTTTTAAATTGGTTAAAACTTACTCTAAGGTTGTTGTAAATTTGTATCTACACTTGAATGTGAACATCAAACAGATGATTTTCCTCTCATTATAGAAGGGAAGTCTGGTCAAATATTACTTGGCTCCTCTGGTTTTGGCTCTTATGTTGTCTCCTCCAAGTAATGTGTTCCATGTTTGCTGGGGGTCAAGGCCCTCTGTTGTTTACCAACCCACTTCTCTGTCTTGGTTTTTTGTGCTTTTTATACTGCTAAATCACTTTCCTTTTGTAAATTCCTGTTTTGTTTGGTTTGATTTTGTATTATGTTTTTTGATTTTTGTTTTTGAAAAAAAGTAGTATAAAGTAGTTTCATTAAAACCTAAAAGATATTTTTTCGTCCTAAAAAAAGAAAATCATGTGAAATTAATGAGTTTTTTTCTTTAATTTTTCATCAAATTATTATTGTTATTATTATTATTATTTAAAAACAAATTTTGAAAACCAAACAAAACATAGTGAATCCTTTTAATTGAGCTGATCCGGCCGGTCTTATTTATCACATTTCATATTACTGATATGATGCAATCTTGTACACTGCTAATGCCTGGAGATCTTCATACGCTTTATTATATAAACACCCTTCTTTGTTGATTTCAGGCTTTTGATCACTTCCCTGAATTTTTTGGATGGCATTACATTGGATGATTTTCGGCATGCATACGCTTTAGGTACAAAATTTCATCCAAAATATTTACTAACCATGATTTTTCTATCCTGCAGTAAATGAATGTGATAATTTCATTTGATTCCCATATTTGAGCCATAATTTATCTGGAAAAAACTCATATTTAAGCCATAGAGCTTCTTTCCACATGTTTTGTGTGTTCAGTTAAGTTTCATTGATAGTTTTTTAATTTTTCATCATATGGTTTGGGTTTTATGCATAAATTTGACAATGAGTTTGTGTCAGTGGGCAATAAGATACTTTGAATGTGAATATTTGTTTTATGTTGAAATTTAAAATTTATATCTGTGCTGTAAAAATTTGTTCAGAATGAAATTAAACTTTGGATTTTATAATGTTTAATAATGTGCATACTTTTGTCATCTTAGTTCTCTGTTTACAAATTCTTAAAGAAAGAAAGAAAAATCTTTGTTTACTTGGGAGTGGTTCCTTGTTTCCTTTGATTTGAGAGAGTCAGAGCTCTGAACTTTGTCCCAGTTCAGTGATGTAAAGTGCAAATTTAAACTCATATAAATGAATCTGATTTATATCAAAAGAAAAACAGTGAGTTTGAAGGAGTGATGGGGTTTTTTGTTTTTTGGTAAGAAGAGTGGTTAAATGATTAATTGTTAGTAATTGCTTTTTTGTGCCTAACACAGTGTTCGATTTTAGTTTAATCTTTGTTAACTTGAATGTTGATAGTGAATTTTGGGCGGCTTTGTGTACTAAGATTTATGTGTGATTGCTACAGATACTACAATTGGCACATTACATTGCAATCTATTAAATTAATCTGTTATTGGATAATTTTTAATTAGTAATCTATTTGAGAGTTTGGCCTATTCTATGCAGGTTCTTTATGGTGATGGAAGGAAAACAATATTGTCTGTTTAGTTTCTCATATTTGATCTCATATTGGGAATATGTGAAATGTATTGAAATGTCTATATATTTATATAAAGTGTCTTGTAATATATATAAAGTGTATGGGAATATGTGAAATGTGTATTGAAATTGTAACTTTTTTGGCATTATGTAGTTCTTAACGAACACCCGTTGTATCGATAGTTTGATATTTGTTGCTAATTTGAAGTAACATCAGATGGGAAGTTAACTAAAAATCAAGTGCTCAATGTGAACATGTAGTTATTAACTGGACAAAACAAGCCAAAAAAATCATTATCAAGATTTCACGATTATTATGTGGCCTTTTTAGAGGCATATTTTATCAGATTATGCAGGGAAAATTTTGCAGGGAAAACTTTGTGCTCGTTCTTTGCCCTCTACCTGATGAAATTTTAATTTGGTAGCATTTAGTTACAGCATTAGTTATTTGCCACTGCAAAGCTGCCCTGTCTAGAGAAAACTCACCTCTTCACCTGAATTAGATTACTGCTTATGGGCATTTAAACTTCCACTCTTTAAAATTTCATTTTTTGTTTTGCAGGCATTCTTGCATATAGTTTTCTCTGAGCTAGGGGACAAGACCTTTTTTTTTTCTTTGCGGTAAGGGAGAATTTATCAAATTTTTCATGGAATGTATCTGATCATGAATGTTTCAAATCAGACTCTCTGAATTAATTGAACGAACATGCTTGTGTATATTGTGTATGTTGGTGGACAATTGACTTTCCCCTAAAAAAACTTTAATCCCTAAATCTTAGCATGAGATCAAGTTTAGTACTCTCACCACATAAGCAAACTACTTTTCATCTGAACTTTGCTTCTTGACTGCAATGTGTTATGAGATTAAACAATTCTTCGCTTACGTCATTTTCTCTACTGTATCAAATTGTCTGCACGTTGTTCTTAACTAAATTGAATTTTGGATGTTTATGTCTTGGCAGGCACTTTTAGCAGCTAGGAACTCCAATGTTGTTGTTTTCATTGGGACTTTTGGCCAATGAAAACACAGTTTCTGTGTTTTGCTAATTACACCTTTGAAATTGTTAGTGATGCATGGCAGTCCCAGTCTTACGAATTTAAAGCACATGACACATGGGCATCCTTTTTGAAGAGTATATTGCCGTCATTCTAATAAAATCAACATGAAATAGTTATATTCAAAATATCAGATCAACTACATCGAGAGATATTTATACAATCAACTAAGGGACTAATGATTGTATATTTGGTGAAGAAATATTTTGAAATATAATTTATTTCGTTTACCCACCTGTGTCTGTGTATGATGGGCAGGACAAACACTTGTTCAATATTTTTAAGTAGGTTGACTCTATCTGAAAAACACTTGTTCATTGCATAGCCTTCAAGTGCTTCCTCCTACAGTTTCTGTTTTGTTTTTTCTTTTGGGGTTTGGTTTGGTTTGGTTGAGCTCATATCTTTATCATACATGCTTGGGTTCTACTACTCATGAAGAATGCCTTGTTAATCTTCTCAAAAGCAAGAGGTGAAAAATGCTTTTATCAAACTTGTTTCTATATTTTAATTGGATAGAATACAAGTGAAATTCCTTTTTATCAAGTCAATATTAAATGTTTTCTTTTGGAATCAACCCAAGACCCAATCCCTTGCCACCTTAGTGGTAAATTTAGGGACGATGTTTTAAAGGTCTCTTGCATTACTCTTTAGAAAATATAAGTAGAGAAAATTTGTTTGAAGAACGGATCACATGAGAGACAAACAGTGGGGTCCATTTGTGTGAGGCCCACATGTATCTCACTGTGTCCCTTGGGTTAAAAAAAAAAAAAAAAATTGTCTTGCATGCAACACAATTGTTCTTGTGTACTTGAAATGGGGTAAGATTTTATATATTTTTCTCAATATCATTTCAACAAGAGTATCGTGAACTATGCCTTTTTTGTGTGGATTGTATACATTAGGTCTGTTTGCTGAATCAAAAACACACGGGGACAGGAACTTACTCGGGAGTGTAGCAGGCGATTTCGAAAAACATTCTCCTTTTCGTCTATATATATATATATATTTGCATAATTACATAGGAGTTATTCCTTTTATTTACTGTTCTACTGGGAATTGTTTTCACTGGGAGTAATGTTTATAATTGATTTTCTTTGAGAATGATGATTTGATATAAATTTCTGGGAATGATGAATTGATGAATTGATAAATTTTCGAGAATGATGAATTTATATACATTTATATAAATATATATATTGAGAATGATGAATTGATAAATTTCTGGTTAATTATTTTTAATCGATGATGAACTGTTGTTCAATCTCTGCTACCTTTTGAATTCAAGTTCTGGAGATTCCAAGGCCTAGAATTTGAATAAATCTATTAGATTATAAATAGAAAGCAAAGGAGGTGAATGAGAAGGAGAGAAGGAGGTGGCGGATAGCGAGGGAGGAGGGAGAGAAATAAAGGGCTTGGCAGGGTAGCGTCGGCCGGATATGAGGGAAAGGAGAAGAGGGGTTGCTGTTGCCAACGATAATGGTGGGTTCAATAGTTTTTCGAGAGACTAGGGAGATCGGTCGTCAGTGAGAGGAAATAGAAATGAGGGCGAGAGGAGGTGACCGGATATCGTCGTCGTCGGTGGGGAGGTCGTCAGTGGTCGGTGAGAGGAAATGAGGGCGAGAGAGGGGATTTGTCTTGGCAGAGATGAAAGAGAAAGAGAAAGAGAAGAGAAGAGAGAGAGAGGGCGTGAGTTTTTTCCTTCAACAATGATTTAGACTACTAAAAAATACATCACTAATAGCACTAATGCATTGGGAATGGCAAAAAAAAAGGAAGGAAAAAGAAAACAAAGCATAGAAAGTGGGCGGAGCCCACTGCCACATTATTAGTGCTCCATTTTTAGTGCTCTCAAGCATTTTTCTTTTTCCTTACGCACTGTGTTCCAGGTCATTAGAGGTCTTTTAGTGGTCTTGAATTAGAGATATGAAACATTTTTGTTATTTTGCATTACCTGGTCGTTTTGTAATGAAAAGGCATTTTTACTTCTGTAATAAAAAACTAGCATGGTGCCGATTACATTTTCCAAATTCTTCGTATATGGGGTTGCTTTGGCAATCCAATTAAAAGTTAGTTTTTAATTTTTAATTTATTTTGGGTAATATTATTTTTCATATTTTTTATTTATAAAAAGACAACATAATTAAAGAAAAAAAATAAAAAGTCAATTTTTAATCAATTTCCTAAAACACTCCATGATGATCGTATTTTTATATAGGCCTTATTTCGAAATATGATTATTTTAATAGATTATTTTAGTTCAATTAAAATAATTGTGTTTAAGAAATTAGTAAAAAAAATTTAATTGATTTGATAGTTATGAGAGAAAAAATAAAATAATTATAGATTAGATATGATATTTATCTTATTAATTATTTTAATCTATTTTGTCTTTAATCAATACAAAGTAACATTTTCTAACTTAAAAGATTTGACACTAGTTAATCCGGTATGAAATTCCTGTTGTGTATGTGACACAACAGTAACTGTTGTGTTTCAATTTTAGACTTATTATGAACTTATTTTTATGATCCGAACTATTCATTTTGTAGAATTCGTTAAATACTTCATGTATATCAAACATTATATTAATCAAATATCGATAATTACGTAATCGAATTATATATTTTTATACCCTAATCTTAATAGAAGCAACCGTGTAACTTAGAATAATGTCATTAATTAAACACTGGCCTCGTTTGGGAACAAGTTTTTTTAGTAACTTTTTGGCTTTTTAGCTAAAATGTGATATATAAAAAATTAGTATGTTTGGGATGATTTTTTGACTTTTTATGAAAAGATGTACAAAAAGTAAAGAGAAAATGGAATCTTTGATTTTTTGGTATGAATTGTTGGTTTTTTGATTTTTTTTAATAACTTTTTGACTTTTTAACTAAACCGATCGCTTTCCAAACGAAGCCTGATTTAACCCAATCCAAAAGAAGAGACCTACTACCGAGATACTAGTGAAGCTCATTAACCACCCCCAACAGTGCCAAGTTTTAATCGAAGTATAGCGCGAGATCTTCACAGAGAATTACTAAAAAGTATCCAGCATTTCGCACCCTCCAAGAGTCACACTTAACTCTTTGTTGCGGGAGGGCAATGCCACCACCCCGATGGTGTATTTTAAAATTTTGATTTCAGGATATCATGATTCCAAAACACAATTTTAGCTAATTTATTGTAAAATGTTGTTATTTAGTCATGTTTTTACAAACACCATTTCATCCTTAAAATTATATATATTTTATAAAAATTTGATTTTATGGATTAAAATAAAGAAAAAATTACACTCCAGTGTATTTCAAAAAAAATATTTATAAAATTATTTAAAATTTTATTATTTTAATTATTAAGGTTGATAAGAAGATTTTCTGATATGTAATTATTTTTAAAGAGATACACTAATATGTAATTTGTCTTAAAATAAAATATTAATAAAATAAAATAAAACCAAACAAAACAGTCCGCACATGCATTTTTTTACCAAGTTTGTAACTTTACAAGAGTCCTTTAGATCTGGATTTTTGCTGATCAAGATAATAAATTTATTTTATTTAAGTCTTTATTTTTGAATAGTGCTATTTAGATCCAAAAAATAGTTGTTAGCAAGATACCAACAACAATTCAAGTTACCAAAAATATGTCACATTCATGAGCATATGTTGAATTATCTTAATTATGCACGTGTATAAAAATTTGTTTATCTTTTATAAAAATTTATGAATAATAATATAAATTCTGTCAATCATGCTTATTTTCAAAATAATAGTGATAAATTAAATCTGCCACCACAAACACTACCACCACAGGCCACCACAAAGACAACTGGCTGCCATTCACACGAAAATCGTAAGGGTCTGTCTGTTCTGGGAGATGAGTGTTGTGATTGGATTAGAATAGTGATTGGGACTAAAATATTAATAAGGATAAATTACACTAACACCCTTCTATAATTATGAAATAACACTGCACCTTCTATTGGTTAACACCGTATAGTACAATGGTGAAATATCGATAACACCCTTGTTTGAGATGTTAATTTTCGTTTTGTAAAAAGAATGCACAGAAAGAACTGCAAAGAATTCTAATTATAATTCAAGCCTAATGACAAATACAAAAGATTTGCTATTTGCATTAGCAAATTTTCAATAATAAAATGAAACTTGTTGAATGCAAACCACCACCAAAAGTGCACAGAATCACAAACCCCCAATATTGCTGCTCTCACAATAATATAGATGAGAGATGAAAGACAGACGAGGAGAGAGAAGAGGGATACCCAGATTTGGTGATCCCACATCACTAGCTCCTTTCATCTAAACCATAACAGAGGACCCATCAATGCAAGACTCTCTCTCTCTCTCTCTCTCTCTCTCTCTCTCTCTCTCTCTCTCAACCATGTTAGGGAAAATATAAGATTCCCCAAAACACAAACACACCTTCGAAGTCCCTCGAAGATATCTTAGAATCCATTTTACCGCTGCCCAATGTTCTTTATCCGGATTAGAGAGAAAATGACTCATCACACCAACGGCGTGAGCAATATCCGGCCTTGTACAAACCATGGCGTACATCAAAGAACCAACTGCTGAAGTATAAGGAACTTTCAACATCTCTTCTTTGTCTTTCTCACTTGTAGAACATTGATTCGAACTAAGCTTGAAGTGACCCGCAAGTGGACAACCAACCGGCTTTGCTTTATTCATGTTGAACCTCTCAAGAACTTTCTCAATGTAGCTTTCTCGAGACAACCAAATCAGTCCCTCTTTGCGATCACGAACAATTTTCATACCAAGAATTTGCTTCGCCGGTCCCAAATCTTTCATAGCAAAAGATTTACTCAACTCTAACTTCAACCTGTTTATCATGGTAGAATCTTGACCCACAATTAACATGTCATCAACATAAAGCAAAAAAATAATAAATTTACCATCTGGGAAATTTTTCACAAATACACAATGGTCTGAAGTGGTTTTAGAAAAATCATTATTCATCATGAAAGAGTCAAATTTTTTGTACCAATGTCGCGGAGCTTGCTTGAGACCATACAAACTTTTCTTCAATTTGCAAACAAATTTCTCTTTCCTTTTCTCCACAAAACCTTCTGGTTGCTCCATGTAAATTTCTTCTTCAAGATCACCGTGAAGAAATGCGGTCTTCACATCAAATTGTTCAACTTCAAGGTTCATACTTGCAGTTATGCCAAGTACAACCCGAATAGAAGACATCTTCACAACAGGCGAGAAAATCTCGTCAAAGTCAATGCCTTTCTTTTGCCCAAAGCCTTTCACAACAAGACGTGCCTTGTACCTCAGATTCTTGCCATCATTCTTCAATTTGAAAACCCATTTATTTTTTAGAATTTTCCTCCCCTTAGGCAACTTCTCTAAGTCATAGGTGTGATTTTCAAGTAAGGAGTTCATCTCCTCTTCCATGGCCTTTTTCCAATCACCTTTCTTTGCATGCTCAATTGCTTCTTGGTAGCTCTCCGGCTCCCTTTGATCAGAAATCAACACAAATTCATTGGGAGGATACTTTCTTAAAGGTTGTCAGTCCCTTGTAGATTTCCTCAACTCAAGTTGTGGTGGTGTTGGCTTTTTGGCTTTTCGAAGGGTATTTTTGTAAATGCGAGCGTGCCAGTAAGGATCAATCAGTCCTCACAGAAATTATAATTGCCAACCAATTATCAGACGATTGTGTTTTAGTTCTTTCAAATTTCAATGAAGAGGACTTTTACTGGTGGCTTGACTTAGGAGAAATTAAGAGAAATAACAGTTAATATGAAGAACAATCGAAGTATTTCATTAAAATGAACACTTACAATAGTCCAAACTCAGCCTCGAAGAGGTTTACAGCAACAGTCTACTTGAATTTACTTGAAACTACTCCTATGAATCGAAGTGCAGTGCGGGTATTTAAAGTGTAGGTATTTAAAGAACAGGTATTTAAAGTGTAGGAATTTAAAGTACAGGAAATGTAAAACTGGAAAAGAAAATATGAAGTAAAGACTGGTTTGTATGATCTGAGTCTGGGGCCTTTTCTGAGGGCTTCCCTGCTATTTATACTTGTCAAAGATGACATTCGAACTGCACTTCAAACTGTCGAACTACTCCTCTATGATCGCTGATCATGCTGCCTTAGAAGTAGTCCCACTACGCCATCTCTTGCAGTTGAGCTTCCCTCCTGTATTTGAATTTGAATATGAGTAACCGTTGAAGCCACGTCACCTTGTATCTCTTTACTGATCTAGTGCTACTCAGATCACGTGAGAACCAATGTTCATTGCCACATGTTCGATCAGGATCGAAGATTTCAATTATCTTCCCATAATACCCTTATTCTGCCACGTGTCAAACTGTGATTTGGCTTTTACAAAATATGTAGCCAACATTACCCCCCGCACTAATATACCCAATACTTGGAGATATTAGTGGATCAAAAGCTTTTCCCGCGCTTTTGGAACGTGCATGGAATCCATCTTCAGGAAACACAACCGTCACCTATTTGGTGATCATTTGCATTAACTCTCAACTTGTTGAACATCCCAATACCTTTAGCATTCGAACGGACTATGGCTCAATCAACTTCTCACTCTATTGATCAAGCATACGAAGAGCCATTGAGTAATGTTGTTTCCCTTCGAAAGAATCTCCACGCATTCATTAGCCACCTTTACCCGCCCTTCTATATTCAGGTCATGGAGGCTTTTGCGAATTATCAACCTTTGGACTACGAACACATTGCCCTTAATCCTTCGGTTTACGAATTTACAGATACAAGAAGTTCTTCGTCTAAACTCCCCTTGTACTTTGAACGAACTATTCTCAAGCCTTTGCTTCAACAAGTTGCAAATATGGACTTGGGAAGTTCTTCTTCACAAACCTCTGCTTGGGATGAACCTACAACTTCTTCATCTTCTGGGGTTTCCGAATGGACAAACCGTCAAGACTCGAGTCACAGGACTTGAGGGAACAAATCAATCACCATTTTGTTGAGTTCGCTGACCCTTTAGATTTTCCTTCTTACGCTCGAAGCTCGGTGGTCTATCCTTATGTGCCCATTGACCTTCGACGTAGTTTGGAGGAGAATCTGCTTGTGGCCTGGTACACATCCTCTATGCCCACAAAGATAATGCACACTGCCCGGCGTCTGGAAGAATCACAAGGGTACAACCTTTCATTTTTAGCCAAGAAGGCGAAGATTTGCTCTTCTGACTGGCTTGACTACATTAATGCCTTTGTTCCTTCCGCTCCCGTGCCGTCTCCCATAACAGAAGCATCCACTTCTTCTTCTCCACCTTCTGGAATAGAAGCATCCACACCTTCTCCATCTTCTGAAGCAGAACCATCTACTCCTTCTCCTCCTCCCACTCTTTCCTGGACAGAGAAACTAAGGCTTGCCCTTCCCATAGACAAAATCTTTCCACCTTACAAACCTCCATCATTCCCAACTCCAGCTGAGCGGAAACAAGCTCAACTTCTGCTTGCGGCTTTCTCTCACTTGCCCTTCAATGTTCTTGAGGATGACATCTCTCTCAAGAATTTTCGATGGGCTTGTGATATTCTGACTAGGGGCCATGTCCTTAATCCCATTGCCCAAGCAGAACTTCACATGTACCTGGACCAACTTCCGGTGCTCCTCCACTGGCATCGGAATTCCAAGGTCACCATCCAATCTTTAGATCAACTTTTGTCTCTCCGAATTCATGCCCAATACGAAGCAGAGAACTTCATCGAAGAGTTCGATGACTTCAAAAATAAAGATTCTGCGTATTGGGATGATTTGGTTATAGATGCGTTGGAACAAAAATTGAGGGAAGAGGCTTTCGAAATAAAGGCTGAGGAGCTCTACTATGAAGTGAGAGTACACCAACTTATGCAGCCAACATTAGAGGAGATAGAAGATATAATAAAGAAAGAACAAACATTCATTGATCATTGTTGGACAAAGTTTCATGATCTTGTTATTTATTCTATTCCTTATTTTTATGAGCTTGAATTTGTACCCAGATAGGGTTACTTAATGTAATTGTCTTGGCTTTAATACAAACAAAGTCCTTCTGTATTTGACATTGTTTGACTCTGTTTCCTTTTGTCTTTAAAAGCCAACTCATAGCTTCGAATTGAACAATCTCATCCTTCGAATCTGGACTCAATTGTTTAATGAAACGCTAAAAGAACCAACATGTCTTTTTCCAATTTATGGAGTAAAGTTAACAATTCTGGCTGATATCATCTGGAATTAATGCTTTGAATTTTAATAACATTACCCCTCAAAACTAACTATAACCAATATATGGTCACGGTTAATATAGCCAATCAATTTCAAATTGACCATTTTTGCTTCGAAGAGTAATCCATACTGTTTTAGTACAAAAAGCAATTCCTTCTTATATATATAAAAACCAACGATTGGTTTTAATGCTTCGAACAGTGCTCCTCATCCTTAAAGGATCCAAAGAATTGCTCCGAAGGACGTTACTTTGATTAATAACCCTCAAACAGGTCTTTAAATCCTTTGAAGTGGACCAATATTCGAGCATTCTGGCATTTTTAAGCATGTAATATGCTTCGAAACTAGCTTCTATATTTCGAAGCCGTTGTCCTTTGGCTTTTGGCGCCAAAATTTGGCTTCGAAGCCAAATGTTTTACTTCGAAGTTGACTTCAGTATTTGAGCTGTGTTTTTTCCCTCCAAAAGTATCAATATTGAAGGAAACTCTTCGTATTCGTACTTTTAGTACTTAACGACTTACGCAATATATTTTTCAGACACAAAGCTTTTTTTTAAAAAACCCCTTTGTTTCGTGTTCTGAAATCACTTGCTCTTTCAACACACAAACCCTACCGATCTTCTATTAACCCTCTCTTCTTTACTACTTGCTATTAATGGATCCTTCCTCACTAAAAGCGTCCGCTGGCGACCGTCTCAGCCCTACCATGGCTTTGCAGAAATGTATTGATGAAGAAATTGCCAAGCTCTCGACTGGTGGACCAAGCAACATAGATGGGCGTCTCTTCGTTCCTCGCCACAGCCGCCAACAAGAGTATGTCCTAGGACCCATCTTTCGGGAAGCTCCTGACCAACTTCCAGTTTTGTACCCTCGTTTGGAGGATCATCTTCTGCTATATGAAGGAGGGCTTGATTGGAGCAATCGAGATCGACGGCCTCATCGGCTGGCCGGCCGACATTGAGGGCGAATGGGAGGAATGGTATGACGGTTGTACCCGCAAGAGAAGATGACCTACAAGAGCTCTACATCCTCGACGCTTCGCCTTTCCAGTTCATCATTCACGAGGACCCTTTTTGATTCAATTGCTTTATGTTGTTGGAATATGGCTTCTAATTTTTTCCAATTTCGATGTGGCATGATGGCTCCCACCGTTCTCGATATTTGCCATCTTTTAGGGCTTTCTCGCCATGGCTCTCCTTTTACTCCCTACTACCCGGACCTTCCTGTTAAATTTTCCCTTCCAGCCTTAACCTCTTCTTATAGCGACTTTGTAAAAATTTGAAAATAAAAGGAAGGCCCTGTGAAAAACAGAGAACTCTTTTCCTTTATTTTGTCTTGGTTATGCAAATTTCTTTTTTGCACATCATCTCGAAGGATTATGCTGAGTTCGCTCCTTGCAGCTCTTGTCTTGAAAAACATGTAGCTCTTGCTCCTTACGTGTTAGGCCATATATACAGAGCTTGCTCCCAATTTTGTGAAAGACCACTTGATGTTAACCAAGGAGGTCCTCTCTGGGTACTCCAGCTCTGGCTCTTCGCCTATTTTACTGATTTGCATTCTAAATGTCTAAGATTTCTTGTCCAAGATCCTAGCACTTATGGGGAGAAGTATGCTAGGATTGCCCTTTATCCTGCTTCCTTTGTTTATTACTTTACCTTCTTTTACCAACTCCCAATTTCTCCATCTGCTTCTTTCTTTTGTCCCTTCGAAGCCAATATAGGACCAATCTGGCTGCAAGTTTTTCTGGCTGATAAAGAGTGCTCTACCTCACCTCATAAAGATATGTGGGCCTCCATACTGCTACCAAGGGAGTTGTTCATTGGCACTTTGAACCCTCGAGCCTATAAATGTATATCTGAGGTGTATTGCCCTTCCCAATTCGCCAGACAATTTGGGCTCACTCAAGGGATTCCTGTTCCACTTTGCAGTCTCTCGAATGTCCACCTTACTGCCAGAGATTTGAAAATATCCAAATCCAAGCTAGAGACGGCAATACTTAAACTGCTGAAGGAATTGAATGAGTTCCAATTTGTTCCCTTTCTTCCGTTTGGCTTAGTTTTGAAAAGATTTCAGAACTGGTGGACAGCCAATATGGAAGTGCGCCTGTCTACGCATCCTCATGACTTGCTAATAGGGTTAGGAGTGCCTTCAAAGGCTAAATCAACAACAATTGAGAATATTTCCCCTCCTCCTGAAGTTGTCACAACTACTCTTGCAGCTTCATCCCCTCTAGCTAGAGTTACTAGAGCTGTTTCGAAGAAGGGTAAGTATTTTCAGATTTCCTTTTTCTTTCTTTTGAATCTTTTGTTCGTTTCCTTTACACTTGTGTTTTTGGTGTAGGGTCTCCGCAAGAAGAATTTCCCAAGAGAGATGAGACTTTAATTCTTCTCAAAAAGAAACAACAAAAACAGAAAAGGAAGCTAGTCCTCCCTCCTGAGGAACCTGAATCTCTGGAAGAAGAAGAGGTTAAGCAAGAGCGAGAAGTGCCCTTGCAGAGAACAAAGAAACAAAAGGTGGCTGTCTCTACTTCTGATACAATCGAACATCCTCCCCTTGAGACAACCACTACAATAATGGGGAAAGAACTGACCTTCGAAGAATCTGAACCCCAAATTGGAGAGAGGGGAATCGAAAAAGAAACAGTAGCATCACTGCCAAGAAGGAAGAGAAAGAAGGTGACTGTTCCTGCTGCTGATTTGGTTGAAGACCCCATTCATGAAGCAGCTGCCAAGACAGTAGAGCAAGAACATTCCAAGGGAATAATTGTCTTTGAGAGGGCCGAGAAGAGACGGCAGCAACAAATTTTGAGAGATGAATCTGCTGCTGCTGATGCACTTCAAAGGGAAGCTGCAAGAAGGCAACAAACTGTCGAACATTACTCCCTTCGCAGCTCTCCCATCAGTACTAATACCACTGGATCAAGTAATTTCTTTCACACTTCCGTTGTTTTTCCTTTGTCAACTTTTAATACTGAATTTTGACAGTCCTTTATATTTCTTCCTCTTGCAGCAACAGCTACTGCATTCATCTTTCCAGCGAGGCCTCCCTTGATTTCAGTTGAAGTTGACCAGATGCAACATGTGAAAACCATCCAAATCATGCTCCCACTCTCCAAGCCTATATTCAATATACCTTCTTTGAGTCCAAGCATCCCTGCGTCTCTTTTCCTTGGCTTAGAGCCATATTTCCCTTTTTTGACTTTTGATCTGCCTCAGTTTATTTCTTCTTCGAGCCTTGCTCTTCCTCCTTCCTTCTCAGAAATTCCAAGTGCTACTCCATCTCTAATGGCAGTTGATTCCTTTACAGATGGTGCTGGCAGTCCTCCAATTCATAGTTCATCACCTTTGCCTACTTCCAGCCCCTCTTCTCTTGATTCATTGGTGGCCAAGACCATAGAGGCTGCCAAAGATGCTCCTTTCACTTCTCCTATCCCCATGCAATCCTTTGGGCCTTTCACCACAACACTCTCTGCACCCTTCATGTCTATGGATGAGGTAGACATCTTTGAAGCCAGGCTGGCTAGTTTCTTCGACATACCCTCCACTTCTCCATCATTCAATGCTGAAGCTGAGCCATTAGTCTTGGCTGACTCCTTGCTAGAGATTTTTTAGAGTTCTTCCTTCAGCAGCAAGCCTTCTGCACCTTTGATAGACATGGACACATGCCTAGAACTGCTAACTTCTTTTTCAAGGATTCCCTTCGAGGCTCAGCAAAGGCCAATAATCAAAAATGGGTTCCTTCAATCTTTGTAAAATTGTCGAGCGGTCGGCATGAATGCTTCAAGTCATCTATCTCAGCAAAGCCATCGTCGACTTCTATCTCAACATTTGTCATCTTTGCTAAGGTCATGCGGATGAGAAGCTGGCTAGGGACCAGAGTTTTGTTTCTCAAGTGCATACTGAAATATCAACTCTGAAAGAACAACACTCTTTTGCCTCCCACTTTCGAGTCCAACTGCTGGAGAAGAAAACTCAGCTTGAAGAGGAATTAGCTGCAGTAAACCAAGCCTTGGTTCGAACTGATACCAAATTGCACATCACCAACCAAGGACTGGCTGATCGAAAAAAGGACATGGCTGCAGCTATTCAACTGTTTCCATCACTTAATAATAGGAAATCTACTGTTCAAAAACAATTAAGACATTGTAATGATTTCTGGGCCAATTTGTAGCACAATGTACTCAATTCTTTATAAAAGAACAAATTTTTGTCTATCATTCGAGCAGTCTTATGTTTTTGTATTTAATGTTTATTTTACTCCTTGTGTTTCCCAAATAGTTGGAAAATAAGGTTTCAAATATCTGCCATTAATCTTTTTGGAATGTACATACCCATTCAAATTCCTCAAATAGTACGCCCCAAAAGGCAGAACTCTATGAATTTGATATGGTCCTTCCCAGTTAGGTGACCACTTGCCAAACTTGTGACTTTTAATTCCTATTGGGAGTATTGTTTTCCATACCAAATCACCTTCATCGAAACCAATGTGCTTGACTTTCTTATTATAATTCTTGGCTGCTTTCTTCTTTTGGAAAAGAATGCTATTTAATGCCAAAATTCTGGCTTCATCTATGCCTTCTAATTCCAAGCACATACTTTCATGGTACTGCTCAGGATCTAACTGGTCTTGGCATCTTACCCTCAAAGATTTAACATTAATTTCCACAAGTAAAACTGCATCATGCCCATATACTAAGGCATAAGGAGTAACTCCTGTGCTTGACCTTGGGGAGGTTCTGTAAGCCCACAAAACATTCAACAAAAGGTTATGCCAATCCCTAGGATTATCCTCCACAACCTTTTGTATACCTTTTTTCAAGGATTTATTGGATGCTTCAGCTTGACCATTGGCTTGTGCATAATAGGGTGTGGAATTAACAAGGCTAATTCCAAATTCTGCCACGAAGGACTTCACCATTCTCCCATCGAACACAGTCCCATTATCTACAGTAATGGTTTGTGGGATGCCAAATCTATGGATCAAGTCTTTAATGAACCCAATGACCTCTGTTTGGTCTCTGACCTTATATATGGCTTGGCTTCACCCACTTAGTGAAGTAATCAAGAGCCACTAGAATGAAACAATGATGCTTCAAGAAGGTGGGTGTATTTTTCCTATCATATCCATGGCCCATCCTCTAAATGGCCAAGGTTTCACTCTTGCATGTAGGTCGAGTTATGGGCACATGCCTTATTGTACCATGCTTTTGACATGCTCGGCAACCCTTTGCATATTCTATGCGTTTTAAGGATAGTTGGCCAATAGTAGGAATGCCTTCAAGCAACCATCTCATCTTCACACCAGTTGATGAGCACCACAAATGCCTTCATGAACCTCACCATAGTCATAATGCTTCTTTTGGGCCTAAACATTCCAAAGAATAAGCCATCTCCCCTTTATAGAGAGCATTACCATATACCATATATTGCATGGATTGCAATTTGACCCTTCTACTGGCCTTCGAAGATGGACCAGCCAAATACTGCATTATTGGATGTCTCCAATCTTGTTCTTGTAAGTCATTATGATTGACTTCCAAGATCACATTCCTTTTATTCAAAGATTGTATTAATCTCTGATATGTTGTTTGGCTTATGTCCCTTTGGGTATTATCCTTTCTCTTGAAGTTCAAAACTTTTTGAGCCACATCATTAGCTCTATTGTTCAAGAATCTTGGAACATGGGTTACATTTGCTATTTGAAACTGAGAAAGCAGATGTAATGCAACAACATAATATGGTAGGATGCTTATGCTTTGACACTTGAAAATCCCTTTCACTTGGTTAACCACCAATTGAGAGTCCCCAAATATGTCAACTGCATGTACTTGTAATCCAATGAGGATTTCTAGTCCCACTATTAAGGCTTCATATTCGGCCTGGTTATTGGAACAAGTGGCTTCATCCACTCTGAAACCATGTGTGGTTTCTACCCCTTGTGGAGATTTAATCACAACACCAATTCCAATTAAGTCATTGGCTTTCGATCCATCAAACCACATTTGCCATGGCTCAACATTAGCCATACCAAGCTCCATTATCTCTTGGCTTTCTGTTTGAGATGGATGATCTGCCAGAAAATTGGCTAAAACTTGCCCTTTTACTGCCCTTTGAAGGACATATTCTAGATGAAATTCTGATAAGGCTAGTATCCACTTGCCAATTCTTCCCTCAACATAGGTCTAGATAACATGTATTTAACCAAATCTGTGGTTGCAATTACCAAGATAGTTGTAGGTAAAAGATAATATCTTAATTTCATTGCAGCAAAATACAAAGCAAGACACAGCTTTTCAACAGCTGAATATTTACATTCACAAGCATTTAAAAACCTACTAAGGTAATAAATAGCTTGCTCTTTGCCTTCTTCGTTGTCTTGGGCTAAGAAAGCTCCCAATGAATCTTCTGCTGCAGCTATGTACAACTTCAAAGGCTTGTTCCCCTTTGGTGGTATCAGCACTGGAGAGTTGGCCAAGTAGGCTTTGATACCTTCGAAAGCACTTTGATGCTCTGCTGTCCACACAAATTCCTCTTCATCTTTTAGCCTTAACAAGGAAGAAAAAACTTTAGTCTTCCCTGCAGTGTTAGAAATGAACCTTCGAAGAAAGTTAACCTGCCCCAGGAACCTTTGTAATTCTTTCTTACTTGATGGAGGCCTAGCTTCAATGATGGCTTTAGCTTTATTCTGATCAACCTGTATTCCTTTCTTGTGCACTACATAACCCAAGAAGTTTCCAGATGATACACCAAAAGCACACTTAAGAGGATTAAGTTTCAACTTGAACTTCCTTATTCTTTCGAAAGCTGCTTCTAAATGAAACAAACGCTCCTCCATGGACTGAGATTTTACCACAATGTCATCAATATAACACTCTAGATGCCCTCTAATGAGATCATGAAAGATAGTGTTCATAGCCCTCTGATATGTAGCCCCAGCATTCTTCAGACCAAATGGCATTTTAACCCATTCGAATGTGCCAATATTCCCAGGACATCTGAATGCTGTCTTGTGGATATCCTCCTCTGCAATGCATATTTGGTTATAACCAGAGTGGCCATCCATCATTGATAAAACTTGATGCCCTGCTGAACTGTCTACCAACAGATCCACTATAGGCATAGGGTACTCATCTTTAGGAGTTGCTAGATTTAAGTTTCTGAAATCGATGCATACCCTCATTTTGCCATTCTTCTTAACTACAGGCACAATATTAGATAGCCATTCAACATACCTAGCTGTCCTAATAAAGTCTGCCTTGAGTAGTCTAAGAATTTCTTCCTTGACCTTCTGAATTACTTCTGAACTCATCCTTCTTGGTTTCTGCTTGTATGGCTTGAAATTAGGCTTCATAGGGAGCCTATGTTCCACTAATGATCTATCCAATCCTGGCAGTTCATTATAAGACCATGCAAAGCAATCTTTGTATTTCTTTAGAACAACCAATAACTGGTCTTTGTCCAGAACATTCAAGCAAGTACTTATATAGGTGGGCTGCTGCACAGAACCTTCCCCTAAATTCACTTCTTCTAAGGGGTCTTGTGTCTGAGAACTCATTGAAGCTTCTTCTTTGGTTTCTTCAACCTTCGAAGCAACCTTTTCGCCTTATTCTGCTCCTAGGTTCTTTAATTCGACATCTCTGCTCTCTTTCTCATAGACAAAATCATCCACAAGGCGTCTTCTTCAGATCTCCGGACTTTTGTTTCAATGTCCAATGCACAGTATTTCCCAAGGGTCAAACTTTTGACCTGTTGCTGCTCTTGTTTACAGCCAATTATCATGGCCTCTCTCTCCTACTTCTGAACTTTCTGGTCTATTGCTTTTACGTCCAATGATGAGAATTTAATCGAGCCAAGGACTTGGCTTCGTTTCTTCACCTCTTTGCCTATAACCAGGCATCATTGTCATCTTTCACGACAACCTCTTCATCAGCACTTTCTTGGACTAAGTGCTTCAGGTGTGTCACTTCCTCATCACCGCCACTTATTGAGCCATCGCTTTCCTCAAGATAATCCTGAGTGGTGTCACTCCCTCAATATACAACTTGGCTTCTGCAAAGTCTGCACAAGCTATGAAGGGTTGAGGATCTGCATCAATTTCCTCTGTCTCTCCATTGCCCAAAACCATTATGATTTTCTGATGCAAAGAAGAAGGCACACATTTGTTAGTGTGGATCCAATCTCTCCCAAGTAAAGCATTATATTTAGCATTGCTGTCGATTACGAAGAATGCTGTCATGCAGTCCCTGGTTCCCACACTCAAGTTAATGGGCAGAATCCCTTGAGCCATCTGTTTATCTCCAAAGAAAACCATGATGGTTGTCGGTTGGGATCAACTCGATTCTTCTTCCCTAGTTTCTTCAAAGAAGATTTTAATAAGTTTACCGCTGCCCCATTGTCTATTAGGACTCGGTTGACCAGATCCCATCAAAGAAAGCCTTGATGTACAAAGGCTTGACATGTTGGGTCATGGAATTCGAGGGATATTCAAAAGGATATGAGAGGTTGATGCTCACCTCTTCCTCGCTTTCACACTCAGTTTCCATTGGAGTAGCCATTCTAGGAGCATCCTGTACCATACTCACTTGTGACTCTTCACTAGAGACAGGAATTGGATCCATGTCTTGGTCACCCTGGTCCTCACTTCCAGCCTGGAATTCATGAGGCAGTATGTGTACCACATTGACTGATACAGGGGGAAATGAGCCAAATTGGATGGCTGACTGTGCCTTCTTCTCCTCTTGGCTACCTTGCTCAGTGTCTTCAGCAGCATCCTCCATGCTGCACTCTGGTACTTTATTGATAACTGATCCCTTCGAAGGATCCTTCTCAACTGGTTCTTCAGTCAGAAATGTTTGTTCAACCATGAAGGCTTCGAACATTTCTTCTTCTGCCATTTCCTTCTTTTGGCTCATGCCAATCTCTTCTTTCGTTTCGCTATCACTTTCCATCAGAGCCTTCTCCAACCCTACCAAACTAGACTTCTCTCTGGCCTTTAGTTCAGAATGAACCTGGGCCAACTGTTCTTTGCTACAAACCACTTTGCTTTGTAGAGTCGGTTTTGGAGTATGGTCTGACTTCGAAGTTTTTCCTTCTGTCTTGACCGGAAGAACTCTCTCCACTTTCTTTCAGATCTTCTTTGGTATTGGGTGTACTGCTGTGAATCTTCCTCCTTTGTGATCTGAAATAATCGAACCATATTTGGTTCCTTTGTCTTTGGGTGTTTCAAAGAATACCCGCTTGTTCGAGCCACCAAAGGAGGCTTGACCATCTGCTTAGGATTCCAACATCTCTCGGCAGACACTTCCCTAGGTTTGTTTTGCATTACAAACCTGCGAACCTGTGTACCCAAGAGCTTACTGACTCAGATGTTGAATCACCTTTTTCTACCTTCGAAGCCATCTTCGAAACTGGTTGTGGAGGTAAGTGCTTGGTTCTGGTCTCATGTTTCGAGCCTGATTCTGGCCTTTGATGGAGGTGGCCATTTTTTGTTCTGTGTGAGGTTGGTCTAGGGGGCCAATCTCTAGCTTTAATCCCATAACCTGAACTACTCTCCAATCTTCTTTCAGAATGTTTGCTCTCCATTCTGTAGTAGTTAAGTGGCCTAGACTCATACAAGGGCCTCTTGCCTTTAGCATGTATTCTGTCAACTGCAGGCTCAACCACTAATGGTCGCCGTCACTACTAGCCTGCACGCCTTTTGTTGTAAGCGTTGGTTGATTTAGGACGTCTCTGAACATCCCTATAGTATTGCTTCCCATCAATTGGAAGCCCCTTCAACCATTTGTAGCTTAATCTGCATCTGGGACACATCCTCTGCATTACAGCTGCTTCCAAGGAATCGTCATCCAGTACTTCTTCATCAGAGTGTTCCTTCTGATGTGAGAAACCTTGTCCAATAACTGGTGGGTTTCTAGTCTCCTTCTTGGCAGTTGTCTGGTTGGCAATATGCATTTGCACATTGACCTCTTCCAATTCCTACATAGATAGATTCTGAAAGTTTGGTACAACCACATTAGCCGCGCTTTCTCCAACTTCTGGAAACGGGTTACTGTCAATCCCCATGGCTTTTTCTGTTCTGGCTAGGAACTTCAAACTTCCTTTCCGAATTTGCTCTTGGATCCTGTCTCGAAAAACAATGCAGTTTTTAGTCGAGTGAGACCAAGAATTATGCCATTTACAGTATACTTTTCCTTTAAGTTCATCTGGAGATGGCAGTTTTACTCCTTTTGGTAACTTAAGGAAATTGGCTGCAAGCAAATGATCAAAAATGTTATCTGCTTTTGTTAAATCGAAAGAGTACTTTTTGTGAAAGTCTTTCTTTTTAAACTGCTGGTCGATGGTTGTATCCTTATGAATTAATGCTTCACAGATTACAGGTTCTTTGCCCACAATCTCTGCTGCATCGATCTCATAATTGGGATCTCTATAATACGTCTTATACGAAGCATTATTTCGATCTTATTCCTCCTCTAGTAATGCTTCATAACGAGACACCTTATAGGTTAATTCGACCAAATCCTCGAATTCAGTTGAGTCAAACTTCTTTCGAAGCCTGAACTCTAAACCGTTTTGAGCCAATCTTACAAATTCTGGCTCTGGAAGGATGACTCTACATTTATTTCGAGCCCTTTTAAATCTGGCAATAAACTGAGTAGCCTTTTCTTCAGGCCTTTGACTCAATCTTGCCAAGTCTGCCATGGACACCTCTAGCTCCGATTGGAAGAATTGGGCATGAAATGCCTCTTCCATTTTTTGCCAAGTTTGAATGGAGCCAGGTGTAAGGTTGATATACCATACAAATGCTCCCCCAGTTAGAGAATTTGGAAATAATCTCAATTTCATGTAATCATGATTAGTGAATTCACCACATTGAGCAGCGAATCTGGCAATATGCTCTACTGTTGATTGATTTCCAGTTCCATAGAATAGGGTAAAATCTGGTATTCTGAATCCTCTTGGGTATTCATGTACCCTATCTACCCATTCTGGGTATGGTTTTCTGTATACAGGAGTCTGGACCCCCCGAGCCATCGGTCCACACATCTCCCTAACAATATCAGCAATTTGGTCCCTAGGGACCATATTTTGTGCTTGCTGAACCACTACTGGAGGGACAAACACAGGGTTTGGTGGACAAACTTGCGCCTGTGGTCCTCTTGGTCCATAAGGTGGTACATTTGGGACTGGTTGCCCCTGTGGTGCAGGTTGTTGTTGGGGGTATGGGTAACCCCTTTGAGCCTGTCCTGTGAAAAGACCTGTGAAAGGTGCGGAACAGGTGTTGTGTCCCTTCCATTTGTGGGAAAACCTTCCAACCCCCCGGGTATAAATTCGAATAAGGGATTATTATACCCCCTAGTGCCAGGTATGGCTTCGAACATGGGATTTGCCACCATTCTTATGCCAGTTTCTTGTACTTGGCCAGATCCACCAACTTGTGTGGCTTCATTGTTGAGTACTGAGGCATTTTGGCCTACTACAGGCCTCAAAATGGGTTCATACCAAGACTGAGGCGATGGTCTTTCATAGTTCTGAGTACTAATCTGACCATTAGATTGTCCATTAACTTGCATAGGCTGTTTTTCTCTAACCAATCTTTGCTGAGGGACATTTAAAATTTCCTCTGTGCGTCTTGTATTTGTTGGTTGATGGTTATTCATTCGATCCAAAAAGGATGTTGCCCACCTTTCCATTGTGTTCATTAATTGTTGTCCCATAGCATCTACTAAGCCATCCCACGGATTTGTTGGCTGAGTAGATGGAACGGTGGATGGTCCAATTCCTTGGTTTCGTCCAATATTATGAACATATGGTTCTTGTCCAGAAGTACTGGTCTGTTCGACCAAAGGTTCTGATAGCATAGGAGTCTCCACAGGATGTGTTACCATATTCTCCTCTGGATTAGGTATCTCTACCTCTCCTTCTACGCCTTCTTCCAAGCGTTCATTTTCTCCTTGTCGTCTTCGTCTAGCCATTTTAACAAGTCCCATCGGCGCCAAAAATATATGTTGGCTTTTGGCTTTTCAAGGGTATTTTTGTAAATGCAAGCGTGCGGCAAGGATCAATCAGTCCTTACAGCAATTATAATTGCCAACCAATTATCAGACGATTGTGCTTTAGTTCTTTCAAATTTCAATGAAGAGGACTTTTACGATGGCTTGACTTGGGAGAAATTAAGAGAAATAAGCATTAATATGAAGAACAATCAAGTATTTCATTAAAATGAACACTTACAATAGTCCAAACTCAAATCAAGAGGTTTACAAAGAATATCTACTTGAATTTACTTGAAACTACTCCTATGAATCGAAGTGCAGTGCGGGTATTTAAAGTGCAGGTATTTAAAGAACAGGTATTTAAAGTGCAGGAATTTAAAGTACAGGAAATGAAAAACTGGAAAAGAAAATATGAAGTAAAGACTGGTTTGTATGATCTGAGTCTGGGGCCTTTTCTGAGGGCTTCCCTGCTATTTATACTTGTCAAAGATGACCTTCGAACTGCAATTCAAACCGTCGAACTACTCCTCCATGATCGCTGATCATGCTGCCTTAGAAGTAGTCCCACTACGCCATCTCTTGCAGTTGAGCTTCCCTCCTGTATTTGAATTTGAATATGAGTAACCGTTGAAGCCACGTCACCTTGTATCTCTTTACTGATCTAGTGCTACTCAGATCACGTGAGAACCAATGTTCATTGCCACGTGTTCGATCAGGATCGAAGATTTGAATTATCTTCCCATAATACCCTTATTCTGCCACGTGTCAAACTGTGATTTGGCTTTTACAAAATATGTAGCCAACAGGTGGCGGTTCTTGAGTTGGATGCTCTTCCTCTATTTCTGGCTCAATTTCATTAGGATTAGCATCATCTTCTACATCTTCAATAGGTGGCTACACATCTCCCCCATTTTCATCATCAACTGAAGATGAAGGAGATGGATCTATGTCAATGAGATCATTAGTTTTTGGCTCCGGTTGATCACCTTTGCCAAAGTCTTCAATTGTTTGGTCTTCAAGAAACACAACATCACGGCTTTGAATGACTTTCTTGTCGACCGGATCCCACAATCTATACCCGAATTCATCACGCCTATAGCCAAGAAAAATACATTGTCTTGACTTACTATCAAGCTTGGACCTCTCATCCTTTGGAATGTGAACAAAAGTTCGGCAACCAAACACTCTCAAGTGCTCATAAGACATATATTTGCCAGTCCAAACTCTTTCAGGAACATCACCATTCAAAGGATAGCAAGGAGACAAATTGATCACGTTAACCGCTGTACTCATTGCCTCACCCCAAAAGGATCTTGGCAATTTAGCTTGTGAAAGCAAACACCTTATTCTTTCTACAATGGTGCGGTTCATCCTCTCGGCAACACCATTTTGTTAAGGAGTCTTCTTAACTGTCTTTTGGTGCCGAATACCTTGGCTGCGACAATACTCATCAAATGGCCCAATGTATTCACCACTATTATCTGATCGGATGCACTTCAATTTCTGTCATGTTTCTCTTTCAACCATGGCCTGAAAATACTTAAATACTTCTAGAACTTAATCTTTAATTTTTAGTAGAAAAGCCCAAACTTTCCTTGAATAATCATCAATGAAAGTAACAAAATAAGGTGCACGACCATGTGTTCTAACTTTTAAAGGACCACAAACATCTAAATGAATCAACTCCAAAACATTTTCTTTTCTAGAAGTAACATTTTTATGAAAAAAAACTCTATGTTGTTTACCCGCCAAACAATGAACACAAGTTTTGAGATGTGTACCTTTCAAACCGGGTAGAAGCTCTTTCTTGAACAATACTTGCAGCCCCTTTTCACTCATGTGGCCAAGCCGCTTGTGCCACAATTCGGTAGAAGTATCATCTTCAAGTGCATTGACAACACCTTTACAAATTTTTCCTTGCATCGAATAAAGTGTATGAGTCTTCTTGCACTTAGCCACCACTAAAGAACCCTTTGTGAGCTTTCATATTCGATCACCAAATTTGCTGTTAAAGCCTTCATCATCTAGCTTCCCAGTAGAGATCAAATTGAAGCGAATGTCGGGAACATGCCTCACATCTTTAAGCAACAATTTACAGCCCAAATTTGTTTCCAAGCAAACATCACCTATGCCGATAATCTTGGACAAACCTTCATTACCCATTCGAACAGAACCATAATCTCCTGCAGTGTAGGTAGTGAAGAAATCAACGCGAGAAGTCACATGAAAAGAAGCACCAGAATCAATCACCCAACTGCTCTCTTGGCCCACAAAATTGATACAATCATCTTCACAAACGACCATGAGATCATCGGTAGTAACTGCCGTTGTGTCTTCTTACTTCTTATCCATACTTTTGTCATGCCTTTTCTCCTTATTCTTGAGCTTTCAGCATTCCCGCTTCATGTGCCCTTTCTCATGGCAATAATAACACTCAACATCTTTCTTTGAAAAAGAACCATCTCTTGACTTATCACACCTTTGATCACGACCATGAGAAGTCTTACTTCTCCCCTTTGTTTTGCTTCGGCCTTTCACAACAAATGCTTCCGAATGAGAGGAACCGGCTGATTTTCTATCATAAAGACTCTCTAATTTTTTTCATAAATTATGTGCCGAAGTTTCAGTAGCAACATGATGAAATACACTGTCATCAATCCATTGACGGATAACACCAACGGCTTTTCGATTAAGCCTCTTCCACTCATTATCTTTCATACCTTCGGGTTTGCCACTATCACTCTCAATAGGCACATACAAGTCTTTACAAAATAATAGGTCCTCCATTTTAGTTTTTCAAGTTACCCAATTGCTTTTATTGAAGTTAGACATACGACCCACATTTCCCTCCATTGATTTACACAAATAAATAGATCCAAATAAACCGTAAGCTTTGATACCAATTGTTAGGGAAAATCGATGATTCCTCACAAGTAAATCAATTAATGGGAATAAAAACTAATGTGAAAAAATTAAATCAAAAGCAACACAAGAATTTTACGTGGTTCCCTCAATGTGAGGTATGTCCACGGGATCGAAATCCGATTCCACTATCAACCAAATAAGTTCTAAACGATTACAAACGAGACACTAATGGTCTCACAAAACCACCCTTAGGTGAATTTCAAATAATCATAAATAAATAAGAGTAAAGATCTCACTAAATAGATGAACCAAAATCTTCAAAATTAGAATTGAAGAAGACCCAAAATAATAACCCAAATCAACCTCACCAAAGCATCTAGCCGAAGATGCATTGAAGAAATTCCAAAGCACCAACGAACTAGCAAATCAACAGCCGCACTCACTACAGGAAATGACACTTTTGGCGACCAAAATATTGGTCGCCAAAAGCCCCATTTTTGGTCGCCAAATGTGATTAGCGACTACTTTTTTTGGTCGCCAAAGTCGTCGCCTATACTCTGTCGGCGATAGTATTGGCGACTAAAATATTTTTGGTCGCTGAAAGTGAACGTTTTGGCTACTAAAGTCTGCTTAGTCGGCAAAGGTTATATTTTGGCGACTAAAATATTAGTCGCCAAAAGTGAACATTTGGCTACTAAATCTGCTTAGTCAGCAAAGGGTATCTTTTGGCGACTAAAATATTAGTCGCTAAAAGTGAACATTTGGCTACTAAAGTCTTCTTAGTCGGCAAAGGGTATCTTTTGGCGACTAAATATTTAGTCGCCAAAAGTGTTCAATAAAATTAATTTGATTTTCAAATGACTAAAAATTTTAGTCGTAGATAAGTTTTAGTCACAAAATGTGTAACATTTAGGGACTAAATAATTTAGTAGCCAAAAAATTATTTTTCATTTTATTTTATTTTTGGCTACTAACTATTTGGTAGCGGAAAGTCTTCATTTATTTTTAGCTACTAACTTTTTAGTCACCAAAACTCTTTGGGTTCTTTATGACTACCAAATATTTAGTCACTAAAAATATTAATTTCCTTTTTGGCTACCAATTCGTTAGTCACTAACAAATTCAATTCTTTTTTTTTCTTGGATAAACATTTAATTGCCAAAAACTTTATTTTGTGTTTTTTTTTATTATAATTAATTTTTTCACAACCTGTATTTATTTCGTGCAACCAGAATCCTGTATTTAAACAAAATAATACATATATCTATTTCTATTTCGTTTCAACAATACAAAAATTTGATCTTTTAACATCAAATTCTATACAAATCAAATACAATCCAACCCAAAATAATAATTCCATACAAACACAAAATCATACAAAAAAGACATCCTCTGTACAAAAAATTCTACATCAAATGTCATTTACAGAATATTTTGAAGGTGTAAACATGATGGGAAAATTAAATTTATTTAATAAAATACTTGCTTAATTTAACATACAATCAAATTTGCTAGAGCAATCCCAATAATGTCTCGGTTTGTTGCAATGTCCAATCCTGAAAGTGAATAAACATTTAAATCAGAGGCCTTTGATCTTGGGTCATCCACGCACCTTCCATTAACAACCCCAAACAAACTGTGTCCTGAAGTTATCTTGAAAAGCTCCTAAAATGACAAAAAATTTAGGAGCACTTAGAATCTGTATGACCATCATATACTAGTATTTTCCCCCATGATATGGAACTTCCATTTGCTGCTTCAATAGAGCATAAAATAAATAAATGAATAAATAAATTGAGTACACAATACATATAAGAATAAATAACAATTAAACATTACTTTGTGCATGAAAATATAAGAATACCACCACTCAAATTAATGAGAATCATATTATGACTCCTGAACTTCCTCCATTTGTCAAATCAGAAACCAAACAGTCTTCTCAAATTCTATTATGACTCCTGAACTTCCTCCATTTGTCAAATCAGAAAAATTAAATTAGATTAAATACAAATCTTCACTCAACTCAGTTCATTTTAACAACTTAGCCCAATTCTCCTTTCCTTTTTATTTATTTATTTATTTATTGTTGGGTACTGGCAATAAAACAACAAAGCCTAGTTGATGTAGCATTAAAAGCCTCTGATAACTCGTACATGAGTAAAACATTTTCAACTGAAATGTCCTGGAGAAAGAAAAATAAAAATAATCAATTTCAGTTCGTGATATTCATTGACTCACCTGTGCAATGGCATTCTCACAAAGACGTTTGAGACCTTCCAAAAGATCTTGATCACCGCTCGAGAAGCTCCCTGCAATATCTAAATTGACATCCACTGATCCTGTGTATATGTATCTGCAAGCAAAAAGAAGGTACATTTATCCTAAAAACATTTTCCACCATCCATGTGTTGATTTGAAGACAAAGTGAACCAAAAGGAAGGTACATTTAAGCTTATTAGCAAAGGTCACCAAGTGTGTGCGTGTGTGTTAAGATTCACCAAGTGCGTGTTAATCAACGGCAAGCTTAATCACCACCCAATCCTCAATTTAGTAAAACAAGAAAAATAATTATATGCAAGGCTCATTTCTCAATTCAGAAGGGAAAAATGATAAATTTGAGACCTATGTTACATGGACTCTTCAAAATAAATGAAATACCCGTGTCGGACACCCGACACTCGGACAAGGGTATGGGATATGTGTCGACTACTTTTCAACGGACACTTCTTATATAATTGTATATAACACTATTATTATATGTGTATATTGTTGTATAATTGCTATAAATGTCTTTTTAACACTATAAGAATTAATAAAATGTTAGTTTCAAAATAAAAAATAAAAAACTAACCAACCAACCACTCACACGAAACAAAACGGGTTAAAAATCTCAACAAAAGGTTGAACTAGACTTTTCAACCACTCACACGAAATAAAACTGCAGTATTTGAACTAGACTTTTCATACCCTACTTTGTTTGTGGTGAGATTCCACAACAAAGTAGATCAAAATCATAGTCTTTTTGCATCCACCAGCCTTGCCCCAATCCCCTACATTGTATACCCAAGAAAGAAAATCTGGTTTTATACCTACATAAGAGCAACCATCAGAGTTAGAATTAAGTCTATCTCTCAGAGGAGGCAGCTGAGAGAGCCTACACTTCCCTCATGAGTTCAAGAGGGAACAATAGAATTCCAATATCACAAACAGGATGCAATGGTTTAGGCAAGACTTCCAGAGGTTCATGCTATGTAGCATTGTACAATCATAAATCAAGTCCGCATTATTAAAATAAAAATAGAACTAAATTGCAACACAATAGATATATATATATATACCTGTCATATGTGGCATTTCATATGTGTAAAGCCAAAATTCCACCTCAAAGTGCACAGCACTTTCCACCTCAAATTTGACAAAGCCAAAACAGAAACCCTGCTGCTGTAATAAAAAGACAATAAATAAAAGTTAGAAGGCCTAGAGAGGAACAGATCTTGACTGACAACTCAAAAAATTTAACCTCCTAATGGGTAAGTAATATGGAAGTTTGAAGTACCAAAGGCAACATGAAATAAAAGTGTAAGTGGATATCTGGAGGACATTTCTAATCATAAAGCCAGTAATAAAAGAATAATGAAATAGATGAGGCAGCAGGGTCAACCAGAAATTTCAGTAAATATATCGTTATCTAGGTGGCCTTGAAGTTTGAGCAACCAATCCAACTAAAATCATTAACGACTATTTCAGTAACGTAAGATAGAGGGACTTCCATATGGTAGAGTCATAAATTAGGGCAAACACTAGATTTCCCATCAGAAAATTACTTCAACTGGTTCAACCTCAAACTTTCTTTTTAAAGACACCGAAAACATAGTTACCTTGAAAAATAAATGAAAAATTATATCACCCAAATTGTTGACACCAAGTAAAAATGACAAACAAATGTATTTGAAACTTTTAAGTCTTACCATTGTGTTTAAAACAATCTTAGCCTTTGTCAAATCGTTGGTCAGCATTCAATGAAAACATTATTTGTCTTCAAACAAATCACCCAACAAAGATAGCATTCAAATCGGTGGTACGTGCATTCATTGAAACTTGTAAGTCTTACCATTGTGTTTTTCAAATCAGTTAAAAATAATTCTTTTGTAGTTTATATTTAATTCAGGACTATGCATAATTTTATATCACAAAACTGAACATAAATGTTTCTATAATACAAGTGTCGAACAGGCCTTGACTCTCACAGGCATCAAATTAGGGATCAAATAGATTTTATTAACCAGATAGCCTTAATACCCATTTGTATGTGAGCTGCATTCTCAAAAAATGTTGGACATCACTCTTGCAAAGAGATTCAAATTAATGTAAAAGTTGAAGAACAATATAACAAAAACAAACCTTGCATAGAGGACTCTTAACAGAGGAAGGTGGGCAAGAATGCTTGTTAGCAACCACTTTGGTCCAATGTACAATGCAATTGTAGCAAAACTTATCTGCAATAGAAAAATAGTACGGTTAGCTTAAGAAATGAATAACAATATGAATGTTTACAATCTTACATCTATTACATGGTGAATGTCGTCTATTATTATGAGTCCATTCCAATGTGTCAAATGTAGCATCTTTCATGGCTCTTTTGAAACCAATGACAACATTTTACTTTTGAGCAAAAGGGAATAACCATTTCCATTTGAATTAGCACAGGATTAAACTACATACAAATCATTCACACCAATCACAGCAAACCCTCTTCAAAGTCTGAAAAAACCCAGAAAAGTTGTTTGGCAAATTGTTTATGAAAATGATGGGTATTTTTTCAAAAAAATTCATTTTTTTTCTTGGAAAACAAAAAAACGAAAACCATAGTAAACATGCCCAAAAATACAAAACCCAAAAACAGAAGTTGTGATTCGCAGTAGGGGTGGGCGCGGATCGGTTGCGGCCATGAAACCTCCAATCCGTCATCCGTCCGCCAAATTGGCGGATTGGTGAAAATCAATCCGCATCCGTCCGCCAATCCGGCGGATGCGGATTTGGCGGATTGGCGGATGGATGCGAATCGGTTTGGCGGTTTGAAATTTTACAAATTTTCAACATACCAAAAAATAAAACCCAGGAAAAAATTCAATTAATATCACTGAAATTAAAAAAAGAAAAAACCCAAGAAAAAATTCAATTAACATCACCCCACTTTGTTGTTTTGTGTGTATAACCCAGGAAAAAATTGAATATTCAAATATTCACTGTATATTGGAACATACACTGTATATTGAATAAACATCACCCCATTTTTGAGTAATGAATATACACTGTAATTTGAGTAATGAATATTCACATAGTTGTTTTATTTGGAACATACACTGTATATTGAATATTCACTAAGTAAGATTAATAAACAAGATTAACTATGTTAAGTAACTATGTTGGCTACAGCAGAATGAATAAGCAGTTTACATCACCCCACAGCAGTTTACAGCACATCAATTGGATTAACTAGTTTTTTTTTTGATGACCAATTGGATTAACTAGTTAACATCACCCCACAACAGTTTACAGCAGAATGAATAAGCACATCAATTGGATTAACTAGTGAACTTGCTTAACATAGTTATGCTATCAATTGGATTAACACTCAGAATTCAATTAACACTCAGAATGAATAAGAAGGATATTAGTTCACTGACTAATGAGATTTTAAACTAAGTAAGATGAATCAGTAAGTTTAAACTAACTAATGTTCACTAAGTAAGATTAACTATGTCAAGTAACTATGTTGGCTACAGCAGTTTACTCAGAACTCTTTAAAATCAGAACTATGTTAAGTAACTATGTTCCAAAATCAGAACTATGTTGGCTACAGCTACAGCAATTTACTACATTACTCAGAACTATGTTAAGTAACTATGTTCCAAATAAAATCATCAGTTAAGTAAAGAACTCTTTTATAGACTGAAACATCTACAGCCACATATTTGTTCAATCTTTGTTGATAGCAGAACTATGTTGGCTACAGCAGTTTACTCTCAAATAGCATTTTACTCAGATAGCATAAATATGTTAACGTAAATCTATATGCAGGAACTAGTTAGGCCATGTTGTGATGGAAAATATTGAAAAGTTAGTCTGTTTTATATAAATAATTTCATAGAATAATTGGACTCATCATAATTAATTTTAAAAATCTTAATTTAATGTTGAAAACCACACATGAACTTGCAGACATATAGTTCTAATTAAACTATTTTGTTTATTGAACTAAATAGGAATTTATAAACCCCTCATAGCTAACTTTATGCAAAACTTCTTGTCCTGTGTAATGTATTTTCTGATCCAATCAAAATTCTAGCCAAAATGAAAAAGGAAAAAGAAAAAAAAAATGATGATTCTTCTAATAGGAAATAGTATTGTAATCCTTGTTTTTAAAAATTTAGCTCATGCACATCTATTTTCTTCAATCAATCAAATAAGTATTTTTAGACTTCCAAGACATCAATAAGCAATTTAGACTTCCAAGATTTTTTAGGAAATAGTATTATAATCCTTGTTTTTAAAAATTTAGACTTCCAAAGACATCAATCGCAAGTATTTTTAAGAATTTCAACATTACTTATTTCCTTTGTTCTCCTTCGTTCTTCACTCCTACCTCCAATTCTTCACATATATATGTCTATCTTGCATTATCGTGGCAATATTTGTAACAATATGATTTAATGTATGTAACAATAGTTTAGTTTCAAATTATTGATTATCAAGATCAAGAAATTATTTATAACAAATCTACACTTTCACTTTGTTCAATGAATCTGTTAATTACAAAACAGATAAAAAACCAAATCGAGATTCAGAAGAGATTGTTCCAAACCTCTCTCTCGTGGTTTTCTCTCAGATTCCTTTCAAGAGAACCCTTAACACTTGTGTATCAAGTTTGGAACAAAACAGATAATAATAGATTAGATAATAATCTGATAATAACAAAACAGATAATAAAAAAAAAATCTATTTATTTCGTAACTCAGTTAAGATTCAAAAGAAGAAAAAGAAGAAGGAGAAGGAGAGAGAGAGAGAGAGAGAGAGAGAGAGAGGTACCTCAAGAACTCGATTCTGATCAAGGAGTGTAGTAGATCAGAGATCGATCGATCTAACCATCTATTTCGTTTTAGAACTGCAACAAAAAAAAAAAAATAGATTAGACTCAGATCAGAAGAAGAGAAGAAAAGAGCAGAAGCGGAAAGTAGAGAGAGAGCGAGAGAGATACCTGTAGATCGATCGTCGACGCCGTGTAGATCAATCGGCGACGGCGTGTAGATGATCGGCGACACCGTATAGATCGTCCGACGATGGGTAGGGTAGAGAGAGAGAGAGAGAAAGAGAGAGAGAGAATGGCTGTCTTCGAAAATTAGGGCAAAATGACGAGAGGAGGATGCATCAGAAAGGAAAAGGGGGGAAAATGAGTATATCAGCCGAAAATTAATAAAAAAAATATATATTTAAATATATGTAACAAATATATATGTAACAAATATAAGGAATAAAAGTAACAAATATATTTAAATTATATTTAAATAAAAATATAAGTAATAAAATTATAAATTTAAAAAATTAAAAATATTAAATTATCTTAAATATTTGTCCTAATATTTTTTTTTACTGAAAAATATAATAATATATTGTAAAATCTTATTTTCTTATATTGTTATATTATATATATATATATAAAATAAGAAAGAAAAGAAAGAAAGAAAATTTAAAAAAAAGAAGGAAAAAATTAATACTAAAAAATATTTTAATGAAAAATATTTTGTAGAAGTAGGGGTAATATATATTTTATTGAAAAATATTTTTCACTAAAATAAAAGTTAATTTTCTGTAGTCAATGAAAAATATTTTTCTGCAGCCTTTTTTTTATTACTAAATATCATGAACTAAAGAGAGAAGAGAGAGATAAAGAGAGAAGAGAGAGAGAGCGAGAGAAGAGAGATGAACAAGAGAGACAGAGACAAGAGAGATGAACAAAAGAGACAGAGAGAGATAGAAAAAGGAGAGAATAGATAGATGTGTGAGAGACAGAGAGAGAGAGACAGACAGATAGACAAACAGATAGACAGATAGATGAGTGAAGGCCTTGAATGCCCAGCCCCCTGCTTTGCTCGCCACTCCCATCTCCAGAGTAGAATTTAAATTATAGTAGAATTTTAACAACAACTTCTATAGTAGAATTTTTTTTATGTGAGATTGATTACCTAATGTTGTGATATCTTTGAGTAAAAGTTACATAATCGTTCCCCAAGTAAGGAGATGGGTTAAATTGAGTTTAAATTGTTATAGCAATAGGTAAATGCTAAGAGTAAAAAGGTATGAAATTGAAAGTTATAATTCTATTGTGAATGATTTTTTAATTTTTGTGAATTGTAAGAATTTGTTGGGTATAGTTACTCTAGAAAAAATTGTAGGCATATTCCATCGCCAAATCGAAGAAAGAATAAAAGAATGGGGAGGAAAGGTAGATCCATAAAGATGAGGAAGTTCATGATTAATTAAGAGATAGATCATGTAATGGTATTGAAATTATATGGGAACCACCATAGATGCAACAACAATAACTAATAACCAATATTTGGTAGTTTGAATAACCATCATTTTTATTTCATATGCATGTTTACTATAATGGTTTACTATAATTATGTAACGTCTCCCTCCAAATTTAAATTAACAATAGTGTTTGATTATTGTTAACCGTGTATAACGTAAAAATAATTTTAAAAAGTTGAAAAAATTAATTATTAAAAAATTAAGAAAAAATTTAAAATCTGAAATAATATCAATAAGTCACACAAATAATTGGGATATTTTGTATTTTATTTGTGAATTTTGATTTATTCTTAATTTATTAGTGTTATTGAAATATGATGATGTAAAAAGTACAAATAGTTTAATTGTACTTTTCATCTGAAAATAATAGCCTATTTTCAGAATTTAATTTCTTTTTATAATACAATTATTACATTTTAAAAATATTAATTTATAAAAATTACCTTTTCATAGTATATTTTTTTAGAAATATCAATTGTCATAATTGTAATTTTTTTATTATTAATGGATTTAAAAAAAGGACAAAATAAGAAATTCATATTATTTTAATAATTAATTTTTTTTAAAAATTAATATTTTTGGATGATGGGTGTACAACCTCTTAATTAAAAAAAAATAATAATATAAATAAAACTAGGTTTACAAAGATTAAAAATATAAATAAAAGATTAAAAATTAATTTTTTTTCATTTTCATTCGGCTACCAAAGATTTAGTAGCCGAAAGTAGGTTTTTAGCGACTAAAATAATTTTGGTCGCCGAAACTTGACATTTGGCGACCAAAACTTTGGTCGGGAAAGATTAAAAATTAATTTTTTTTATTTTCATTCGGCTACCAAAGATTTAGTAGCCGAAAGTAGGTTTTTAGCGACTAAAATAATTTTGGTCGCCGAAACTTGACATTTGGCGACCAAAACTTTAGTCGGGAAAGATTAAAAATTAAATTTTTTTATTTTCATTCGGCTACCAAAGATTTAGTAGCCGAAAGTAGGTTTTTAGCCACTAAAATAATTTTGGTCGCCGAAAATTGACATTTGGCGACCAAAACTTTGGTCGGGAAAGATTAAAAATTAAATTTTTTATTTTCATTCGGCTACTAAACAATTTAGTAGCTAAAGGTACCTCTACGGCTACTAAATTTTTTTTTAGTCGCCAATTGTGATATGTTTAGCTACTAAAAATTTTTTTAGTCGCCAATTGTAATATCTTTAGCTACTAAATTTTTTTTAGTAGCCAATAATCAACATTCCCCTACTAAAAAAAATTAGTAGCTAAAAAGTTGACTTTTGCCGACTAAAATTTTTTTTGGTAGCCAATTCCATGACTTTTGGCGACTAAATTGGTTTTAGTAGCTAAAAGTGATCGGCAAAAATGCTTTTTCTTGTAGTGACTACTTCCGAAAAGTGGAACAGATTTGTAGCAACCTCATAGCACCGAATAAATCATACCAGGCCCTATCTCACCAAAATCAATTAGCTGCAACCATGTGCATCGAAAACAAATACAATATATTATATATATTGTTAAATCTTGAATTTTGTAATCAAACTTAATTGTATCTAAATTGAATTAGGTTTTCATAAATATAATATATAAAAATATATTATACCTAAACTAAGTTAAATTAAAATTCTTTAACAAATCAATTGGATCCCAAACTCTAATAAGGAGGTATACCCAACAAACCATAGTACAAAGACCCATCAATGATTTCATTGATGAAGACCCATCTATGGGCGAAGAAGGTAGAAGAGTCGAAGTTGCAGCATGATGGAAATAGATTGGGGGCTGAGGTGCTGCGATTCAATGGAGCCAGAGAGGTGTGTGACAATAATATTAGATTTTCCTTCTTTCTAGTTTTCTACCTAGAAGCTTTAGCAATATTCTATCTATTTGTAAGGCTTGTTGATACCTCTGCTTTGAATGATTTTTAGTTCTAACATAGAAAATGACTTTCACTTTATAGGTTAAGGTTTGAATTTGATTATCTATGCATATGTGAATTGATGAATATATTTGAAGATCTCTCTGACCAAATAGTTTTGAGGATTTTTTTTTGCTGGGTTGAGTTTCTTGGGGAAAGTGGGTTTGTTTTTGACTTTTTGATTTTTTACTATTTTAATTTGGAATTAAAAAGTATGTTTAGATTATTTTTTTTGACTTTTATAAGAAAAAAAATAAAATGAGAAATATGACATTTTGGCTTAATTTTAAAACTTTGGTTTTTTTTATTTTATTTTATTTTATTTTTTTTGACTTTTGTAGGTTATCTCATCTCTTTATTTTTTATACGTTTTTTAAAAAAATTAAAAAAAAAATCAACTTTTAACCTATTGCTTGTTTTGGCAATTCGGCTAAAAGTTATTTTATTGGTTTTTCTACTTTTTTTAGTCACATTATTTCTTTATTTTTTTACACATTTTTTATAATAATAAAAAAAAAACTAAAACATTAATTTTTAACATATTTTTCAAAAAAAATTTTAATTTATTTTATCTTTAAGGACTAAAAAGGCCACCAATCTCATTTTAGTCCATGGTCAAACAAAAATGTTAGGGATTCTAAAAGTTCTACCAAATGTCTTATATGAGTGTGATACTCATACCATGTGAGTCATACAATCATGTAAAATATTTGGTAAAATTTTTAATAAAATTTTTGAGACCTCTAGCATTACTTATGGTCAAATGATAGCTTAAGAAAAAATACGATAGAATTATGTGTTGGGTAAAAGTTGGGTGCAGATGGAGTAGGGGTGGTAATGGTGGTATAGACGGTTGGGTTTGGGGAGGAAGAGATTGTTACAAGGGTAAGGTGGGCATTTTAGAAATGTGTTGCCAACGTCAGCAATGTCTGTTAGGTCCATAGACGGCCATTACAAATTTAGACAGTACAAAACAAAGTTGTCATCAGTATATTGGTTTCATCTGATTCAGATCAGTTTAAAGCATAGGTTTTGGTAGAGTGGTGGTTTGGGAAGAATGCAAGGTTGTACTGGGATTGGATGGGTGGGTTCATTGACAATTACAAATCATGTATGCATAAACATAGGTGAATCCAAGTGGAGTGGTAGATTATTGATACATAAATGTACGAAAAATTTTAATATTGTAATTTGTTATCCATCTAAATAATTTGCTTATGTTTGTTGACTAAATTTGACCAAAAAATATATATATATATTTTAGTCATTGTATTATATTTAATATAAATGTACGAAAAATATTTAAAATATTATTTTTCATAAACTTTAATGATTAAAATATAATTTTTTAATCAAGTTTACTAATAAAAGTAGTGAAATGGTTTAGATTGAGAATAAATAAAAATAATAATAATTTAAATTAATAAAATTAAAACTCAACCATTATTTTTTTACAATGTTCAAATGCTATAATTTTTTCTAAATTAGAGTATTAATGCATAATTAAAAGACAGTGGGAAAAATAAAATCATTTTGTGAAGCCAAGAACTATGATAATAGTTAAACGTTGTTTGATTGAGGGATTTTGAGAGGAATTTGGAAAGGAAAAAGATGTGTAAAATTAAGTGAAATATAGATATATTTTATTCACATTTCACCTACTTTTTCCATTTCCTTTTTTAAATCTCTTGTCAAATCCCTCAACCAAACACATCATTAGAGTATGCTCCAAGAAGAATTGAATTTTATGTATGAATAGATTTTTATTTTTATTTTTTTAAATAAGAACTAATTAAACGGCAAAACCCAAATAACAATAATAACAATTGAATAAGTGGCAACAAATTAATATCAAATTCCATTGAAACACAAAACAAATTTTACTTCAATCCAAAACCTTAAAATCAGTAAATTTTACAGGATGATTAGTGGAGAAAATAATAAGATTGAAATTCAAATAAAGGAATGAAACAATCAGCAACACCAAGTCAATAGGTTTAATTGAAAAAAAAAGTAATGGAAGAAATGTACCGTGACAACACTTCGAAAGCAAATTCTGGTACCCAACTCTAGAGATCGTGGAGAGAGTGAGAAACGAAATGAACCAGCTCTGTTATGTGATATCAAGTTCAATAGAGAAAAAAAAAAAGCATGCACTTTTGAGCTTCTTTTTCAACAACTTTCTCATTTTAATTCTTTTACTTCTGAGCAAAGTTTTGCCTTAGATGGAAATCCATTTCGTCTCAAAGTGCAGATATTATGGGTTATTTTGATAACATAGTTAAAAGTTTTTTTTTTATTATTTTTTTTAAATTTTTTTAAAAAAAACTCGTAAAAATTACAAGAAATAATGTGACCCAAAATAAGTTAAAAAGTGAAAAATAGTTTTTAATCGTCTCCTCAAAATAAACCTATATATACACACCACAATTTAAAATTTGATCAGCTATGAGTCACTACCATCTCATATGATTCAAAATTTTGGTCACCACTTCACACCTCTTCACATGAGACTCATTTATAAAGAAGTTATTTGGTGGTACTGGACATAATTAGGTTGTGCCAAAAAAATGTTTTGATTGGTAAAAAAAGATGGGGCTCACACCTTTGTATTAGATATCAAAAGTAAAAAAGTTTGATAATTGCTTTACAACAGAAGTATAAAAGGGAGAATTACACGGACATGATGTCGGTAAAATATATTTATCAAAAAAATGAAAAATGTTATAAATATTACTAATTAATATTACAAACTTTTTTTTATTAATTTATATTTTTTTTCCTTTAACAACCTGTCGGGTAATTGTCCTAATAAATGAGTTTCTCTTCATAAATGGGAGAGAAACGAAATGAACTAGTTCCAATGGTGTGTACTTTCCAACAAAAAAAAAAAAAAAATGCACTATTGAGCTTCTTTTTCAACAACTTTTTCGTTTTAATTCTTTTACTTCTTATCAAAGTTTTGCCTTAGATGGACATCTGTCTTTCATGTGAAAGTGCAGATAGTCTATATACATATATACACACATACAATTAAAAATTTAATATGAGTTACTACCATCTCACATGATTCAAAAATTTAGTCACCAACTACTCCCTCAATATAACCCTCTCTTCACATCTCTTTACATGAGACTCATTTATAAGGAAGTTATTTAGTGGTTCTGTCATGATTAGTGTACGGGAAAGAAATTCACCTTCTCGTATAATCCTGTTGATCAAGTCTGCGTTTCTCAATACGTCGTCGTTCCACCACCTGAAAACACAAACGTGAGCTGGCCGGCGGGGGTGTGCCGGAAACCTCTCCGATGCCTAAGTCAGTAAGCAAGACAAGCAGGCAAAAGCTCTGAGTATTCAGGAAGTAAAAAATGTATTATTTTGGCAAAGGTGGCATTGGTGAGCTTATATAGGTTTCACGTGGCACAGTCCTAGTAGGACTCTAACTTCTCCATGCAAAGAGTCCTTCCGTAACTCACATTCCTCCATGAGAGTCCTTCTAGGATTCATACTCTTCCTAGAAGATAATGCTCATCTTCAACACCCTCACCGCATAAGCCAAGTGAGATGGCTTTTACTACTACCAACTCCTTACAACCGAAGTAACACATAGTCCGCCTTCACCTTACTTCTCTTACCTCGGTTTCCAATGCCACAACCGAGCTATCCATAAGAGAACTCAACCGGACTAGGACGCGGCCAGGCCCAACTAACAAGTCCGGCCCGCTGTCAACACGCAACCGACCAAAGATATAAGAACCGATATAATCCCACGACCGTCTACCAACCGAACCGGACTACCCCATACTTCACCTTTCTCATCGAGAGTCTTCCATTCTTGTGCCGACTCGCCCAACACCTAGCTCGGCCCAACACCTAGCTCGGCGCAATAACGGATATAAATTACCCTCTCAATTGCCCCCTAATTCCATGCCCAAAGCTTGATAGGGATTACTTGTATATCAACCGATCTATAGTTCTTAACCTCTCCAAATTTAGCTAACCATCCGTTAGCCTCTCCAAATGAGCTAAAACCCCCTAAGCCTTTCCAAATGAAGCCGAGACCTTTTACCTTTCCCAACCGAGCTAAGACAAGACCGAGCTATACCGTCGGCTCAACGCCCTTCAATTTACAAAGAATCGAATCGATTGTCCTTCCTGCACACGTGGCGGGCTCGATTGGCTCCCACCACCAGAAGGCCGTCATCGGTTTCGCAAAATTTGAACTGCTTCCTCCAAAAACAACTTCTACACAAAACCAACCCTTTCACTGCGATTCCTACTCTGCACTGTTCATTTTCACTCTCATTCTCCTTTGAGCTTTGTCTGTGCTTCGTGTCCCTGAGCTCGTGACCTTGCTGTTTCTGAGGCTTCCATCCTCTCTTCATCCTCTACATCTGGTAAGTAGCTCAAATCTATTTCCTTTGTTTTCTGTTTAATCCATGGTAGTCTAAGTTATGTGTTTTCGCAAAACATTTTGTTTTTCTCCCTCCACAACCGTACTATTTGAAGAACTGCTCAAGAACACATTGAATACACTGTTTTAGCTAGTAGAATACCCTTTCGATCTCTTCACACACTTCAACCGAACTAGGATAGTGTTTGTGCTATAGGTAGATCTTATCTGTGTACAACCGAACTGGAACTTGTGCAAATCATAGTAACTCCAGTAGATTACCTGATTCTCACTAGCCGAAATGAGAACCCACCGAACTAGAAACTGTTGATGCTGTCTAGGAGAACTAGAACCGAGCTAGTACTTGTAAATAACACTGTAGTTTTAATAAGCACATAATTCACCTTAGCCGAACTCAAAACTGACTTGAGATAGGCACCTCGGCCCCAAACCGAGCTAGGCCCCTGACCAAGCTAAGCCCTGGGGCTAAGCCATCCTCTTGAGTTTCTAAACCGAACTCAGAAAGATGCCCCTTGAGGCCTAACCGTGGTAAGAAAAACCATAAGTGAAACCGAGATAACCACAAACTTTTTAGAACCGAGATAACGAGAACCTTTCACGAGCCGATGTAGACAAGTTTAGCACCACATAGAACCGAAGTAAAACCAACCTTTTCTTGCTTTATTCTTGTAGCACGGTCTTTGATCTCAGGCTTGACACTTGTTTTTTCAACTTTGCGGACTTAGGCCGTCCAGCACTCCTCTCAGGTGTCCAACCGACCATCGAGCACGCCTTCAACCGAGATAAATTATTTCTTAATTTATAAAATAAATGGGAAATACAGATATTTGGTAGAAACCCCGGAGGTCTAGCCGATTCAAGAGACTACCACATACCAACCGATGTAAACCTTACTTTGGCGAACAAGGTGTAGACCTCGGGCAAGGAGGGCTTCGCCCCTTTACTCTCCAAATAATAATCGAGACCGACTCATTCCTCCCAAATTTCTTATCTCGTGAATTTCTTAGGCAGACTAGACTTTGCCCTACCCAACTATCCACCAACACATACCGAATAATAATGGGTATAGATGCTGAACCAAAGAAACCGTCTCGAACCTAGGTCCGCCGAGATACTACATCAAGACTCAATAGGATCCAAAACCAAGGTCGGTGCTACTATCCGAGAGTGCGCCGAGGTAGAGAAAAGATTATAAAGCACACACCGACAAAGATGTCAATGATGACGACTTCTTCCGGGTGTCTGAAACTTTGAGGACTTCCAAGCAATTCCAGTCAAGAATAAACGGGAGAAAGGGGAGCCCAGATATACACTTCGCTTTCATTTCGCCGTTCTCTTGAACTTTACTTTTGTGTAAACCGACTAACACTTGTCTTCTTTTGCTTTGCAGATAAAGCTCATCTCATCTCCAACTACAACTATCCCAACACCACTGCACTACACAAGACCGGTGAAAGAAAGAGGTCTAAACTTGACTTCGAGCCGACCTACACATACTCCTACGATTTAAAAGCAAAAGTAACAGATTTTCTCCTCGAAGATCCACCGAACCCACCCAACCTTGCCCGAAATTGTCCTTGTCGCCTAACCCCGTAAGAAGAGATGGCTAAGAAAATGTAATGAGGGCCATGCTCACGAAACAAACCCAACCGAGGTACCTCAGTCCGGCCAACCAACCGATGCCGTGATGGCTCTGCCATCCCAACAGCCCCCTGCTTCGCGCCGAAACAAGCGTGCCCGGACTAGCCAAACCGGGCCACACCTTGTTGACGAAGAGGAGAATGTTCTGCCACCAAGCCCACCAGCAGTCACCCAACCGAACTCCCAGCCGGAATCATCCAACCGGTCTGAAAACCCACAATGGGCTCCCCCCCTAGTTTTCAACAACCGGGCTATCGACGAGGGTGACTCCGTCGTCTCGGATAAGGATCACCTTCTGGCCTTCAACCTGGCCAGAGGGGTGTGCCTTCCGAAAGACATGGAACACCATTCCAAGAAGCTCAACACCGAGATAAAATCACTCCGGTCTGCTTCAAAGTCAATGATCGTGGTAAGTAATACTGGCCTTCCTGTCTTCAAAATTTGTCTAACTTCCACTTCGGTCAATTAACTAAAAAATCTACCATACTGTGCAGGCTCTTCAGAAAACCACGCTTGCACACCGGCAGGTGATGGAGCTTAAATCAGAGGCGAGCCATGAAAGACGCAGTGGCCAAACCTACCGAACTAACACAAGCAAAGAACAAGGCGGCCGAACTGGAGGCCGAGGTAGACCGTCTAACCGGACTGGTTACCTCGGCTGAAAGTGACAAACAAAAGGCCGTCACCGAGGTGAAAGATCACTACTTGTGGGAGATGGCCCAGCTTCAAAATAAAAAAGACGCCGAAATGAACCTGCTGAAGGCCGAAGTAAAAAGGGCCCGAAAGCAGGGATTCAAGAAGGCTGAAGACGCATACGGCCTTCAATGCGGCGCAGCCAAAGACCTCTTCTTTAAGTCTTGGAGTGCGGTGGAGAAGCTCGGTTGCACTCCAGATACCGATGCTTACAACGCTCCACCGTACTTCATTCCGGCTTCACTTAAGCAGTATGCGGACGATCTTCAAAAGGCATTCCTGGAAGCGTCTGGTGACGAAGAGGATGATGAAGATGATGATGATGATGAAGATGAGGGGAGCCATCTCGACTCGGCCGCCACCGATCAACAAAACAATCAGCGGCTCGGTTGGAGCCAACCGTGGACTTGACGACCGAGACACCAGCTTAACTCTCTCGCTCATGGATACCACGGTCCAAACCGGCTCCTCCCCAAACCGGTCTCCAAAGGGTCTTGAAGCGGAGCTCGATGCCGAACTAGATGCACTCCTAGGATGACTTGTATTTTTGTAATTTTTGCTTCTTTTTTTCCTTGTACTTCGGTTTTGGAACTATGTAACCGGACTATGGTCCCACAATTACACTTCCTTTTTTATTTGAATGAAAAAATCTTTGAACTTGCACTCCGGTTATGAACTTGCTTGGTTGTTTGCTTTTCCATGAACTTGATTACACAACTGTGATCTCGGTTGACCATATACCTCACTTGCCAACCACTCTTCAGCCGATGTAACTTACTTCGGCTGAAGAGTACAAAGAGTTGGTTTAATCCAGCCAACCACTCTTTAGCCGGCGTAACTTACTTCGGCAGAAGAGCACAAAGAGTTGGTTTAATCCAGCCAACCACTCTTCAGCCGGTATAACTTACTTCGGCTGAAGAGTACAAAGAGTTGGTTTAATCCAGCCAACCACTCTTCAGCCGGTATAACTTACTTCGGCTGAAGAGTACAAAGAGTTGATAAATCCAGCCAACCACTCTTCAGCCGGTATAACTTACTTCGGCTGAAGAGTACAAAGAGTCGGTTTGATCCAGCCAACCACTCTTCAGCCGGTGTAACTTACTTCGGCTGAAGAGTACAAAGAGTTGGTTTAATCCAGCCAACCACTCTTCAGCCGGTATAACTTACTTCGGCTGAAGAGTACAAAGAGTTGGTTTAATCCAGCCAACCACTCTTCAGCCGGTATAACTTACTTCGGCTGAAGAGTACAAAGAGTTGGTTTAATCCAGCCAACCACTCTTCAGCCGGTATAACTTACTTCGGCTGAAGAGTACAAAGAGTTGGTTTAATCCAGCCAACCACTCTTCAAATTTAGATAACTCACTTCGCTTGAAGAGTACTGAGAGTTGGTTTAATCCGATAACCACTCTTCAAATGTAGATAACTTACTTCGTGAAGAGTACAAAGAGTTGGTTTAATCCACCAACCACTCTTCAAATTGCAGTATAACTTACTTCGTGAAGAGTACAAAGAGTTGGTTGAATCACCAACCACTCTTCAAATTTAGATAACTCACTTCGGCTTGAAGAGTACAGAGAGTTGGTTTAATCCAGCCAACCTCTGTGTAGCCATTCCCATACTTTGGCCAAGTGTTGGTTTAATCCAGCCAACCTCTATGTAGCCATTCCCATACTTTGGCTAAGTGTTGGTTTAATCCAGCCAACCTCTATGTAGCCATTCCCATACTTTGGCTAAGTGTTGGTTTAGTGCAGCCAACCTCTAAGTTGGTTTTTCCAGCCAACTTAGAATGTTTGGTTATTCGACCAAATGTCCTCATGCACGGATCCTGATCCTGGGCTTAGGAGGGTTAATAGTTGGTTATTCCGGCCGACTATGTTTACAATGCTACTAACTTGCTAAAACTACTTTCTACGGAAAACAAATATACTAAAAAGAATCGACTTGTTGTATTGAGAAAGTAGAAAATTACACATACTCAAAAAGAAAAAAGCTAAAAGTAAAATAACTTTAGATTGGCAGTGTTCCACGGCCTAGGAATTGCTTTGCCATCCTTATCTTCCAAGTGGTATGCCCCTTTGCCTGCTAATCCGACCACTTTGTAAGGACCTTCCCAATTGGGCCCTAACTTGCCATCTCCACAGGACCAATGTGTTTCCCATCACTTTATGGTACCCAATCGCCAATCTTGAACTGTCTTGGATGTACTGCTTTTGTTGTATTTTCGGACAACTTGGCGATAGGAGGCGATGTGTACCAAATTTTTCTCGTCTTTCTTCCACCAGGTCAAGTTCCAATGCTATTGCTTCGCCATTTAGGTCTGGATCAAAGTTTTCACTCCGAATCGTGGGAAGGCCGACTTCTAAGGGGATGACTGCTTCCATGCCATATGCTAAGGAGAATGGTGTTTCCCCTGTAGACCGTCGCGGTGTGGTGCGATAAGCCCATAAGACATGAGGGAGCTCTTACGCCACTTGCCTTTGGCTTTCTCCAACCTTTTCTTTAATCCGTCCAGGACAACTTTATTTGACCCCTCCCACTGACCATTTGCTTGGGGATATGCCGGTGTGGAGTTGTAGAATTCTATCTTGTAATCTGCGCAAAGGCACCTCAAAATTCTCACATCAAACTGAGTGTCGTTGTCTGAAATCAGTGCTTTTGGTATGCCAAAGCGAGTAATGATGTTCTGCCAGACAAACTTCTTCACATTTTTTTCCTTGATTGACGCTAAGGCTTCTGCTTCCTCCTACTTTGTGATGTAGTCTGGTGTCGCAAGGAAGAACTTCTGTTACTGGAGTCGTTGGGGAGTGGTCCCACTATGTCCAAGCCCCACATTGCGAAGGCCATGGACTAGTGAGAGGTAGGAGTTCTTTGGTTGGTGAATTTGATCATAAACTTCGACACTTTTCGCATTTTTGACATACTTCTCTGAATCCGCTTGCATGTAGGGCCACCAATATCCTTGTGAAATAGCTCGGTATGCCAATGACCTTCCTCCTTGATGGTCACGATACACCTTCATGTATTTCAACAAGAATGCTTCTACCTTCTGGGTGGACACACTTAAAATAGGGTCCAGAAAACGACTTCTTGTATAATGCTAAGGATGGAGAGAGCCAAATTCGTTGCGACTTGGCTCTTATTCTGTTGGCTTCTTTCTTATCTTCTGGTAGAGTGCCGTCTTTCAGGAACAGTATGATGGGATCCATCCAAGAAGGACCTAACTCCGCAACATACCTCTTGACCACGGGTCTTCAATACTTGGTCCAGGCGGATAGTCGATCAATAGTGGATGAGGATGGAGGTGTCCGCCATCGGCGAGGCCTGCAAGTTCGACTGCTCTACTATTCTCCTCCCTGCCAATCTGTTCTATTCTGACGACTTCAAACTTCTTGATCTCTGTCCTGACTAAGTCTTGGTACTTAGCCATTCTTTCATCCTTTGCTTCATAATCGCCAGAAATTTGATTCACCACCAATTGCGAAGTCGTCAGAAACCATTAATTCAGTGGCCTTCATGTATGCTGCTGACTTGAGCCCTGCAAGAAGCGCTTCGTACTCCGCTTCGTTGTTCGACGCTGGGAAGCCAAGGTTGATCGCCTGCTCCACTACCAAGCCGTCACGAGAGATGAGGACTATGCCAAGTCCTGCTCCATGTCGATTGAAGCGCCATCCACAAAGAGTTTCCACATCTTCCCAACGAACAACTTCCAACAGTGGAGGGTCGGTCGATGCCTTGGGGTCTTCCAGTTGCTAATGTCTTCTTCGTAATCCATAATCGCATCGCCTTTGTCTTCCGGGCCCAAGTCATTAGTTGCTAGTGAATTTTGACTTGGTGTGGTAAGGTTGGCCTCTTCTTCGCCTTCTTTATCTGGGTTCTGCTTTGGCCGACCGAGTAGCTCAGACTAGGGGTTGCGCTATTCCTGCCAAACTCCATCCCTAGGTTGGTTGTATCGGTCAGTCAATTGGGCAAACTTGGTGGCTTCAGAGTGAACTCATGACGAAGTCTGCCAAAGATTGGGCTTTTATCAGGTTCGGGTTGGAACTTCACGCCATATTGTCCCAACTCCACCGCCCACTTCAAAACTCGCCTAAAAGTTGGCCTCTCAAACAGAGCTTTTCGAAGGAAAAGGCGTGAGGACGACAATGGTGTGGGCGTGAAAGTAGTCGCCAATTTCTGGATGCCATCATTAAGGCCGCCATAACTTCTCCGGGCAAGTATCTTGCTTCTCCTAGCAATGTCTTCTTGACATAGAAGATAGGTAGGTGTTGGATTCTTCGCCGAACCAACACCGCACTTATCAAGGTCTTGAGATCGCCAAATAGAGGAGGAGTTCTTCCCTGTATGGGGTAACAAGTAATGGTGGAGAAGACATGTATTCCTTCAGACTCGCCAGGCTTGGTCGCACTCTTCGTCCCACTCAAACTTAGCTTTTAATGACCGAAAGAATGGACGAACTGTCATCAAGACCTACCGATGAATCGGTTAAGTCTTCCGCCATGCCGCAGAAGGTGTCAGCACTTCTTTCACTGAGTTAGGTCTCTCTAACTCCTGAATTGCTTTGATCTGAGAAGGATCTGCTTCTATACCTCGATTGGTCACCAAGAAGCCTAAGAACTTGCCTGATCCCACTCCGAAAGCACACTTCGACGCGTTGAGGCGTAACTTATGCTTTTTCAGGATCTCAAACATCTCACTTAGGTCCTTGAGATGGTCACTCTCACTCTTGCTCTTGACCACCATATCATCGATGTAAGCCTCCATTGTTTTGCCTAACAATGGTTCAAACATCTTGGTGACCATTCTCTGGAATGTCGCCCCTGCGTTCTTCAGGCCAAAGGGCATGACCTTATAACAGTATAGTCCTCTTGGAGTGGTGAAGGATGTGACCTCCTGGTCTGGCTCATGCATTGCGATCTGATGGTAGCCTCTGTATGCGTCGAGGAAGCTTAGCCTGCTGTGACCAGCTGTTAGGTCGACCAATTGATCTATCCTTGGCAAGGGGAAGCTATCCTTGGGGCATGCTTTGTTGAGCTTTATAGTCGACGCAGACGCCACTTCCCATTCTTTTTCTAAGACCACAACCGTGTTGGAAATCCACCGTAGTGCACCTCTAATTGCTCCTGCCTCCAACAAGTTTCCCACTTCTTCGCTACTATTTGGCGTGGTGGAGTGCCGATTCTGAAAGCGTTGAATGACCGGTCAGCGAAGGGTGGACGTTGAGTTGGTGGCGATGAAGTTGGTAAATGCACGGCATGTCGTATGGAGTCGAGCGAACACTTCTATGTTGGAAGTTAAAACTCAAGACCTCTAACCTCTCGCTAGACAACGACGAGCCAAGCAAGAAGAACTTATCCGGTTCTTCTCGTCTATTCTCGACCTCCACCAAGTCCTCCACCGCCTTTTGATTAGCCTCTTTGCCAACATCCGAATAGTTCATTACTCTCTGGTTCTTCAACCGAATGAACATATCCTTTGGCGGCGGCTACCATTCGTTACCAACGAAACCTTTGCTTGGACATAATCTGGTCCCCATATACTTCTTCTATCACTCCGGTGTCATTTGGGGAACCTCATCACTTGGTGGTAAGAGGATGCCACCGGCGCATGGCGTCTTGACCACGTTCGCCCAAAATGATGTTGTAAGTGGGCCGGAACCTTTAACACCGAACTCCACTTGCTGTCACACTCCTGCTCTGTTGGGAGGATGATTTTGCCGACGGCCACTCGGCATGGAGTTGAACCCAATGAGGGGAGATCTTGCGGGGCCAAGTCTTTATCTTGCAACTTGAGTTGCTTGAAGGTTTCGTAGTACATGATTTCGCCACGAGCTCCTTGGTCAATCAAAATCCGCTGACGTCAAAATCCTTGACTCGAGAGTGACGACCAAGGCATCATTGTGTGGGCAATAAATTCTGTCCAAGTCTTTGTCCGAAAAAGACATAACATTAAGTAACTTCGTCCTCCCCTTTGTGACGGTTGGGCACTTAGCACCTCTCATGTGCTCTGCCTTTTGATTGAACCTCTGAGCTCACATACTCGCTCTGGTTCAAAGACTCCATGGATTACGTTGATGGTGCCTTGTGGCGGGCGTCGTTTGGCATTCCGTTGGGGAGGTTGTGGTTACGGGGAGCTGGCTGCGCTCCTTCTATGTATTTATCTAGGTGGCTGCTTGCCACCAATTCTTCGAATGTTGCCTCAGGTGCGTGCGATTTTGATTCGGTGCCCTTTTCCTTGTGGAAGGTGCATGGATCTGTCATCGTAATCCTTCAGGCCTCGCCAACCTTGGCGAGCCACTTGACGAAAGGCTCGTCTCGAATCTCACCGAGTATCTGATAGATCGGCTTCTTAAACCGTGGTTATGGCGATTCGGACTCTCAACCATCTCTTGTCTGGTCTTCATCATTGTCGCGTCGCCTATGCTTTTGGTTTTCGGCGACCTCTGGTATTGACCTTTCTTGAGGTCTTCTTCTCAGTGTAGCGATGCACCGATTTTGCCTTAACACAGCGCCATCCTCTTCTACCCTGATGTGCTGATGCACTCTCTCCATCAGGGCCTCCATTGTAAGTGGCGGAGTCATGGTGATAGAGTCCCTCAGTCTGTTCCCGACTGGGAGGCCTCTCTTGTACTGCGCGATGGCCAGATTGGTTGGGCAATCCCCAATCTGGTTGAAGGTCTCCCAATATCGACTGTTATAGGACCTTAATGTCTCCTTCTCACCCATGTCGATGGAGAGTAACTGATCGATCTCCACCGGGGTCTTTGTGTTTGTTCTGAACCGTGTTACAAACGCTTACGCCAGTGCGCCAGAGGCTATCTTTGCCCTCTGGAAGCTTCTCAAACCAAGTTAGGCCTAGGTCGCGAGGCTTGAAGGGAATAGGATGCACATCGGCGCCTCATTAAAATCGGTATCTGACCATAACTTTGGCGAAAGTGGCTTAAGTGGGTGTAAGGGTCCGTCTTTCCTTCATACGTCGTGAATTTGGGTTGTAGGAAGCTTCGACGGAAGGGCGCGTTCTCAATCTGGGACGAATGGTGAGGTCTGCGACCTCGCCAATGCCTTATCCATTGGTTCGTATGCCAAGTCGCCTTGGCATTCCAACCTCGGCGCTTCCATGCGTCCAGGAATAATCGCCGCAAAGGCGGGAACCTGTGGGGATCGGCGTCTGGCGTCCTCCTTCCATCGCGCCTTTTCTACCAACATGGACCTTAGGTCGGACGACCTAGGTAATTCCGTCTGTCTGGATCTCGTATGATGCGTATGTGAGGGCCAATAAGTACTTCCCTCCGTGTATGACCTTCGAGCCGTCCTCTCGGACTGGGTGACGAGTCTGGAAGATCTGGATCGCGTGTCGCTTTGTCCGAGGCTTGTCCTCTGGTTGAGAGGTGTAGAATTCCTACCACGACCCTCGGAGTGGCGAGGCGTCTTGTTGTTGCGCCCCCTCCTGTCGCCACTTCTTTTCCTTTCATCTGGCGCCAGAGACTCCATGTCATTGCCATCTTGCGGATCGATTCGTCTTGTTCTCGACGCGATCTTCCGAATTTGAGGATCAACTCTGCGCCTTTGTCTTTTCTGGGCTTTCGGCGAGAAGGATGAGGGCGCTATTCCTCCTTCGTCCCTCGCATCCCTCACGGAATTACGCCTTTGTGGTTCCGGGCTCGCCATGGGAGGGACCAAAGGAAGGCCTTCGCGCCTTGCACCCTTCAGGTCGGTCAATCAGCGGATCGAGGTAGTTCTTCATTGTTCGCCATTGATGTTTAAGAAAGCTTGATCAAGAGGTCGTTCTTATGCATTTCTTCCCTGAGACGGCGCCAATTGTACGGAAAGAAATTCACCTTCTCGTATAATCCTGTTGATCAAGTCTGCGTTTCTCAATACGTCGTCGTTCCACCACCTGAAAACACAAACGTGAGCTGGCCGGCGGGGGTGTGCCGGAAACCTCTCCGATGCCTAAGTCAGTAAGCAAGACAAGCAGGCAAAAGCTCTGAGTATTCAGGAAGTAAAAAATGTATTATTTTGGCAAAGGTGGCATTGGTGAGCTTATATAGGTTTCACGTGGCACAGTCCTAGTAGGACTCTAACTTCTCCATGCAAAGAGTCCTTCCAGAACTCACATTCCTCCATGCGTAGAGTCCTTCTAGGATTCATACTCTTCCTAGAAGATAATGCTCATCTTCAACACCCCTCCTTTGCATAAGCCAAGTGAGATGGCTTTTACTACGGCCGAACTCCTTTACAACCGAAGTAACACATAGTCCGGCCTTCACCTTACTTCTCTTACCTCGGTTTCCAATGCCACAACCGAGCTATCCATAAGAGAACTCAACCGGACTAGGACGCGGCCAGGCCGAACTAACAAGTCCGGACCGGTGTCAACACGCAACCGGACCAGCATATAAGAACCGATATAATCCCACGACCGGTCTACCAACTGGAACCGGACTACCCCATACTTCACCTTTCTCACTGAGAGTCTTCCATTCTTGTGCTGACCTCGGCCCAACACCTAGCTCGGCCCAACACCTAGCTCGGCCCAATAATGGATATAAATTACCCTCTCAATTAGGTTGTGCCAAAAAAAATTTTGATTGGTGAAAAAAATAGGACTCACACTTTTGTATTGAGTATCAAGAAAAAAGAAATTTAATAATTGATTTGTAAGAGAAATATATGTAAGTTGTTAGTAAAACATATTTACCAAAAAATGAAAAATATTATAAATATTAATAATTAATATTATTAATTTGTGTTTTTTTTTTCTGACACAACTGTTAGGTAATAGTCCCAATCTATAAATGTTTGGTTTGTTTTTTTTAATAAAATAGAATTTTTTTTTTTAAAAAAAATGAAAACTAATCTAACAAAAATAATATATCAAAAAAAAATTTAAATTAATTTTAACCTCTCAAAAGTTAAAATTATATTAAAATGATAAGTATTTTTTAATTTTTTTCACCAAATTAATTTTAATTTTTAAAAAATTTTTTTTTTTTTTTCCTCTAGAAATCAAATCAAACATGCCAATTTTTTGGAGCACCTAATAATCATTCCTTATATATTTGATCATTGGAGAGGATTGTGCATAAATAATTGAATTCTTTGAATTTTAAAGTAAAAGGATTGTCAATTCTAGACTAGTATTATGTTTTTAAAAACCTTGAATTAGACCAACTTTCTTTAAAGCTATGACAAAATGCAGGAACCCACGTTTGTGTAGGCTCTCTCCAGTGCTGTTCTATGCAGCTTCAAAACAGAACACTATTTTTTGTTTCACAACTTAAAACTAAAAGTATATTTGTTTATGTGATTTGGGTAACTATTTTAAGGTTAAGGGTTCAACTCTTGAACTAACCTTTTAATTTTTAATTTTTATAAGACAAATAATAATACATATTTTATTTTCATGATTTTTTTTTTTTCAATTGTTAAATTTTTTTATCGTAGATATGTATGTTTAGTCAGCAACAAGTTGGACAATATGGCCAAATAAGCTAATAATTTTCATTAAAACTAAGATTATCAATTGGGGACATATGCAACATCAAATTGAACAATATTATAGATTCACAATTTAAATCTCACAATTCATTCATAATGACAATATTTGAATTTCATATAGTTGAATTTTTGACAAATTAAAAATTAATAAGTAACATGTCATGTCATTATAAATTAAATTAAAAATAATTTTTAAGAAAGATTGAATTGGGTTGGGAGCTGTTAGCTTGAATGCAAATGGGCCAAGAGTAAACTCACAAGACTCATAAAGGGCTGAGCTGTTAGTAGGAGGCCCAATAGTATTAATTCGACAGTATCTTGGAATTTCGTATTTATTTATTTATTTGTTTTTAAAAAAAAAAAAAAAAACTGTATCTTGGAATTTGTATTTTACAATTAAATGAATTGAAAGAGTTTTGATTTTCCTCCTTGAGTTCATGCGTTTTCCAATGTAAGATTTTATTTATTTATATTTTTATTCAAGAGATACGAGTAATTATAAATATGAAATATATTACGACTATAAAAGTAAAACTTTTATTTCAGAAATTGCTAGCTAAAAACGAACAATCACCAAACAATCAATAACTACACCCAAGCCAACAATATAACTCCCATAATGCAAAGAAATATTAGACTCCTCCTTATAAGAGTTAAAATTTACAACCTCCCACCACAAAATTATGTTACATAACTATTAGGCTAAAAGTTTTAATTATAATTGCATGATGAGTTTAATATAACAAAAAAGTGTGTAATGCAATTAATTATTTATTTTTCATTTAGTTAGTAGTTTTATATGTAATTTTTGGCTCTAGACGCCACTTTATTTGGTACAAATATTTTATCAATTATTACCACAAAATCATGTTACACAATTATTAGGCTAAAAGTTTTAATTATAATTGCATGATCGGTTTAATGTGCCAAAAGAGTGTGTTCCATGCAATTAATTATTTATTTTCCATAGTAGTCTTATATGTAATTTTTGGCTCTAGACACCACTTTATTTGGTACAAATATTTTATCAATTATTAAATGTCTGATAAACATGTAAATAGTATTTATCAATTCTTCTTACCTATTAATGTCCAGCAATAAAATTTGATTAGTAATTTTTCATCTTTATAAATATTTCCTATACAACTCATAATTTATTCAGTAAATATTCTTAGATATGCAAAGTATTATACAGCATTTCATTAGGGTCACAGGCATGACAATCACATCGTGCTACACATGATTCCACCCATGTAGTATAGCATGATTCAATGTTGAGAAGTCGTTTTAATTTTGAAAAATATTAAAGATTTTAAAAAAATTATTAAATTTTTTTATTAAATACCTCATATGAATTTATGCTTGAAAGTTGAAGGAAGAGGTTAATATACACACATTTTTCTTAAAAAAGTCTCATCATATGACTTATTATTTTTTATTGTTACATGTATGAAAAGAGAAATGTTCAAGACTCTCAATTTTTATTTTTATTTTTTATTTTTTATAATTTTATCCAGAATGATATGTTATGATAGGTATAAACTTTTGATTTATTACACATTTAATAATTAAGGGTCCAATTCCTACATCAATGTGGGTGCATTGGTGAGTCAAATGTATGGATTTCTAACATTACTCGTGTATGGAAAAATGAACATTGCTTTGATTCATAATCAAACACTGTGTTCAAATTATTATGGATCATAAACAAATAGAAAATTCTACTATACACACCTCTTGAAAAGGGTGGACCATATGCACCTCTAATTATGTCATTTTCTTCTTTAGTTATAATTAATTTTTTTTCTTTAGTTATGACATTATTTTAATTATAACTCATGAGATCTTTGATTATACCTCATGTGGTGTTTGATTATGACTTTTTTTATTAATTATAAGTATAACTCAGAAAATATGAGATTACGCCATTTTTTTTTTTTAATTATAAGGTGCATATGTACCATACTCTTTCCCTAAACAAATACTGTTAAGTTTATAATCCATTTTGATTTAACACACACACACCAAAACAACAACAACAACAACAAAAATAAATAAATAAATAAATAAAATGAAAGCTTCTTAAGTGTAATAGATTTGAATTCTAAATACTTTCCAGTTACATAATATATCTATTAACCAAATCTATACCAATAATAATTATAAATAATAATTAAAAAATAAAAATTTATATTAAATTCTATATCCAAGTAATACATTTCATTTTACAAAATTAACCTTGCAAGCACATACATTTGTCTAGATGTTCAGTCATAGGGATATATCCCTCTTTTGCCAAAAACAAATAAATATCTAAACGAATTTGTTTTGATGAAAGCAAAATCCATAAATAAATTTTAACAAGTGATTAGAGTAAATGATTATCTAAATGAATTTGTTTTGATAAAAACAAAATCCACAAATAAATTTCAACAGGTGATCAGAGTAAATGGAAGGAAGAAAAAAAAAAAAAAAATCTAAATGCATGTGGTACACAGAAGAACCTTTACACCTTCTAGCCAATTTGAGTTTGAGTTGCATGTATGTAAAAGATATAAAACCCTAACTTGATCAGATTTACATCACCACCAGGGATACAATCTTCTCCTTAATTTTTATTTTTGCGTCTAGCAGTGTATAACATAACATAACAACCTAAACATGAAGAGTATTTTAGACTCCCTCCTCCTTTCTCCTTACCATCTTTCTTCCTTATTTCCTTGAACCATTGCCAATGTTCTATCACCATATTTTGAAAAGATCTAATAACCAAAGTATGCAAGAAGACTCCCAATTACAAACTTTGCAAGTCGACTCTGAAAGGTCTATGCCTCATCGCTACTAATGCCTCCATGACTAAGTCAAAGCGGTTTTTAAGCGACATGAACATCTTTTATAAGAAATATCCAGGGTTCCAATCTTTCTTGATTAAGTGCAAGGAAAAAATTAGGACAATTGGGTGGGAGATTATTCCAAATGCTATTCAAGCATTGGAAAATAATGATACTTCTAAAGCAGCTGAAGAAACTATGTCCAAAGCTGTCACAGGGGCTGATGAATGCATAAACAGTTTGAAGATCCAAAAGCCAATTGTAATTCCAGAAGACCCATGGAAAAAACTTGAAGATGACGCCAACAGTGTGTATAATCTCTTTGCTGTGAATGGAATCATATTAAAGCAGATGAACTCTCCATAATTTACAAGTAAAGCTCTGCAAGAACTATAATATAATTCAATAAATGACAAATTATGGTTGTGTTTCTTATAATTAGTCATTTATTCTATATTTAATTCAGGAGTATTGAATTTCATTTAATTTGGCTTTAAAGATGTTACCGATGAAACAACTCCTAACTAATTTACCCTATGTTTTCAAAATCTCACTAGAAATAAGTTATTTGGAAACTGAAGAAATTAGATCAATGTGTGGTTTCTTAACTTATTCAATTTTTTTTTTAAATTTTTTTTATTTTTTAATTCTGTATTTGGTCCACTAGACCGACTAATCCGGAATACCAATCCTACAATCTACTTGTGGGAGGCCCAATTAAAACTAGGGCAAAAGTCACCATATCAACTGATCCTAAAAAATTATTTCCACTTGAGAGATTTTGAATCTACAACCTTGAAGGGAGCACACCCCCCACCCTGACTGTTATTTTTGGTTGACAGCCCTCATTGTTGTTAATGAGCAACTTATTTTCCCTTAATTTTCAAGCAAGCTATTAACTGTAGTGTCTCATATCATAATAAAAGTGTCATTTACATTTTTTTTTTTAAAAAAACAAAATATCACAACCAAAAATTATTATATATTCAAGAATTTTATATCAGGACCAAAGATTTATATATGCAGGAATTTAATTATGAACTAAATTTACACCCCTGTTTTTTCATACAAACAACATAGAATTGCTAAAGGAGGAACTCCATGATCCAGTTTAGCTTATTGAGCCTGATACATCCCTATTTCGATAATCCATTCTATTAATTTTTTTAAGTCTTATGGATAGATCATCCATAAAAATAAAAATAAAAATGAGATTGATCCAATAATAGTTGCCGCATGAATTTATCATCTTTGTCTTTTAAAATAAAAGACGGTAAGTATGATTTGAAAAACAGTTGTTTATTTTCTTGAACACTAAAATAATAAAATTATGGTGTTATGGTTACTAGATTAAGCTAAATTTTTAGGTGAATAATCTACACACATAAACTTAAAAATTAAATATAGGTCTGGTTTCCCTCCAGTCCTAGATCGGGCTAGAGGGTGTGTTGAGCCCATGGAGGCCCACCATGGGTCCCGTTTCGATAATCCGAACCGTTCAATATGTAGAACTCGTTGAGTATTATATGCCTGTAAAAAATCACATTAATCGGATATCGATAGCTATCTCATTGGATCAGTTTTCTATCAACCGTTTATTTTTTCACCGTCTATTTTTTTTTATATATACAAAACGGATTTGATCACATAACTATCGATATCCGATCAACATGATTTTTTACAGCTTTATAATACTCGACGAGTTCTATATATTGAACGATTCGAATTATCAAAACAAGACCTGTGGTAGATCCCCACGGATCCGACAACACCTTCTAATCTAATTTGGGACCGGAGGAAAGCCAGTGCCTTAAAATATACGATCGTGCTACGTAGCTCGAAACCACGGCTCGACACCAAAACGATGTCGTTTTGGTGTCGAATTTTTTTTTTTTTTTTTTTTCTTTCTTTCTTCTTGGTTTTTTCTAGTTTTTGGTTCAGGGAGAAGAAGAGAAGAAGAAGGGAGAAGAAGAGAAGAAGGGAGGAGGAGGAGGAGGAGGGGGGAGGGAGGGGAGGGGGCCATAAAAATGGCTGGAGGAGGAGTCGGGGCCGGAGCTGCGACGATCGCAGCTTCTGTGCGAGGCGGCGGCGAGGCGATGAGCTCTGACCGGCGATCGGCGAGGCGGTGGCGGTGGTGCCTCCTCTTTCTCTTCCCTCTCTTTCTCTCCCTCTCCCTCTCCCTCTCTTCCTCTCGAGCCATTCGAGCCTGGTAGCTTCGAGCTACCAGGCATTTTCCTAAAATATAATAGCTAATGGAAGGGAGACCCATGAAAATGGCAATTGGCCAGACTGGACTGTTCATTCATATAATCCATTTTGTTCTAATTAATCAATTTATTTAGATGATGAAAACAATACTTGATTTGGAAACCAATTTGAAACTTTTTCAACATGAAAATAAATGTGATGGTGATGGATGAATTTTTGGCAAATTTTCTGCATAAAGAATTCGATAAATGACTTTTTGACAACGAAAATGACTCGGTACTAAATTTTGGCATCATATTCAACAATCAAGACCAATCAACGCTCGCATTCGCAAGAAAAAAAAAATGATTTTGGCTTGGGGCCTCCATTGTAATATTAAACATAAGAAAATGAATGAAAAGGAAAGGGATAATTACAAATAGATCCTGAATATCTATATATATTTATTTATAACTCGTTTTTGATAATGAGAGAATTTGAAACTTTTTAAATGTGTTTTGTTTTTGTGTTATTACCATTTGATATGAATAATGATATGGATAAATTTTGATCAAATTAATAAATAATTCAGATATTTTGAGAAGTATGAGTAATTAAATTGTATATATTTAAAAATAATTTTAATTAATATATATATATATATATTTCTTTTTGAATAAATAAACTTGGTCCGCAAGACTAGTTAGTGTGATGGATTGAGCTATCCTATCCAACTAGTCAAGATTGGCGTCTAATGATGCAAAGTCTAATTCAAAGTCTAGTTTGGAACATGTGTATAAGAACTTATTAGCACCAAGCAACAAACATATCTATTATATCTCCAATGGCAAGTGAGAAAGTAAAGCTTTTGGGATTTTGGGTTAGCCCATTTTCCTTCAGGGTAGAGTGGGCACTAAACCTGAAGGGTGTTGAGTATGAATACATTGAAGAAGATATTTTCAACAAGAGTCATTTACTTCTTGAATTGAACCCAGTGCATAAGAAAGTCCCAGTACTGATTCATGGCCAGAAGGTGATCCTTGAATCTTTTGTAATTCTCGAGTACATCGATGAGACATGGAAACAATGTCCATTGTTGCCTCAAGATCCTTATCAAAGAACCATCGTTCGATTTTGGACTAAGTTCGCCGAGGAGAAGGTGATTTGTTCTTGACTTAAATTTTCATTATCCATTTTTTTTAATAATCTTGAATCCTTAAAATAGATTATTGGCTTTACTATTGATTCAATTAGTAGCTTGGAAATTGGAAAAAAAATAGTATTCTTGGGTTTTGATTTTTCTTCTTGAGTTCATGTGTTTTCCATTGTAAAATCTTTGCTAATTAAATTCTTTTTTTCTTCTTCTTTTTTTTGTGGTATTTTCTTTACTTATAGCTTCTTTGCTAAGAAAGATGTAATATAGCTTCTTCTTTTTTTTTTTTCTTTTTTTTTTTTACATGAAGTATAAATATATTTGTTTAAAATACATATTGTTCCAAATATTTTATTGTCAGAATTTTTTATTTAACAGAATTAATAAAAAAAATAAAAATTTGAACTACTCTCTTATACAACAATAAAATTATCAGAATTTTTAATGAAATATTTTTGTGACATCATTAAAAGCTATTAATTGATTTAATAATTTATTAATAAAAGAGATCATTTGTGATGTTATTAAAAATTTGAATGGATCAGATATAACATTTATTAATGAAATGAGTCATTTATTCTGCAATTAGAAATTTAAATGGGCGAGATGTAATTTTGTAAGATAGTTTATATTTTAAGCATATATCATGATGTTTGTAATTTACCCTTCTTTTTGTTAATTTATTTTTTTATTTTAAACCTAAATGTTTGAATGAATGGTTAATATTTTTTGGTGCATGTTTGTTATAGCTTTTGGAAAATGCATGGATGGCTATGTGCTCAGAAGGAGATGAGAAGGAAAGAGCTCTGAAAGCATCCATTGAGGCCATAGAGAAGATAGAAGCAGAGCTAAAAGGGAAGACACAGTTTTTTGGAGGGGAAAGCATTGGGTATTTGGACCTTGCACTTGGATGGATCTCTTATTGGCTTCCTGTTTGGGAGGAAGTTGGGTCCATGAAAATTGTAGACCAAATGCAATTCCCAAACACCACTACTTGGATGAACAATTTTCTCAAACATCCCGTGATCAAGGACAAGTTGCCTCCAAGAGATAAGATGATTGTTTATTTCGAAAAGCGCAGCAAAGAAATCGCATCCCTCATTGCTGCTGCCAGAAAAGGCTGATTAAAAATTGTAGTTGTTTTTCGCTTGCTTCACTTGATGAAGATGAGAATAAATGTTGAAAATACACTGGAATACATAACTAGCTAGTAATTAGTTATTTACCTAATGGTATGGATTGTTGGCAATGTAATAAAACAATCATGAGTTTTGCTATGTTCTGTCAGTTGTATATTTTCTGATAAAGAATGAATTCCTGATTTCATCCTCTTTCATTATCAGCATAAGTCCATGGACAAATAATTTTTATATAACCCAGGCTAGTTTCTTTCTTTTCTTATTGTAGTTTCTTCAAATAGATTTGCGCTTCCTAGGCTCCATTCTATAATTCCTTGTTCTGCATTTTTTCTCTTCTCTTTTATCTAACATATGCAGATTGATAAGTACAAATGCAGATTGATAAGCAAAATGCCCGGATTTGAATTATTATTAGCTCTAACCAATCAATTGAGTACAGTTCTCTCAAACTCTTCATAATGATTTCATAAGTTTCAAAAAGGGATTAAAAGCATTGTATGAAGCTGATTAAAGCAATGCAATAAGTACTGAGAAATACTGAATCATTGATTTCATCCCTTTTTCTTCTCTTTTTTTTGTCACCAAAAGAAAATTTTATTGAAAAACTAGATGAATTATGACCAAGAGCTGCTTGGTGCAAGATCTTCTAGTATAAACACAACAAGAGTTGAGAAAATATCAAGTAAATACATGACAATCATCTACCACAACCTTTGTGTCAACGCCAGTTCTATGCATAGAATTCATACCCTGCAGTGACAAGAACCTCCCAAACAGCATTGCCTTCAATTCCATTCAGCTGGAATTGATTTGATCATAAGCATACATAAGCATATAAAATTGAAACATGACAATACTAATGAATAGGAACATTACATTACTAATGATGAATAAAAATATAACAATACTATTGTCTTAGTACTTATTTAATGCCAGTTGAAAGGGGCAAGGTTTCTCTCCAATTCTAATTCTAGTTCAATATATTTTAGCTTTTATTTCTATGTCCTTCAGTTTTTTTAAAGAGAAATTACCTACTATCATGATTTTGATGGGTTTTTCATGGTGGGTAATTGTCGTGTAGTAATAAAAAAATTACATCCTAATTTATTAGCTAACTAATACCAGAGCTAAGATGTGAAAGGAAAAGATAAGATGGAGATACAAGCTACACCTAAACCCCACATTAAGTTGAGTTAAGTAGGCTGTGATCAATATGTAAATACCACAATCATAAATTCACTAACATAATTTTTTTAAGAGCAATTACCTGTTTTCATGATTTTGATGGGTCTGCAACAATCCACAGAGGATAACTTGTGTCTGAAAATAATTTTTTTCTTCCTAATTTATTACATAACTAATTTCGGAGATATGTAAAAGGAAAAGATAAGATGTAGATTTAAAAGTTAAATCCCATGTTAATAAAGCAGGCTGTGACCAGTATGTAAATACCATAATAAGAAATTCACCAACACAATTTGTTTTCCCTATTTCATTCTAGCAGTTGATAACTTCATCTATATAGCACCCTATGGTGAAAAATAAATATTAAGAATAAGAGAGAGATAAATAGATGTCTTGAGAATAATGCTAGAGACTAAAAATTTAGACAGAAAAATACCAACAAAAATATTGTGTAGTGTAGATACAATTATATATTGTGAGCTCCAGTATCGGACTTGGGAGCAATAAGCAACTGAAAATAAATGAGATGTCGATATAAATTTTTAAATATATATGAAACAAGTCTACTCCCAACAGAAGAACAGCTTGCATGTGAATATTCAAGAGAGAAAAAGTTTTTGGCATAGGTAGAGCATATGTAGAAAAGGGAAAAAAAGAGACAAAGAGGGAGAGAGATGGGTGGAAGAAGTACTGATCTTCACTATACTCTGTTTTTGAAAAATTCTTCTATTTTCTTGTCTTTGTCAGTTTATCTTAATATCAAAGATTAAATACAAAAATTGTGGTATATTAAAATTCTTACTGTTCCTCTCCTTCTTGGCCATCGACCACTCGAAGCCTGTCATTGAATGCTTTAGGCATATAGGCAATCTCCAATTCTTGGAGGGTAGAGATGAATCTCAATCCAAAATTTATTGGGGGTCTTGCTCTTTTCGTGTTAATTACTCTTGGTTTTATGTGTTTACACATTGTTTAGGGAAAGGCTTGGGTCAAGAAAAAATAAAAATAATTGTGTCTTTTTCTTCAAACATTTCTCCACCTCAAAACTTCTTCTCATGAATATATATATATATATATTTATGTTTGGTAATAAAATGAAATAAAAACAAAGAAAACAAAACAAAAAAACCCGGCACAAGGTGCTAACATCATATTTGTTTAACCCATGTTGGTTCGTCCTTCTCTCATTGTAATTTCTTCAAATTGAGTTGCACTTTCTAGGCTACTTTTTTTTTTTCAAAATAAAAAAGTTTGCAGGGCAAATGACACATGTAGTCCCAAAAATGTAGTTCTTCTGTCAATTTAGTTTTTCTAGTTCTAAATTGCATCAATTTTACCATTGAGTAATTTATATTGCATCAATTTTAACTCCCAAACTATCATTAAACAGGCAAATGGGATACATCTGAAGAAAGAACAAAATTTAAGGCGACAGGGGGGTTGACAACCCAATCAAAAGGTAAAGAGTTTGTGTACAAAGCTTTTGCTATCCAATGGCTTGCACCATTGTTGACTAAATCCAATGGGCAAAATAGCACATTCACTATAGAAATTTGACTAAATTCAATAGGCAAAATAGCCCATTCACTATTTTTAAAGTGATTAATGCTGTGTTTAGTTGAGGAATTTGGGGAGGGATTTGGAAAGGGAAAGGGAAAAGATGTGTGAAACTAGGTGAAATGTAAGTATATTTTATTCACATTTTACCAAACTTTTCCCTTTTCCTTTCCAAATCCCTCTTCAAATCTTCCAACCAAATACAGCGTAAGGGATAATATCTAATTTGAAATAACTTATTCCCTTTTGAATGGACCATTTGTATGCCCTCCATTTCTGTCAAATTTGTTAAGGAGTTCAATTGCACTAAACTGACACCATATGAAAACTAAAAAGCAAAATTGATAGAGTTGAAATTACATGGACCAAATTGATTCCAAAAGCAAATTATAGAGACCACAAATATAATTTTACCCATAAATATATAAAACTAAACAAGTACATGACAAACTAACTAATCTTATTGAAAGCAGACTTATTAGGTAGAACATGAGCTGCATGAACAGCCTACCAAGTAGCTTTAGTAACAACAAAATAAAAACTTAAACAAGCAAACAAATTACATATAATTTTAATGTCTTCCAATAAACCAAACAAATTAAAGTCCACATAAGTCTCCAGCCAAAGTAACTTCACCAGATTAATTAGAACTATATGTGTCAACAAGTGAACACCACACAGATATCCATTGATATATGCTTGAACCATCTAAGAGCTTCCAGACAAGCTCGTTGCCTCTGCCATCAAGGTTGAAGAAGCAGCATAGAAGGAAGCACTAAGACGATATCATCATCCGGCAACAAATTAGCTGTTTGGTAAATGAAATTCCCCAATCTGGATTTTGAACATGAACTCCTAAGTTAAAAAATAAATAAATAAATAAAAAGGATTAAAATCATAGTATACAGCTGCACTGATTTAACAAATTTGATATGCAACTAGAAGAAATGAATTCTTGATTACAAACTCTTTGAACTATTTCTTGATTTAAGCAATCAAACCATATCTCGCTTTTCAAATTTTCTTCTGGAGTTGATTTTGACATAACATGAACATATAAAATTCAAACATGACACTACTAATGAATAGGAATATGACAGTACTACTAAAGAATAAAAACATGACAATACTAATGTGTTAGTACTTATTCAATACCACTCAATAAGGGCAAGTTTCCTCTCCAATTCTAACAAGAGTGAGCGTCTTTTCTTCACCCATTATATAAAATTAAAGATCCCAGTGTTTAAATTGGTTATGGGTGTCTTATGAAGAATTTTTATACAACCAAGGCTAGTTTCTTCCTTTCTTATTGTAGTTTCTTCAAATAGAGTTGCATTTTCAAGGCTTCATTCAATAATTCCTAGATTAGAAATTGAGCTTCTTTTCCTTGTTCTATCTTTTTTCTTATTTTTTATCTAACATAAGTACATCTGCAAATTAATAAGGGAAATGCCAGAATTTGAATTTTTGTTAACTCTAACTAATCAATGTGTAAACTTCTCTCAAACTTTTCATAATGGTTTCATAAGTTTCAAAAAGGGATTTAAAGCATTGTATGAAGCTGATTAAAGCAATGTAAGCAACGGGAAATAATGAATCCCTGATATCATTCATTTTTGTCACCAAAATAAAATTTTATTGAAAAACTAGATGAAGTTAAAACCAAGAGCCGTGTGCTGCAAGATAACACAGCAAGGGTTGAGAAAATATCAAGTGAATATATGACAATCAGCTGCCACCACCTCTGTGTCAACACCAGTCCTGTGCATAGAATTCATACCTGCAGTGACAAGAACCTCCCAAACAGCATTGCCTTCAATTCCGTTCACCTGGAATTGATTTGAACATAAGCATACATAAGCTTATAAAATTAAAACATGACAATACTAGCGAATAGGAACATTACATTACAACCTATCAAAAAAAGGAACATTACATTACTAATGATGAATAAAACATGAAAGTACTTATTTAATGCTAGTTGAAAGGGGCAAGGTTTCTCTACAATTCCAATTCTAGTTCAGTATATTTTAGCTTTTATTTTTAAGTCCTTAATTTTTATTTTTATTTTTGAGAGAAATTACCTGCTATCATAATTTTTATGGGTATGTAGCAATTCACAGTGGGAATTGTCGTGTAATAAGCAAAATTTTCAACCTAATTTATTACCTAACTAATGCCAAAGCTAACATGTGAATGGAAAAGATAAGATGGTGATAGAAGTTAAACTCCATGTTAAGTTAAGTAGGTCTGTGATCAATATGTAAATGCCACAATCAGAAATTCACAAACATAACTTTCTTTCAATGTAGTAGTTGATAAGTTCATCTACATATTAGAATAAATGTTGAACATACTTTAAAGAGGTAACTAGTTAGTAAATTATTTACTACTGATGATTGGTTTTGTGAAAGTTATGCAGTAGACGTATCATGTATTATCACAAAACCTTGAATGGTTGGCAATTTACAGCAAACAGTGTGATTAGCTACGCAAATAGTTTGAACAAAGAATTTTGTTCTTCCTAATTTATTGTATAACTAATTCCAAAGCTATGTTAAAGGAAAAGATAAGATGTAGATTTAAAAGTTAAATCCCATGTTAATTAAGAAATTCACCGACACAATTTTTTCCCCTTTCATTGTAGCAGTTGATAACTTCATCTATATAGCATTTCATGGTGAGAAATAAAAATTAAGAGTAAGAGAGAGATAAATAGATGTCTTGAGAGTAATGCTAGAGACTAAAAATTTAGACAGAAAAATACTAACAAAAATATCGTGTGGTGTGATACAATTATATTTTGAATTCTAGTATAGAACTTGGGAACAATAAGCAACTAAAAATAAATGAGATGTAGGTATAAATTTTCAAATATATATGAAACAAGTCTACTCCCACCAGAAGAACAATTGCATGTAAACATTTTTCGAGAGGAAAAGTTATTGGCATATGTAGAAAAAGGGAAAAATGAGACAAAGAGGGAGAGAGATGGGTGGAAGAAATACTGATCTTCACTCTCCTCTGTTTCTGAAAAATTCTAGGAAAAATAACCAATAAGTCCTATTTTGTTTTTAAGATTACTATCAAGTCTTCAATATGTACAATTAAATCTTATTTTTTATAACATATTTTCAAAATATTTATTGCTCTATCATGGTAGATGTTGGCCCTGTTTGGTAGAGCTGCGAGAAAGTGATTATAACTTATAGCCTAACAGCTTATAGCTTATAGCTCTGAATATAAGCTGATTTTTGACTTATAAATTAAGCTTCTCTTCCCCCACTCAAAGAATAAGTTGATTTTTGACTTATAAAAAGCTATAAGCTGTATTGTTAAGCTGAACCAAACACATCAAAATAGCTTAAATTAAGCTAAAAGCTAAGATAAGCTGGAAATAAGTCCTACCAAACAGGGCCGTTATCTCAATTTTATTCCTAATTTAATATGAAAATATTTTTAATCTAAGTAAAATAATATTTTTAATTGTAAAAATTATGATGTTGTATTAAAAAAAAGAAAAAATTAGTCTAATGTCCCTCTCCTACTTTTAGTAATGGAAGAGATCCATAATATTATTTTTTGATGTCTAAGGTCCCTAAACATATATCAGAGAAATTTGACTCTTTGTCTCTCCTCTTCTACTGCAGAGCAGTACTTCCAATCTCTCTCTCTCCCTCTCCCTTTCCCTCTCTCTAAAACCCTAGAGAGAAGAGATAGGCAAAGTCAACCAACTATTTCATCTTGGTCGACGCCAAGAGTGTTGAATGAGACTACTGTTCCTTTTGTTCTAGTGATGTTTTCGCCAACCCAAGGGGTTTCTTCCTCAAATCTAGAATGGAATGGTTATCAGGCACCTCAGATACCAGAATAACCCTCGCATCGATCATCGACATGCCGACATCGCTAAATTAAGACTGATTATGGAAAGTAAATGAACTGACCGATTATCGAATCGACCGATTGAAATCAAATCAATCGATTAATCAGACTGTTTAATTGCATGTTTATCTGTTTGAATGTTTAGATTATGTGTTCATGTTTATATGTTTAAACTGTAAATTAAAGGCCTTATCGGCGGCCGAACCGGAAAATAATTGATATTTTATGATCATCATAATTTACGTGATTTTATGGTATAATTATCTGAAAACTGATTAGGGTGATTAACTTAGATTGAAATAAGCTTAATTGCATGGGTTTGACTTATTTACCAATTTGCCACCCTTAGTGGACCACTTAGAATATTATATTGGGCCTTATGGCATGTTGAACAAAGCTCTTCATCAGCCACATTTGGGCATACCACCGAGTAGAGACAGAGAGTGAGAGGTTTGGAGTGAATTCAACTTGTTCTTGAGGAAATTGCTTATAGACTTGGAGATTTGGAAGAATAATTGCACATTTGAGCTCCTACACTTCTAATTCAAGACCTAGGTAAGGTAATTGAATCTCTCATTGATGTAATTAAGGTTGTTCATGCATGATTCTTGAGCCTTTAGAGAGCTAAGTCATGTTTTAATTCATACATGTTGGATTATGTTAGAATTCATGCATGCATGGTGGTATTGTTGAATTTTGAGTTGATTTCATAGCTAATTGTCACATGCATGTCCATAAATAAGCTTAAGTTCATGTTTTCAACTTGTTTTGAAAAGAATGAGCTCAATAGAGAATGTTTTGGAAGCTTTGATTTGAGTTAATCTCATGCATGTCACCTTGTAGCATGTTCATGCATGTTCATGAAAAATTGGTTTGAAATTGAGGTTGAATTAAACACCCTTGGGCTTTGATTTGTCAAATTGATCTTTGAAACATGTAATATTAGGTGTTTACAAGTGTTTTCCAAGTTTTCAGCCCAAGAGGATCGAATTTTTAGCATTTGAACTTGATTTTGAGCTTGGGACTCAAATCTGGAATTTCCAGATTTTGAGCCTACGCTCGAGCGAGGAAGTCTACGCTCGAGCGTACACTCTGTGATTCTGCTTTCCGCTCGAGCGAGAAAAGTTACGCTCGAGCGTGAAATGCGTGCATCCAGTACTTTTCATGAGTTCACAGTCTGCTCGAGCGAGGACCTGTGTCTTACGCTCGAGCAAGGGTCGAGCGTCCATCGAGCGCAAAATTGGAACATCTAGCATTTTTACTGTAGCACACAGTCCGCTCGAGCAACGGAATTGACGCTCGAGCGGAGCTCCTTTGTTTGCATGTCCGCTCGAAGCGAAAGCCACGCCGGCGAGACCCCCTGTTTCAAAAATTTTGAAGAGTGTTCAAAAGTGCATCTTTGCATCCTCTTTCCATCCTAGGCATTCCTAGGGCATATTTAAGGCATTTTAAAGAGGATATAGATGTAGAACCACACCGAGGCAAATTAGGGATTAAGTTAATATCTTTTCCAACTGTGAAACTTAGTGTGTGTTCAATCTGTTAATCAGATAGGGTTGGCATCTCGAGGAGACGCCGTAGCTCATCAGAGCCCGTAACTCGTGAGTAACGATTGTGTAAAGATACGCTCAAAATGTTTTTCTTTTGAATACCGAATCAACTGCTTCGAATCGATATTGTTTACTAAATGAATGTATGTCCTATATTCGAACTGCATATGGCATCCTTAGCACCTATCGCTTATCGTTATCACATAGAGATCTCGCTTGCCTCGTGGAACCACTATCACATCGATTGATGGCCATCATTATCGCTTGGTCTTTAAGACTCATCGCCATCGCATCGTTATGCTAATGGATGTACCACATATGACCGATTGTATCAATCTTGAAATACTGCTTAATGAACTGCTTATTATCAGAAGGACATTCATTCTAAACCCTTTACGCATTATGTTATTCACCGGGTTTTAGCTCATCGCTCATATATATATGTAGGTGTACAGCACCGACCAAAGCTAGACGCTGCCGGGTTATTCCAGCTTTTGTCAAGCCACCACGTGCCTCATCGCGAGGCTCCAAGCCTATCATGCTAAGGCTTAGGGCGTTTAGCATTCTCCTTCGCATCGCTCTCACCGCTTTTATATAGATCGTTATCTCGCCATCGCATCGTTATCAAGGGATTAGGTCCTCGACCGAGTGATCAGAAATATTGGTATAGACTGCATCGCTTGATCGCATAAATGTATGAAAATCTTTTTGGCATACAGACTGTCACAGCTCATTGCACATTATTTATTTACTGTAATGGCTTCCGCCATGCCCTTGTACTGCTTTTATCAGATATCATTAAGGTGCCTCCGAATCTAGGATTATCGCCTACATGCTAAACCCATAGGGGCGGGTTTGGGTCGTAACAGAGTGGTATCAGAGCGATACTTAACCACAAGTTATACCGCACACACGTGTCCGAATGACCTATAGGGTGTCCTAGAAAAGCGATTAGGGCATTCGTAGTCATGATAAGCGTGGGGTGATTGAATATATGTTGACATGTTAATCTGTCTAAACACATGACTGCTTATGTGATAAACTGTTTAAGTATGTAACTGTTTATGATTGAAACTGTTATAACTGCTTATAGTGAAATGGATAATGCAAACGCTACTACTGAACCTGAATCATCCGAGGCCAGAATGGCCAGACTGGAAAGAATGTTGGAACGAATAACTGAAAGATTAGATCAACAACATGTAACCAATAGCCTCACCTCTTTCGATGCAGTAGGAGCAGAATGTCAATGTGAATGATGGGGACATAATTGCTCTCACCCAGAAGTTCAGTAAACTGAAACCGCCATCCTTTCAGGGAGGCCTTGAACCGTTAAAGGCTGAAGCTTGGGTTCTTGAGACCGAAAAATTGTTTGAGGTTTTTCTATGTACTGAGGCACATAAAGTGCTGCTGGCTACCTTTACTCTGCAAGAGGAAGCAAGAAGGTGGTGGATGCTTACTCGTGACGACAATACTGCTATGACTTGGGCTCAATTCAAAGTAGCCTTCTTTGAAAAGTACTTCCCTCAGTGTGTCAGGGACAAGAAGGTCACTGAATTTGAACAGTTAAAACAGGGCACAATGTCTGTTGCTGAATATGAAACGAAGTTCACCGGGCTTGCTAGATACGCACCACACATGGTGGACACCGATTATAAGAAGGCCAAAAGGTTTGAAGGCGGCCTGAATGTCGCGATACTGGATAGAATAAATGTGCTGAAATTACCGACTTATGTGAATGTCCTTGACCGAGCCTTGATGGCTGAAGCAAACATCGAGGCACCGAAATCAAACGCCAAAGATCGAATGGCGTGGTAAAAGGCAGAATTTTAAATTCAAAAAGGGCAAGCATAACCCATTGAGCAAGAAACAGAATACGGGGTCAACAAATAGCCCCAGCCAAGGGAGTGGTTCCATACCGCCCTGTTCCGAATGTGGTAAGAATCATAAAGGAGTCTGTTATAAAATCTCTGGTGCTTGTTACAGGTGTGGCAAGGTGGGCCACATGGTGAAAGATTGCCCTTCGCTTCCCGCAATAGTAAAGTAGGCCGCAAAGATCAATCAGAGCACCAAAGCCTAACCCCAAAGCTACGGAAGGAGCTCAGGAGACAGTACGAGTGTTCGCCCTAGTACGGAGACGGCAAAATAATCAAACTGTTGTGTCGTATCCTCTCTATCTGCGCTCAAAATGCGATGTGATTGATTCGGGGTCTACACATTCTTATGTGTCGCATGCTTTTTCGTGTAAGTTGAATAGACCCTTAGAACCTATGAATTATCTGCTAGCTGTATCATCACTCGTAGGAGGATCCATGACATGTGCTTATATGTATCCTGCTTGTGAGATTATTGTTGGGGATATGCATCTGTTTATTGATTTACTGCCATTGAATATTGATCATTTCGATGTGATATTGGGGATGGACTGGTTACAAAAATATCATGCTACCATTGATTGTGTGATAAAGTAAGTTGTTTTCCGTCCACCTGATTTGCTTGAATTTGTATTTAATGGAAGTGGAGTAATACCTCCTCCGTATTTGATTTAATCTGTGAAAGCTTGTAAATTGATTAGGAAGGGGTGTAAAGGATATCTGTGTTCCGTATTGACTGTACCTATTGATGATAATGTTAAAACTGATGTGAATTGTATTCCTATAGTCAGAGAATTCCCAGATGTTTTTCCAGATGAGCTACCAGGGGATTTGATTGACAGGGAGATTGAATTTACTGTTGATATGATTCCGGGCACACAGCCGATATCCAAAGCTCCCTACCGAATGGCTCCAACTGAACTGAAAGAATTGAAAGTGCAACTGCAAGAACTGTTAGACAAGAAGTTCATCAGGCCTAGTACTTCACCGTGGGGCGCACCGGTTTTGTTTGTAAAGAAGAAAGACGGCTCACTGAGATTGTGCATTGATTATCGTGAATTGAACAAGGTAACTGTGAAAAATAAATACCCATTACCGCGCATTGATGATTTGTTTGACCGCCATTCTGGTGCCCAAGTGTTTTCCAAGATTGATCTCAGATCGGGGTATTATCAACTGAAAGTTAAACCAGAAGACATTGATAAAACTGCTTTCCGAACGAGGTATGGACACTATGAATTTTTAGTTATGCCATTCGGAGTCACGAATGCACCAGCTGCATTTATGGACCTCATGAATAGAATCTTTAAATCGTACCTTGACGACTTTATTGTTGTATTTATTGATGACATATTGATTTACTCCAAAAGTATAGAAGAACATGAACACCATCTGAGACTTGCCCTACAGACCCTAAGAGAACATAAACTGTATGCTAAACTGTCTAAATGTGAATTCTGGCTTGATCATGTTATGTTTTTGGGGCATGTTGTTAGCAAGGATGGTATATCTGTTGATCCGCAGAAAATTAAAGCTGTAGTGAACTGGCCTAGACCAACAAATATGACAGAAGTCCGAAGCTTTTTGGGACTGGCTGGATATTACAGAAGATTTGTCAAAGATTTCTCCAAAATTGCCTTACCACTGACCTAATTAACACAGAAGGGGACATCATTTGACCGATCGACCAAGGGAATCACTTTCAAGAGTTGAAAACTAGACTCGTGACTGCACCGGTTCTTACCCTACCTACAGGTACGGATGGTTATACTGTTTTTAGTGATGCTTCTCATAAGGGTTTGGGGTGTGTGTTAATGCAGAATGGGAGAGTTATTGCCATGCTTCCCCGACAACTGAGACCACATGAAAAGAACTACCCAACCCATGATCTAGAACTGGCTGCAGAAGTGTTTGCACTGAAAATCTGGCATCACTACCTTTACGGGGCGACATGTGAAGTATACACTGACCACAAGAGTTTGAAATATTTCTTCACACAGAAAGAACTGAATATGAGACAGCGAAGATGGCTAGAACTGATCAAAGATTATGACTTACGATTCTCAGATCACCCGGAAAAGCCAATACTGCTGCGATGCCGAAATAAATCGATTGCGAACTTAGCTTGTTTGCTCACTGGACAGAAAGAGTTGCTTTGTGACCTTGAAAAGTCTGAAATTGAAGTTGTTTTTGGAGAACAAGGTGGAACAATAGCTGCTATTTCTGCACAACCGACACTGATTGAAGAAATTAAAGAGAAATAGCAACAGGATGACTTCTTGAAGAAGATCATCGAAAGAAGAAAATCTAAACCGAGACCGGGATTCAAATTTGAAAACAATGTACTGAAATTTCAAGAAAGACTATGTGTACCGAATAACACTGAACTGAAAAGAAGAGTTCTGCAAGAAGGCCACAACTCAAAATTTTCTATCCACCCAGGAAATACGAAAATGTACCAAGATCTGAAACAGAATTTCTGGTGGCCGGGAATGAAGAAAGAAATCGCTGATTTTGTATCGAAATGTCTTCATTGCCAACAAGTTAAAGCGGAACATCAGCGACCCGTAGGCTTACTGCAACCCTTGCCCATACCGGAGTGGAAATTGGAGCATATCACGATGGATTTTATCGTTGGATTGCCTCGCTCCAGAAAAGGTATGGACTCTATTTGGGTTATTGTTGATAGACTGACTAAATCTGCACACTTCCTACCTGTCAAGACAATTTATAATGCGGACAAGTTGGCTATACTCTATATTGATGAAATTGTTAGATTGCATGGAGTGCCTATGTCTATTGTCTCTGACAGGGATTTGAAGTTCACATCGAGGTTTTGGCAAAGCCTACAGACTGCGTTGGGCACTGAATTGAGACTGAGTAGTGCCTACCATCCTCAGACAGATGGCCAGTCAGAAAGGACCATCCAGACTCTGGAGGATTTACTGAGAATGTGTGTCCTTAATTTTCAAGGAGATTGGGAAAGTCATTTACCCTTAGTTGAATTTGCCTACAATAATAGCTTTCATTCAAGTATTGGTATGGCGCCTTTCGAGGCATTGTATGACAGAAAATGTAGATCTCTGATCTGCTGGGCAGAAGTTGGAGATGGGCCTTTGCTTGGGCCCGAGATCGTGTATGAAACGATGGAGAAAGTGAAACTGATACAGCAGAGACTGAAAACTGCACAGAGCCGACAGAAAAGTTATGCAGATGTCAGAAGACGAGACAGAGAATATGAAGTAGGTGATCACGTGTTTGTGAAAGTGACACCAATGAAAGGCCAGACTCGTTTTGGAGTCAAAGGCAAGTTAGCGCCAAGATATGTTGGGCCGTATGAGGTTATTGAGAAAATCAATCCGGTGGCGTATCAAGTTGCGCTCCCTCCTGAAATGGAGCATATGCATAACGTCTTTCACATTTCCATGTTGAGAGATTATCTTCGGGATCCGTTCCATGTGATTGAGCCTACTCGTGTGGTGTTGAGTGATGACTACACTTATGAGGAGCGGCCTATACAGATTGTAAACAGACGGATCAAGAAACTGAGAAACAAAGAGATTCCGTTAGTGAAAATCGACTGGCAAAACCATGGTAGCGTGTATGCCACTTGGGAGAGGGAAGATGACATGGCCAAGAGATACCCTGAACTGTTTCCACTGAACCCTGTTTTCTTCCAGAATGAAGGTAACTCGAGTTTAGAGGACTAAACTCTTTTTAAGGAGGAGATCAGAATAACCTCAGATCGATCATCGATTAATGCCGACATCGCTAAATTAAGACTGATTATGGAAAGTAAATGAAATGACCGAATTACTGAACTGACTGATTGAAATCCGAAACTGAATCGATTAACTATATCTGTTTAATTGCATGTTTATCTGTTTGAATGTTTAGATTATCTGTTTATGTTTATATGTTTAAACTGTAAATTGAAGGCCTTATCGGCGGCCGAACCGAAAAATAATTGATATTTTATGATCATCATAATTTATGTGATTTTATGGTATAATTATCTGAAAACTGATTAGGGTGATTAACTTAGATTGATATAAGCTTAATTGCATGGGTTTGACTTATTTACCAATTTGCCACCCTTAGTGGACCACTTAGAATATTATATTGGGCCTTATGGCATGTTGAACAAAGCTCTTCATCAGCCACATTTGGGCATACCACCGAGTAGAGAGAGAGAGTGAGAGGTTTGGAGTGAATTCAACTTGTTCTTGAGGAAATTGCTTATAGACTTGGAGATTTGGAAGAATAATTGCACATTTGAGCTCCTACACTTCTAATTCAAGACCTAGGTAAGGTAATTGAATCTCTCATTGATGTAATTAAGGTTGTTCATGCATGATTCTTGAGCCTTTAGAGAGCTAAGTCATGTTTTAATTCATACATGTTGGATTATGTTAGAATTCATGCATGCATGGTGGTATTGTTGAATTTTGAGTTGATTTCATAGCTAATTGTCACATGCATGTCCATAAATAAGCTTAAGTTCATGTTTTCAACTTGTTTTGAAAAGAATGAGCTCAATAGAGCATGTTTTGAAAGCTTTGATTTGAGTTAATCTCATGCATGTCACCTTGTAGCATGTTCATGCATGTTCATGAAAAATTGGTTTGAAATTGAGGTTGAATTAAACACTCTTGGGCTTTGATTTGTCAAATTGATCTTTGAAACATGTAATATTAGGTGTTTACAAGTGTTTTCCAAGTTTTCAGCCCAAGAGGATCGAATTTTTAGCATTTGAACTTGATTTTGAGCTTGGGACTCAAATATGAAATTTCCAGATTTTGAGCCTACGCTCGAGCGAGGAAGTCTACGCTCGAGCATACACTCTGTGATTCTGTTTTCCGCTCGAGTGAGAAAAGTTACGCTCGAGCGTGAAATGCGTGCATCCAGTACTTTTCATGAGTTCACAGTCCGCTCGAGCGAGGAAACCTACGCTCGAGCGAGGACCTGTGTCTTACGCTCGAGCGAGGGTCGAGCGTCCATCGAGCGCAAAATTGGAACATCCAGCATTTTTACTGTAGCACACAGTTCGCTCGAGCGACGGAATTGACGCTTGAGCGGAGCTCCTTTGTTTGCATGTCCGCTCGAGCATAGAAAGCCACGCTCGAGCGAGACCCCTGTTTTCTGAAAATTTTGAAGAGTGTTCAAAAGTGCATCTTTGCATCCTCTTTCCATCCTAGGCATTCCTAGGGCATATTTAAGGCATTTTAAAGAGGATATAGATGTAGAACCACACCGAGGCAAATTAGGGATTAAGTTAATATCTTTTCCAACTGTGAAACTTAGTGTGTGTTCAATCTGTAATCAGATAGGGTTGGCATCTCGAGGAGACGCCTAGCCTCATCAGAGCCCGTAACTCTGTGAGTAACGATTGTGTAAAGATACGTTCAAAATGTTTTTCTTTTGAATACTGAACTGAACTATTTACTGAACTGATATTGTTTACTAAATGAATGTATGTCCTATATTCTGAACTGTACCTTGACATCCTTAGCACCTCATCACTATCGTTATCACATAGAGATCTCGCTTCCTCGTGGAACCACTATCACATCGATTGATGGCCATCATTACTGTTTGGTCTTTAAGACCTACCGCCATCGCATCGTTATGCTAATGGATGTACCACATATGACCGATTATCTTGAATCAATTGAAATATCGCTTAATGAACTGCTTTCATTATCAGAAGGACATTCATTCTAAACCCCTTTACGCATTATGTTATTCACTGGGCTTTAGCTCACTGCTCATATATATATGTAGGTGTACAGGCACTGGACCAAAGCTAGACGCATCGGGGTTATTCCAGTTTTGTCAAGCCAACCTACGTGTCTCACTGCGAGGCTCCAAGCCTATCATGTTAAGGCTTAGGGGCGTTTTAGCATTCCCCCTTTTGTCGCTCCTCACCGCTTTATATAGATCATTATCTGCTTTCGCATCGTTATCAAGGGATTAGGTCCCTGCACTTAGTGACTGTAAATATTGGTATAGACTGTACTGTTTGACTGCATAAATGTATGAAAATCTTTTTGGCATACAGACTGTCACAGCTCATTGGACATTATTTATTTACTGTAATGGCTTCCGCCATGCCTCAGATTGCTTATCAGATATCATAAGTGCCTCCGGTAATCTAGGATTACTGGCCGGTTACGGTGCTAAACCCATAGGGGCGGGTTTGGGTCGTGACAATACCCTACACCAGTAAAGAGCCTGCCTACACCACCAGCATTCCTTAACACTTCGGTTGATGCTTCCGTCCGTTTGAAGTCTCAGGCAAGGCCACACCGGCGACGTACTTGAACCGTCGGATCTTTATTCTCCGACGCCTCGCCATTCGTGAACTCGGTTCGCACGTCGTCGATGCTTTGCTATCACTCACTACTTCCCAACAGATCTTCGCCATTACAAAATCTCCACCACAAAATGATGATGACTGATTCAATAGCCGGCTTTCAAACAGTTCTTCTTCTCCCTTTGAAAGGTTGTTCAGTGTTTGCTTAATTTGGTCTAATGGGTTGCAAAAGACAAATCACTAAAAGCTTTCAAAATTGATGCTTAGTGTTTGCATTCAAGTGTAAAAGGTTAATAGAAAAAAGGATTTTTTTTCATTCCAATGGATGTGTCTGCAGTGTGTTTGTTAGTGTAAGAATTTAAAAATCAAAAATCCAAATATGAGAGAAAGATCAGTGGCTTCCTATGAGGACACAGCTTTGTAGATATCCAGAGAAATTCCTTATCATTTTCTCTGCCTTCAACGACAACAACCATCTAGCTTTGAATTTCTCTGGTCCAAACTAGAAAAATTTTCTCCAAACTAAAAAAATTCTCTCTGGTTTACTTAAAATTTTCTTTGATTTGTTTACCATTTTCTCTGCCTTCAACAACAACAACCATTTGAATAAATCAACCCCAACTATTAATTAAACAACAAATTTAAGAACATAAACCTTGCAATGGTTTGGACCAAAGAATTTCTCTGGATTGTTCAAATTTCTCTGGGTTGTTCAAATTTCTCTGGTAGGTCTTTGGTTTGTTTAAATTTCTCTGGTTGTTCAAATTTCTCTGGTAGGTCTTTGGATTGTTCAAATTTCTCTTGAAGTTTTGTTATTGCCTCATGCTACCTCCAGTTAATCATTTGTCATGTTGTATATTTGTGTTGATGCTATCAAAGTGCTCTTGCTTATATGGCTTTCATGGTGCTACTACAACTACTTATTTGATGTAGAAAGAAGATGATGATGATGATGATGATGATAATGATGATGATGATGATGAAGGCTATCAAAGAATTTATCTAGAGGAAGAATTTGAATTTGAACTCAGAGAAATTGGTCTAAAGTCTGTCAAAATGATTTCATAAAATGATATTGTGATCCAGAGAAAATTGGTTAAAATGAATCCAGAGAAATTTGAATTTTCTCTCGTTTATAAATGAACCCAGAGAAATTTGAATTTGAATTTGAAACTAGACAAAATTGGTCAAAATGAACCCAGAGAAATTTGAATTTTCTCTGGGTTGAACCCAGAGAAATTCTTTGGGAAGTCCAGAATTTCTCTGGAGCAAATTTCTCTGGATTGAAATTTCTCTGGATCAATGTTGAGGGACCTTAGACATTATAAAAATATTGAATGTCCTTAAGTTCAGAGTGGTAAAGAGGTGAGGCTTGGGCATAATAACTGGTGTTCGTATTGTGGTAACTTACCTATAATCCCATCTATCTGCAATCGAACAAGGCAAACACACCCAAGCAGTTGTCTCATGAGGCTTAATCCATCTTCTGAACACAAATCACAATTTTCAATAATAACCGATGTGTGCTGTAGTCGATGATGGTTGCTGTTAAGGATGTAGTTATTGACCATTGTTAGGTCCTCAAGCTTTCCCTCTACGCATACATTCTCCAATCTCCGAAGATTGGTTAATTTGAAGAAATCTCTAACATTAACCTTATTTGAATCCAAGTTTTCTAGCATCTCTAGATTCCTCAAACCATCTACTCGTAGTTTGCCTTTCGTACATAAGTAACCCAAAAAAGGAAGGTAAAGATGTACCAATCCTTCTATCTTCCATAACACATTTGGAACAGTGATCATATTGGAGCTTGTTCGTAAATCAAGGGTTTGCAAGTATCTAAGGTTACCTATTGATGATGGCAACTTTGTGAATGCAGTCCTATATAGACCCAAGTGCCTCAAGCTCATGTTTGATTTAAAAGATTAATAGTGAAGTATTAATAATCCTATTAAATTAGTGTGGTATTCACTATCCAATTAGATTAACATCCATTGGATTAATAATCTCACCCCTACCCCGTTACTAATAATCCTACAAATTTGTTGGATTAATTATCCGTTGGATTAATAATCCTAAACCAAAATGTTAAAACAAACATAGGATAATTGGGCCCACGGATTAATAATCTCAATCTCATGCTCTGATCCACCCAATCAAACATGCCCCAAAAGGATTAGCTTTCCTATTTCTTTTGGTAACTCTTTTGTTCCTTCTATTTGGCCAAATGAATTTCCATCAAAATTTATAACCCTAAGAAATTTGGATTCTTTGGATCCAAATGGATAGTCACAAACAATCATCACCTCTGAAGAATAAAATTGTCCAAATATGCCGAGCACTTTCTTCTTGTTCAAAGAGACGAAAGTTACTATTCTTCTTATCTAGATTCATGACAAGTCTGTGTATTTTACTGCAAGTGTTACCACCAATTGATGTTACCATGGATGAAGAAGAGGGATGCTCTTGCTAATTTATATGCCCATATTCAATGACCTGATGAAAATTTTCTTCTTTTGCCTTTGACAAACATAATTCTCTCATGAGATCATGAAGTCGACAACATCGAAACCCTCTGCTTTCTCTAACTAATGAATACTCCCCGCCTCTCTGCAATTCCATTTGAACCATGCACCTTTGTGCTAGTTCACCCATGTAACGTTCGGCCACATCCATCATGGTTTCATCTTCTCCTCTTTCCTCTTGGGATATAAAGCCTTCAGCCATCCACAATTGATATAGTCTCTTTGCATCGATGTCGAAATCCTCAGGATAATTGCCCAAATAAAGGAAACATGCCTTGAGCTGATATGGTAAGTCTTGGTAACTCAAAGCCAACACATCCAATACTTTTCCATCTTGTCCTCCTCCTCTTCTCATGTATTTTCCTCTTTTTAGATATGAATTGAAATTTTGTTGCACTTTCTGCCAATGGCTCAAGGTCAAGTTTGTTCCTAGAAGTCCTCCAAGTACTACAATGGCTAGTGGCAAGCCCCCACATTGTTCAACCATTTTTATTCCTAACTTCTCCATCATTGTGTCAACTTTGAATTCTGTAACAGACCAAAGTGTAAATTTATCAATGCACAGAAGACCGAAGACCTCTTGTCTTAGTTGGACGAACACAAGTATGCTAGTTTATGTTACGCGCTCTGAAAGACTTTGCAAAAATGTTTTGCATTACACTGACAAAGACCTTTTATTGTCTGTTGTTATGTTATGTTTAAAATTCTAGAAATAATCTACCAACTTGCCATTTAATATGCCTTGGAATAAATACCACGGCATATTAAACTAATAAACAAGAGAATGAATCCCAACCATATGAAACAATCTATCATCCATGATTTCAAGAAGAGAATAGTAAAAAATTATATGTCCACAAGAATGAAAGAAACAAACAAACATTTTAGTTGTAGTTTTGCATTGAATGTGGTTGTGTGAGACTAGAAACCTGAAGAATCATTTTCACATCATTGTCTTACTCTTTTTCTTTTTATTTCGTGGTTCCAATTCAAAATTTCTACGAAAATTATGTTATGTGTCACCACTTCTATTTCAAGATTTGTGTAGTCTAAATTCAAGCAAAACTACAAACATAGCATTGATGTAAAAATGAGAATTAAAACAATAGTAGAAATATATAGATCTTATAAAAAAGGGAAAGTGTCATTGAACTGTGAAAGCGAAGCATGATAGCATATTACAGTAGCAGTGTAATAGTAGTGGATATGGAGTTAGATCACAAAATATTTGAAATTTCACAACAAACCAACCTGCAGTATCTATTTTCGAGAAAGCTTTTTTCTCAAATAGCTTCCAGCTCTCTTGCTTAGTTAAACACTTGTGTTCGAGGATGAAACCATTTGAATCCACAAATGTTATCACGTTTTTATTACGACTAGTAAGGATTATTTTGCTGCCCGTATTTACTTTGGGAAATGCTGGTGATAAGCTGACCCAAGCATCTGATGACCAAATGTCATCAAGAACAACCAGACATTTTTTCTGCTGTTGAACTTCAAATAGTTGCTTGACTAGATCATCTTCTATCATTCTCACAACTTCATCCTTCTCTGGAATGAGTTTAGTTAGAATCCTTTGCAAAAGATCTTTTAGTTGCCATTGTTGAGATATTGAAACCCAACTGAAGGCATCAAAATGGCACCTAACGTCTTGGTGATGGTACACTTTCCTAGCAAGGGTAGTCTTTCCCAAGCCACCCATGCCGCAAATGGAAATGACTCTATGGTGTTTGGCTTCTTCACTCACCAATTGTGCCACTAATATCTTGATATCTTGCTCAAAACCAATGAAATTCTGTTCATGAACGTGAGAGTAAGTTCGTCGCAATTGAGATGGCCTTTGGAGTGCAGAACTTGAACATTCTCTTTCATGTGGCATAGCAATTAGGCCGTAACTTGATAATCCTGCAGTAAGCCTAGTGATCTTACTTTTAATTGTATTAATTTCCGATCCAATCTTGTGTCGAGCTATGAATTCATTGGATATGCAAATAGATCTCACGAGGATGTTTCGGATGCCTCTTCTTCTCCTTGGCCCAACCTTAAAGAAAAAGGTTGCGATCACATTCTCTGCATCATAACCAACTTCTCTGATTTCCCCAACCAAATGACGGATGATCTCATGTTCAACTTGTTTTGCATCTGCGTCTTTTAAAAAGCACTGCATCTGTCTTAACTCAACCAACAAATCGTCAACTTGCACTACAAGAAAAAACACTTTCTGTGACCAACATTTTGGTCGCGAAAAGTATCATATTTGGTCGCTAAAACCTTTTTGCGACCAAAATATGTTGGCCGCAAGTTGGTCGCTAAAGCCTCGTCACAGATAGTTTTCTGCGACCAAAAAAGCCTTTGGTCGCTAAAAGTGACCATTCGCGACCAACTTTTTTGGTCACGGAAAGTCCAATTCATATTACCCAAAAGTAAACTTTTAACGACCAAAGGTAAGTTGGTCGCCAAAAGTCAGCGCCTTTTACCCAAAAAAATATAATTCTTTTGTGCCGCTTAAGACTCGAACTCTTGACCAAAGAGTCACCATGCACCCAATCCACTCTGCCAATTACATGCTTCTTATTCATATTTGGAAATAAAAATATATAAACCATAAAAATTGGGTTATTTATTATTTTATAAAACTTTTAATGCCTAAACAAAAAAAAATAGCATGTAATTATAGTAGTATCTTTTTTTAAAAAATTTATCCCGCCATAACTTTTCGCGACCAACTTTTCTTTTTGGTCGCCAAAGGGTAATCTTCCGCGACCAAAAAGCCTTTTGGTCGCCAATAGTATACTTTCCGCGACCAACTTTTCTTTTTGGTCGCCAAAAGGTGATCTTCTGCGACCAAAAAAGCCTTTGGTCGCCAATAGTATACTTTCCGCGACCAACTTTTCTTTTTGGTCGCCAAAGGGTAATCTTCCGTGACCAAAAAAGCCTTTTGGTCGCTAATAGTATACTTTCCGCGACCAACTTTTTTTTTGGTCGCCAAAGGGTATACTTTCCGTGACCAATTTTTTTTTTAGTCGCCAAAATGTGATCTTCCGCGACCAAAAAAAGCCTTTGGTCGCCAATAGTATACTTTCCGTGACCAACTTTTTCTTTTGGTCGCCAAAGGGTGATTTTCCGCGACTAAAAAATTGTGGTCGCCAAAAGTTAAATTTTGGTCGCAGAAAGTGAACTATTTGCGACCAAAAAAAATAGGTGGTCACCAAAAGTATTTTTTCTTGTAGTGTTGGTCGCGCACTCCGTGTAAGAGTTTTGCTTCTTGAATCATCAATTCACCAATCCATTTGACTGCAAAAGAGACAATAGCCTGAGCCATATTTCTTTAGCCTCCGTGCTTCTGAGAGCTTTCTAACTTGATAGAAGCACGAACTTGTAGAACTTTTAGTACTGATTAGAATCAACTTCTTCGTGGTTGAACTTTTTCTTTGGTGTCCACACAGTATGTACTTGTTCCCAAGAGTGGCTGAACTTTCAACAATCAATCACTCTTTCTTGCAAGGAAAATGCTTAATTGTGTTAAAAATTGATTAATTATCTATCGGGATTTTATAATGTGTTGAATCAATAATATGAGAATAAAGTCTTATTTAAGAACAAATTATTTTAGTAATTTTTTAATTTTTTTAATTAAAATATAATGTAAAAAAATTAATATATTTGTAATTTTTTTTAACTTTTTATGAAAATATATGCAAAGAATAAAGAAAAAATAGAATTTTTTACTTTGTTGTATAATTTGTTGACTTTTTGATCTTTTAATAACATCATTTTCTAGGCTAAAAAATAATATTCCCAAATGAGATCTAAAATCCTTAAAATTAGCAAATAATGGACAAATCACAAATTATCATTAGATGGGTACATCGACAAGTGATGTTCCTGAGCTACCAGATAATTTCTAATTAAAAATGTATTAAAATATATTTTAATAAATGTAAAAATTCACTAGAATATGTGAAAATATATTAAAATTTTAATTTTTTTGACTTTTTATCCGTATTAACCACAAGCCATACGATTGTAATTAGCAATCACTCTTCTGTAAATCTTAACATGACAGAATTTGAGAAATCTATGGGAGCTCAACATGAGTTTTGTTTTGATTATTCGAACAGTTCATTTTCTTAAGTTCTTAGCATATATCAATTATTAAAAAAATTAAGTCGATTCAATAATCATAACTTATATATTTTATCACATTTATCTTTAAAAAAATAGACTACAAGTATTATTTTTTTATAATAAATTATTCATATTTTTAGAGACAAATACCATAAAATTTATTCTAAAATTTTATTACGAGTAATATGATTTCTAATAATGAGATTCTTATTATTCTTTCTTCGTTCATGTCATCCAAAGGTAACATATGCATAACGATAATTTTATCTCTTACCTGATTTTATGATCAACAATCGGAATGGAAGTTATTACAATAATAGTAATCCAGCTTCCGTTAATGATAGAATTGCAAACGAATTAAGACGGAACTGTTCGTAAGTTGTACAGCTCGACTCGTTAAGAGTTTGACTCGGTTCATGTAAATGAGTCGAGTTTGAATAAGTTCGATTTGTTTATTTTTATTTAAATTATATAATAAATATATTATTTATGTATTAAATAATATAAATATTATTTTTTATTTAAATAATAATAAAAAAATCTAGCTAAACTTGAGTTTCATAAATATTAGCCAAACCGAACTCGAGCCCAGTTATTTATCGAGCTAAGCTCGAGCTCAATAAAACTCAGCTCAACTTGGCTTAGCCCATTTGTAGTCCTAATTAAAGATAATGAATAAATAATAATAGGGTAAATTACAAATACACTCTTGAGATTAGATTAAAATACGAATCACCTCTTGTGATTCTGGAAATTACATTCTACCCTTTGAGATTTCTAATTTTATGATAAATCGCCTTTTTATTAATAAATTATCAAGTCAATTAAAAGTTTTCAATAATGTTAAAAATATGTTTCAATTAATAATTTAAATAATTTTATTATTGTATAAGAGAGTAATTATGAATTTCAATTTTTTAGTTAATTTTGTTAAATAAAAAATTCTGACAAGAATGTATTTATAATTTTTCAAATCATAAGAAATAACCTATACAACAAATAAACTTCAAAGAGTGTATTTATAATTTATATAAACAGAAAATATATATTCTAGTAAGAAAAAGAAATTCAAAATAATTGTCAATGACATATGCACAAAATTATTATAAGATATTTTGGTAAAATCAAAGTCACATCCCGACCTATTTTATAAAAAATTACAAAATAATTGTGAATGACAATATCAATATGCACAAAACTATTATAAGACATGCTGATAGGATTGAAAGCACATCCCTACCTACTTATTATTTTGCATTGGATTTGCACTGAAGTAGGTAGGACCTGATGATTTTGAGATTATTAATGGAATCACCAACCGAGAAGAACTTCTTCCTACTTTTTTTTTAAAAAAAAAACAGCAAATAATAACTCTAGTGGTGCCGCATAGTGCCATTACAAATTTGGGTTCTACTGACAATTTTTTAATTTAGACGAATTTGCAATAAATGTAAGTATAAATTTGTTCGGAAATAAGCCGTAGCTCGAATCCAATGGCTCGAATTGGCTCGAAAGAGGGAGAGAAGAGAGGAGGAAGAAGAGAGGAGAAAGAGGGAGAGAAGAAAGGAAGAAGAGAGGAGGAAGAACAGAGGAGAAAGAGGGAGAGAGGATCGTCAGCTTCGCCACCGCCATCACCGCCACCGCCGATCGTCATAACACCAACGATCACGGCCCTCTCCGCCTCCGCCCGCTTCGGCCCCAAATGTTGGGGCCCCTCCAGTCCCTCCTCCTTCCTCCTCCTCCCCTCCTCCTCCTCCCTCTCCTACTTCTGGTTCTGCTTCACCTTCATCTTAAAAACGAGGCTGTTTTTGAATTCGAGCCATTTCGAGCCGCTCGGTTTCGAGCTACCTATCACTGCCGAAATTTGTTCACCTCCTAAATAATAGTTCTGGTAGGTAGCCCGAATCACTTCCGGCTCGAATGGCTCGAGGTGCCAAAACGACGTCATTTTGGCACCTCCTTTTTTTTTTTTTTTTTTTTCAGAACTCGAAGGAGAGAAGAACGGAGGAGGAAGAAGATGAAGAAAGAAAAAGAAGAGCTTGGGAACACAAACAAATAGATCTTGATAAATAATTCCTGATTTTTTTTTCTGATTTTTTTTTGTTCTTAATGTCAAAGAATCTGCAGACCCAACGAGTTGATGTTGATGAAGATGTTAATTCGCCTGGAAAGGATGATGAACAAGATGTTAATTTGAAAGCTCAAAACTAGCGGAGCTTGAGCAGATTATAATTTGATCAACAACATGAACATCTTCATCAACATCCATTTTGATGATGAACAAGATTTGAACAAGATCTGTAGACCCAACGAGTTCAGAAAAACGCAGAAAGAAAAAAAAAAAAAAAAAAAACATCAAAATGAATTTCGGTCAGATCTGAACATGATGTTGATGAAAAAAATCTGTAGAAAAATTTGAACATCTTCATCAACATCCTTCATCAACATCCATTCTGGCTCTCTCTCTGTCTCTGTTCCCCCTCCCTCTTTCTTCTCTTCCACCCACCCATTCACCCACCTCTGCCTTCCCCTTCTCTTCTTCATCAGAAATGCTGTCTGTTTCATTGAGAGAAAACAGAGGGAAAAGAGAAAGGAAAATGTTGGGAAAAAGAAAATTTCGAGCCACATTCGAGCCAAGCATTTCGGGCCCTCAAACATTATTCCCTAAATAAATGTTATTGAATATAGTATCCTCAAGTCCATTGAATTTGTTTATTCTGAATAAATTTTGTTTGAGAAGCGAGTCATTCAGATGAATTCGGATTAAATAAATTCGGTGGATGAATTATTAATCTATTAAATAATAAGTTAAATTTAATTTTTTTTTTTATAAAACTCAAATCTATTATGTAAGCAGATTCTAAAAGCCTCCATCCATTCACACAAATCTCCAACTCATTCAAACTAATAAATCAATTTATTAGAAATCCAAGCCAACCTAAAATACACCATGTTTGCAACAATTACAAATGATCCCTATCAAAAAAAAAAAAAAAAACAAAACAAAGAAAAAACACATACACACACACAACTAATCGCTTGCAATCTCATATCAACATGCTCAAACATAGAGTTATTGTCACGATCCAAATCTAATACCCAGAATTTAAATGTCGAGATAAGTTAAAAATTGAGGTCATAACAAATTAATAATGTACCGGAGTAAAATAAAAGGATACCTAAATATTTATTTAATTAAAACATTTACATTAAATTTTTTATTTATTTACATTGCCAAAACTAGATTATAATTATAAAGTGCCATGCGCCTACTCCATGTCCTGGTTTTGCTACTTCCAACTTATGGACCAGGGGTTAAACCTCTTCCTAAGCCTCATCACCTTAAAATGCTTAACAGCTATAAACACATAGCAGAGCGCAAAATATTATACTGGGAGCACAAAAGAATAAAAATTATCATGGAGAATTATTTAAGCTAAGCAGTGAATAGTTTGGTTCGAATAAATAAATTATTTTAAATAACAGAAATATAATATAGAAATCATATAAGCAAAATAATTATAACCACGATACAGAACAGAACAGAGAGTCAATGGATACAGATATATGGTTTCAAGAGGTGGTTCGTACGGACTCTAGAGATGGCTCCCACAATAGTGTAGCATTTAACTCCGCACATTACCTTGCTCCACACCAAAAGGTCACTAAAGTGACAAATCAAAGGACCAATGGTTATTTAAGTCCACAAGGCATGGGATCGTCAAAGGATCACTAAAATGACAATTCAGAAGACCAATAGTTATTTAAATTCCCTAAAACATGAGACTTCCGTAATGATACTTACAAAACACATAATCAAATATCAAATCAAAATCAAATTTAATAAACAATTTATATCCATGAATTTCCCATGATTCATAAAATAAATAATATAATTAAAATGTTAATATAATTTATAAGACATGATTTATATAAAATAATTCATAAAACAATAAAATAATTCGTAGATATAATATAACTTACCCCACTTTAATATCGATTCTTACATTTATGTCCTATTTTCTTTGGCCACTTTTGGAAACATAGTTTTTATCCATTTTTTTGGCTTGTAGTAAAAGTTAAAAATTGGCTTTTTTAACTCTTTTTTTTTTCATTTGGGAAGTTGGTTTTTAACTAATGGTGAAATTACAATTCTATCCCTCATGAGTCAAAATGTACTATATGAGTGAAGTTGTAAATATTTTAAATTAAATGGGGATAGTTTGGTCATTTTATTGTGATTTGACATCATAAACAGAAATTAATCAAAAAAGTCAAAAATAACCTTTTACCAACTTCTCAAATCATTTGTCTGAAAAAACCAAAAACTTATTTAAAAGTCAAAAAATTATTTTTTACCATCCTTCCAAAATAGGCTTTTGATCTCTCCGTGGCACCTCTCCTTACCAACTACTTCTGCTGATTTATTATTTTTATTGCATTTGGTGCTACATTCGCTTGCTAACTTCCCTCCTCCGGATATACTTGAGCCCAAGGGAATGACTCACGCCCTTCCCTCTGCTTTGTAATCATAACTTGCACAGATGGCTCAATATGGAAGTCTCCAGCCAAAGAACCGCGATTGGGACCTCGAATTTGAGGTCCCCCGAATGCCCCGAATTTCAGCAGAAGACGAAGAAGAAGAAAGGAGAGGAGGGAGGGGGAGGGAGAGGAAGAAGGACTGGAGGGGGAGGAAGAAGGACTGGAGAGGGCCTAAAAAATGGAGGAAGAAAACGGAGGAAGAAGAGGCGGCGACAGAGGCGGAGGTGCGGCGACGAGCAGATGCGGCGATCAGCGACGGAGGCGGAGGCGCGACAACGCGATCGGCGACCAGCGACCTGTCTTTCCTCTCTCTTCTCTTTCTCTCTTCTCTCCTCTCCTCTCGCCTGCATCAAGAAGAAAAAAATGGAGGAAGAAGAAGAAAATGGCGGAAGAAAAGAAAAAAGAAAAAAAAAATTTTGAATGGCTGAAACGACGTCGTTTCAGCCATTCGGGGGATTCGAGGGAGAAGGATTCGAGGTCCAAATCTTTTTCCCCAGCGAAATTGCAACATTTCTCCTAAATTTCACTTTAGCTCAACTAATCTAATAATTACATTGTTATATTTTTGGTAAAACACAATATCCTCCAATTTTAAATTAAATTACATTTTAATACATATAATTATAAAATTAAATATTTTATTTTATTTTTATTATTTTATTATTAAATTAATTAAAAAATTAAAGTGTCATATTTTTCTCCTTCTTTAAAAGTTTATTCCCAAAACTTATTAACTATGATTTGTTCCAAGTGTTAATTTAATTATTTTATATAATAAGATAACTAATTTGACTTAAGGCATTCAAAAATAGATAATAGTATGATTTTCGTAAATAGTATTATTCGGGGTGTTATAGTCATAAGACAAATTGATGGAATCAAACCGATGATTTAAGACTTATCAAAATTTTAATTTTTGATTGATTTTCATAAGGTACAGTTTGAAAATTAAAAAGAGTTTGAAAAGAATTTTGAATTTTGAGTTGTATTTTGAAAGATAAATTGTTGAAAATAGTTTTAAAAATTGAAAAACTTATTTGGTTATGAGTTTTGAAAATAATTTTGGAATGATTTGTATTTTTTATTTTTTATTTTTTTGTAATTGAATGGATGAGTGTGAGAAAATTTGATTGATTGATATGTAAAATGTTAGAGAATGATAGAAGAGAGAGAAAAAATGATTTGTTAATTTATTAATTAAAAAAAAAAAGAGAAGAGAGAGGAGAGAGAAAAAAATAAACTTGAAAAGAATTTTAAATATTTAATAACCAAACATGTTATTTAATTTTTTAATCCAACTGTTAATTTAAAAACTAAACCAAACACTACTTTCATTTTTCAAAATTGATTTCTCAACTACACAGATTGAGTCTGATTAATGTGAGAGAAATTAATTGTAATTTCAAAATTCTTAATATACACACACAAGTTATATATATATATATACATATTCCAGTGTATTCAGTGATTTTAGATATGCAAGTATCAAACACAATGATATCCAATTGTAAATGTAATTAACTAAAAAATATATTAGTTTGTATAATTTTCTTTTTTGATTGTGTTTGATCATTTTAATATCTTGGGTAAATTACATTTACCTCCCCTGAGGTTTCTGACAAATACAGGGACCTCCCCTGTGGTTTGAATAATTACAATAACCTCCCCTACTTTACCTGACAATGTCAAGATTCCCCCAAAATTTGACCATAATTTATGCACATATATTTGTTGATGTCATCAACTGTAAACACAAAAATACCTAAAATGCCCTCAAGTGCCTATAATGCCTATAATGTAAATACTAAAGTGCCTAATGTAAACACTTAACTTTATTTTTTTATTTTAAATATATATTTTTTATTTAAATATTTTATTTTATTTTGTAAATATTTTAATTTTTTAATTTTAAGATTTTAAACTCAAAATACAATTTCACACTCAAATCGTGACTAAACACATAACTCAAAACTCAATTCAAAAATTATTTTCAAACCTCATAACCAAACACATAACTCGAAACTCCACACTATTTTCAAAACTCTACACTCAAATCATAACAAAACACATAACAAAAAAAATTAAAATATTTAAAAATATTTTTATAAAATAAAATTTTTAAAATAAAAAATAAAATTTTTAAAATTTGTTAATATTTAAAAATATATATTTAACATAAGTTTGTATTTTTTTTAAGTTTGTGTTTGTTATGAGTTTTGAAAATAATTTTGAATTGACCAACACAATCATAAAACTCAATTCAAAAATTATTTTCAAATATCATAACAAAACACATAATTCGAAACTCTAAACTATTTTCAAAATTCTACACTCAAATCATAACAAAACACATAAATTTTTTTTCAAATATTTAAAAATATATTTATAAAATAAAATAAAATATTTAGAATAAAAAATAAATTTTTTAAAAATTAATATTTAAAAAATATATTTAACATAAGTTTGTATTTTTTAAGTTTGTGTTTGGTTATGAGTTTTGAAAATAATTTTGAATTGACCAACACAACCATAAAACTCAATTCAAAAATTATTTTCAAACATTATACCCAAACACATAACTTGAAATTCCACACTATTTTCAAAACTCTATACTCAAATCATAACAAAACACATAAAAAAATTAAAATATTTAAAAATATATTTATAAAATAAAATAAAATATTTAAAATAAAAAATTAAAAATTTTAATATTTAAAAAATATATTTAACATAAGTTTGTATTTTTTTTAAGTTTGTGTTTGGTTATGAGTTTTGTAAATAATTTTTGAATTGACCAAGAAAATTATAAAACTCAATTCAAAAATTATTTTCAAACATTATACCCAAACACATAACTCGAAACTCTACACTATTTTCAAAACTCTATATTTGGTTAAGACTCTATGAGTTTTGAAAAGATTTTTGAAAATTTCTAATTGGAATTGTAATTCTAAAAGAAAACCAAACATGTTTCTAAAAAAAATATTTTTTCGGAACATGTTTATACTCAAAACTCAATTCAAAAATTATTTTCAAAAACTCATAACCAAACACAAATTTAAAACTCAATTCAAAACTCAAAATCAAACTTTTTCCAAAACTCTATTTTAAAAGAAAAAATTAAAAAAATATATTTTATTTTTTAAAATTATTTTTAGAGTCATGATTTGAGTGTGGAGTTGTATTTTGAGTTATAAGTTTTGAAAAGAAAAAATTTATTTTGTTATAAGTTTTGAAATTTTTCGAATTTATTTTTTTAGGGTAAATATTTTATATTTTAAATATTTTAATATGCATTATATTTCATACATTTATGTGTTGTATTTTTTAATATTTTAAATATATTTTTTAAATATTAAATTTTTTTTTAAAAATTATTTTTTATTTTAAATGTGTCATTTTTAATATAAATATTTTTAAATTATTTTATTTTATGGTTGTGTTGATCAAAGCAAAGGGTTTTTTCGTCTTTTACTTTATGGCAGTGATGTTCATCTTGAAGAAAAGTGTTTTTCGTCTTTTTGCAGGCAAAAACAAGGGTAATATGGTTATTTTATATAAAATACTAACGCCGTTTGTGCAAAATAGACAGAATGGGGGAATCTTGACATTGTCAGGTAAAGTAGGGGAGGTTATTGTAATTATTCAAACCACAGGGGAGGTCCCTGTATTTGTCAGAAATCTCAGGGGAGGTAAATGTAATTTACCCTAATATCTTTTATTTATTTATGTATATATATTTTGTTCATAAATTTTCTTTTGTTTTGTTCATGAATTTCATATTGTTCATGAATGGAGATTCATTGTTTTGGTGACCTTTTGTCTTATTCATGAATGGAGATTAATTAGGTTCATGGACTTGGTGGTGAGTTAATTTTTTAGAGACTCTCCATTTTCTCTAGGTTCATGGTCATTATTATTTTTTGGTGTATTTTGTAAAGTCCTAGTAGCCTATAAATAGTTCCTCTCATCTACTCTTTTCTATACCAATACGCCAACTATTTTCTATACTTGAGAGATTACTAGCAAAGAAGGGTGTTTTTTTTTTTTTTTTTTTTTGTGGAGCTTTGAGTTCACCATCTTGTGCAGAGTTGGTCTGAACCATATGATAAGTAGTTGGGGTGTTATATCCTGGAATGGACAAGTTATAGTTTTGTGACTGCTACATCGGTATTTGGGTTCTTCCTACCGCAGTGGGTTTGATCTCCTTAAAGAAAACGAGATATCCATGCCTCAGCCTGATCTATTTGTATCTCATTTTCTTTGTAGTTTTTTATCAATAAAATATAATTTTTTCTAGTATTTTCACCAACAGATTGTAATAGTTTGACTCTTGAAACTGTCAACTTTTATGCTTACATTGTTGTGATGGACATAAAAGAGTATGGTTTTCTCAGGAACATTTGCACACAGAGAAAGAGAGGGAGAGGAAGAGAGACAAGATAAGCACAATTGGGCTGGGGTAAAGTCTAGAGAGAGAGAGAGAGAAAAAGAAAGAAGAGGCAGTCACAAAAAATAAATAAATAAATTTTTGGGCAAGAACAGAAATTGAATGAAAAGAGAAGAGAAGAAACAAAGCATTGATTGATTAAAACCTTTTGGTCCGTTGGATGCAATAATTGTCACGTGTCATACAATTAGAAAGCACTGAGGCCTTGTTTGTCACAGCTTAAAAAAGTTAAAAAGTCAAAAAGTCACTATCCTATTTAAATCATATCATCTTATTTAAGTTATATCACCTCTCTACTGCATTACTTTAAACCCAACTTATACACAATTCATATTTCATAAAAAATTAAAAAGTATACTTATTTAGATCATCCCAAATCATCCTTAAAAGATCCTCCAATTCTATTAAAATTGGAGACTTTAGCCGAACTCAAGAAACCCAATGTTTTTTAGAAATAGGATTGGTGACCTATTCTGAAATCTTTCTCGAAGTTCTTTTAATAATTTAAATTGTTTATATTATAATATTTGTTAAATATATTATTATTTTTTAAATCAAAAGAATTGGATATACATAATTTCATAATAAGTTATTATTATTATTGTTTAAAATAATGCTAACAATTTATTTAAACAAATATAAAAATGTCCAATTAATTTAATTTTTTTATGAATAATTTACAAAACAAATTTTATAATATAAATAATTTATATTATCAAAATAAACACTAAACATGTCCTTACGGGCTCACAACGATATTATACCAACTCTTGCGATTTTATATGTTTAGATATTTATTTTAAAAAAAGCTTGAGTGTTAACTATGTCAAAAAAAAAAAAAAATGAAAAAAGCAAAAAAAAAGAGGGGGTCTTTTTCTTCGACCGTTTCTCCACCTCTTTACTTTTTGTCATGAATAGATCCATGTCATTGATTGGTTTTTTTTCTTTTCCTTTTTTAGGTAAAAAGTGAATATTATAGATGAAATTATAATTGAGTGATGATCTTAAAATATAGCATTAATTAATTTTATAATTTATTAATAAAAAAGACAATTAAGAAATAAAATATAAATAAGGGGAGTGTTATTGAGATGCAAATGTTAAGGCAGATGTATGTTTGGAATTAGTATATTCGAGAATGGGTGAGAGTAATACCAATAGAAGATAAGTTGAGAAAGAATGATTTGTTCATATACAACGGAAACCAACCGAGACAGTAGTGAAAAGATACTGTGAGGGTGATTTTCTGATCACACTGCCTATCTTAGTGATTCAGCTGTAGAACACAAGCAGAATAGATGGCGCAAATAACAACACAAAGAATTTAACGTGGTTCGGAAAAATTGCCTACGTCTACGGGAGGCCGAGGTAATTCACTATATTGATCAAGCAGTAAGAATTACAATTAACTCTCTGTAATTCTCTCTCTCTCTTCGCTCTCTAAGCTTATGATTGTAAGTGTTACAATTAGCTTGTAGTTGTATGTGTTCTACTGATCGATTTTTTTTTCCTTATTCTTCTCAACCTCTCCATATATACCTCAAAAGTTAGTGGAGAGGCCATCAGCTTTTGAGCTGGGTTGCCAGCCCATTGTTGCACTTTTGGCAGCTTTCCAAATAAAAGCTCTTCATTACTCCACATGGCTGCTCGTGGCCTCATGGCCAACTCACATGGCCTCATGGCCAGTAGTTTTGGCCTTAAGGCTTTCTTCACATAGCTATATATCCACCTAACCAATATAATATTATCATATTATATAGGCAGGTATGGCCGATCTGACAGTTACCTCGGCTTAATTCTCCTTCGGTAGCACGGCCTTTACATACTAAGCCGAAGTATAGGAAAAGGAGAGGCCTTTGTCCCGGATTAAGATATCTTCGGAGATAACCTCGGCAATTCTTAGATTACCTCGGTAAAACTTACTGTGACATGTGGCACCTCGGCTTACACATCGGCATCACCTTGCCACGTGTTGATACTCAGAAATATAACCCCACAACTGCCCCCTAAGTTCTATTGCCTCGGCATACTGAGGTGATGGAACTTACATTGAACATTCTTTCTCGTACGTCGGCTTAAAAACTTTCTAGCCGAGATCATCCATTTCTAGCCGACATGTCTTCCTCCAAGAGCAAGAATTCAGATCAATATTCCTACGCGCATGAGCTGTTATGCACCATTTTTCAACCGTTTCACCGACGCGTTTTACCCTTATTGGTCCGTGCTGGTAACGCGCCTGCAAGCCGTCTTTTCTCTGCTTGCGCCGTCTGACGTATGCGTTAACCCAGGCGCATTTAATGCTCTGCTTTTGCCGCCGTTTCACTTTTTGGACAAAACATTTGCCTCTCTCTTCTTCTCTTCACTTTTGCATTTTGATTTCCTTGCTTTCTCTCTCTCTAAAGCTCCCTCTTCTTCGAATCTGCCATCGCTCGAAGCTCTCAACTCTGCTACTGCCTTGCATCTGCCTTTTCTGCGAAGCTTTCGCCACTGTAGCGTCCGCCATCTGACCTCGGCGTAGCTCATTCCGGCCTTCACCTTTTCTGGTGAGCAACTGGCTTTTCTCCTCCAGTTCTTGATTTATCCCTGAAATTTCTTGCCATTGTTGTTCTGCTCTAGTACTTAATTTGCGAATCATTCACCTGAATACGTCTTTATTTCTTGATTTTACATATGAGCATTTATACTGTTTCTCCTCTATTCTTGGTCTTCCACCCTTTGTATTCTTGAATCTGAAGCTTCGCTCTTGCTTTTCTGTTTTTCAGTTTTACGCCTTCATACTCATTCTTCGTAGATTTAGGTTTGGGATTTGCTTATAGAACCATCAATCCTTAGGAAAAACTGAAACCAACTTCACCAATATACACCTAGGTTTAAGCCGAGGTCCCAAGAACCCTTTAGGAGTATCCTGTTTCTGTAGCCAAATACTTTTATACCAAAACCATGGATGTGTGGAGAGATAGGGTTAACACCCCAACCAAACTAGAATTTTTTAGGCAAGAGTTCTCCATCCCAGAGGATGTCTATCTAAGACTGGCTGGGGAGGGAGACTCTATTATGCCCGAGGATGACACCATGCCCTTTCCTGTTGTAGCCTTTGTCCAGTGTGGACTTCGGTTCCCTTTAGATCCCCTTTTTCGCGAAGTCCTTCATTACTATACCCTAAACCCTATGCAACTCACCATCAACGCCTATAGAACACTCAATGGTATAATAGCCTTAGCTCGGCAGGAGAGTGTTAGGATCACTCTTGCCGACATCCAATACTGTTACACCATGTGTGCCCTTAACCTAAAGAAAAAAGGTTATGTGTATTACCTCAAGCCGAGGTCTACTGAGTATAAAATCGTAGCCGACCTTCCTGACTCCAACAAAGGTGCTGGAGATGACTACCTTATTACATCCGTAACCGGAGTTTGGCCGGATGAAGAAGTCCATCGCTTCCTCTCCCTAACAAGAAAAGAGGGCAAGGGTAATAGCCCAACGTCAACTGTTTAGCTGTTGCTTTCTTCAAGTTTTTCCAAAAATTTTATCTGTTTCTGATATTGTGTTTCTTTTTGCAGACGTTCGCAAGCCTCCCAAGGACTTTCGCCAGTCCTACTACCCTGGGAAAGGCTTGAAGAAGCTCCTGGACCTTCCGCTCCAGAAACGCAGAGCTCCATTGGTGCTGAATTTCATCCCCACCTACAAGTCTACTTTGGCCGACGTTCCAAAGAAGAAGAAGAAGAGTGCTTCTCCACCAACTGCCACGACTCAAACCGCATCCACATCAGGAACCGATCAAGAGTCCACACCTGACCCAGCCGATCAGCTTTCCACATCGACACCATACTTGGTTCCAGTTCAAGAAAGAAAGCGTCGCCGACATCTTGTCAAAACTGCCGAAATGGTGCGCCCGAAGCCAGTAGTGCTAGACCTTCTCGCCGACCTTCCAGCCGACGTGGATGCTGTGCCATCCCAAATGGTGCCCCCATCGAAGCCGAAAAAGACCAAGAAGCCCCCACCAAAATCCAAGGCTACTGAGGCCGAGGTCGAAGACGCTCTGCCAATCTCCCAGTTGGCCGAGAACAAGAAGGCCTCCTCTGCACCTGCCAAAAGACCTGCTGAGGCCCAGCCATCAGGGTCTACTCAGGCAAAAAGGCCGAGGTCATCGTCTGCGACGACTTCGGGATCCAGAGTTCCCAAAGTTCCCTGGGAGCCCAAAATCACACTTGAAAACAGGCCCGTCTATGCCAACGAAAGCACCGCCAACGTCAACATTGGCGTGGCACTCAGCACTGCAGTTCTCCTTGAGGGCGATCTGCAGCGTAACGCCAAGATGAGTGGATATGAGAATTACGCCCTTATGTTGCAGCATTCTGTTCAAGTAAGTCTTTGAATTTGATAACTTGTCTTTCATACTTGTAAAATTTGAAATATTCTGTAATAACTTTTGCCTTGTGTTCTTTCAGGCCATTCAACACGCCCACTCCTTCTCCATGCAAGCCTTTGAAACGGGGGAGAAGTTACCCGAGATGAAGAAGGAGTTTGCTGCCCTCCAGAAACAAAATTGGAGTCTCCAAAATAAAATGAAAAAGCTGGAGGATCAGGCCGAGGAGGCAACTAAGGCTAAACAGATAGCCGATGAAAAGGCCGAGGCTGCTGAAGTTGTTAAAACCGTTGCTATAGCTCGTGAAAAGAAAAAAAGCGGCCGGTAGAAAGAGCTCGAGCGGCGGCTACAAGGATGCCGAAATCAAAGCGGCCGATGACAAGGCGTGACGCCAAGGCATGGCCGATGTGGCGAAGATTACAAGTTACAAGTTAGCGAGGCATGCAAGGGTTTTAACCTTGGTTGGATGTCCTTAGCCAAAAACTTGATCTTCTCTTGATTCGCCATGGCGCAAGGCGGCTATCCCTCTTTCCTTTCTTCCTCCTCCACCTTCAACTCAGGCTGAGGAAGAAGTTGAATCTGAATCCGAGGCTGAGGGTGAAGATAAAGAGAATAAAGATAACGAGGCCTTGGTAAGGAAGCCCAAGGATGCCAGCGAGACCAAGTCTCCTCCTGAGGGTGACCAAGTCATGGACTTAACCCTAGAGGAGGATGAGGGGGTTGAGAAGGTGCCCAAGGAAGCTTACACGGGCGTGCTATCTTCGACCTCGGTCAAAAAATGTTGAGAATACTCTGGCGAGATCGGCCGAGATTGTGGCGGAATAAGGAGGCCGAGGTCGTAGTAAACAAGGATCTTTGGTATGTGGTAGAAGAAGACGCAGAGGTTGTGAAGCAAAAAGATGCCGAGGTGGTTCTGCCAGAGCCTTCGGAGGTTTCAGCCCAACCATCTGTTCAAGTTGAAGAAGTTTGAATGTCTTTTGTATTTTCTTCTTTGTATTTTGTTTCTTTTCTTTGTTCTTTGGACAATGTAAGCTTCATCTTTTTGGCCGATGTGCCTTTTTGTTGCTTAAGAACAATTCACTTCTGCTAGGCCATTGTGCCTTCTTCATATACAACTGTTTTTATCTTTATGCTTCAGTCTTTAATTCTTCATTGCTTCTGTATGGCTCCATACTTAGGATATTTTGCATGATTTACATAATTCTTCCTTTGTATAATCTCCTCGGGGTTACATACCTCGGGTATGATAACTTCAAGTTTTACGTCGGCAAGATACTGACCTGCAATCTTTTCATAAGTATAAAACATACACTATCCTCGGGGTCAATGTTAACTTTTGCAAACTTTTCTTAAGTTTAAACAAAAATCTCAGTCTGACTTATTTGTAAATTGCTACAAATTTCAACAAGGATTAGTATAAACAGTAAACTTTACTCAAGTTAAAACAAATGTTAAACAATGATCTACTTGTAAATTGCTGCAAATTTCAACGAGGGTTTAAACAATATACTTAACCTTTATTTCAACCTGTAAATTGCTGCAAATTTCAACAGATGATAACATGTCGGCTTAACTTCAACCTGTAATATCAGTCCAGCTTACTTGTAAATTGCTGCAAATTTCAACAAGGATTATCATATACAGTAAACTTTTCTTAAGTTATAATCAAGTGTTACAGAGTGATTTACTTGTAAATTGCTACAAATTTCAACAAGGATTAAACATCATACTTAACCTTCACTTCGACCTGTAAATTACTGCAAATTTCAACAGACGATCATATGTCGGCTTAACTTCAACTTGTAAATTGCTACAAATTTCAACAAGGATTAAACATCATCTTTGGCTTGACCACCTTGTGGGTTGCTATACGTCGGTTAACAATAGCATCAGCTTCACCCCGACTTGTAAATTGCTACAAATTTCAACAAGCGATGAGAGTAGTAATCTCGGCTTAACTTCCACTTGTAAATTGCTACAAATTTCAACAAGCGAAGCTAAGGAACCATCTCGGCTTAACTTCAACTTGTAAATTGCTACAAATTTCAACAAGCGAAGCTAAGCTTTGTACCGGTTTGACCAACTTGTAAATTGCTACAAATTTCAACAAGTGGCAAACATTGTATTCGGTCAGACCAACTTGTAAATTGCTACAAATTTCAACAAGTGGTAGACTTTGTATTCGGCCAGACCAACTTGTAAATTGCTACAAATTTCAACAAGTGGTAGGCTTTGTATTCGGCCAGACCAACTTGTAAATTGCTACAAATTTTAACAAGTGGTAGGCTTTATATTCAGCCAGACCAACTTGTAAATTGCTACAAATTTCAACAAGTAGTAGGCTTTGTATTCGGCCAGAGCAACTTGTAAATTGCTACAAATTTCAACAAGTGGTAGGCTTTGTAATCGGCCAGACCAACTTATAAATTGCTACAAATTTCAACAAGTGGTAGGCTTTGTATCTTCTCTGCCCCCAATGTGAACCTGAGTTCCACTTGGGTTCTCATTGTTCATGTCTTCCAGCATCTTTATCTGTCATGTGAGTTTATTGATGACATCGGCCAAGAAAAATGATCATCTCAATGATAGAAAAATTTCAGATTACAAGTGTTCCAGTGTAACAACCCTCGTACAGATTCTTAGATAAACTCTTTGAATTAGCTCTTTATCTTGTTAAAGAATCGATAAAGACTGATAATTGAATTAACTGAAGTACTGAATGGACTGATTGAAATCGAAACTAAAATTGAATAAGTTTATCTATTGAATTGTATATTGCATCTGTTTGATCGATTGATTATCTGTTTGAATTCATGTGTTTAAACTGCAAATTGAAGGCCTTATCGGCGGCCAAATCCGAAATTGACTGATGTTTTATAATCATCATAATTAATGTGATTTTATAGTGTAATTATCTGAAAACCGATTCTGTATGATTAAACTAGATTAAATAAAGCCAATTAAAGAGTTTGACGTAATTACAATTTTGCCATCTAGTGGGACCTTTGTTTATTATTATGTTGAGGCTTATTACACCTTGAAGCAACATTTTCATCAGCTCATTTTGAGCTTACAACCGAATTAGAGAGAGAGAGAGTGAGGGGATTTGGCTTCAATTGGGAATTGTCTTGGAGATTTAGTAGATTTTGAAGAAAGATTGCAAATTTAAGCTTCCCTCCTTGTACTCAAGACCTAAGGTAGATCATTGACCTTCTTCATTGTACATTTGAGTTGATTTTGCATGTTTCATGTTCAATTTATGAGCTAAGTCATGTTTTAAGCTTAACACGTAAGATTGAAGCTTAATTGTTGCATGCATGTTGGTTTTAGTGAGTTTGAAGTTGATTCCATGGTCAAATGACACATGTATGTTCATAATCATGTTTAAATCCATGTTTTCATCTTGTTTTGAAAAGATTGAGCTCTTTGGAGCAAGAGTTGAAGCTTTGAAATGGTTTTAACCCATGCATGTCATGTTTGAAGATTGTCCTTGAAAATGGGTTTGAATTTTGGATTTAATTGACTCACCTTTGGGGCTTGAATTCATAAATTGGCTTTTGAAACTTGTTATACATTGTTTTGGGATGTATTTTCCAGAATTTGGGCCCAAGAGGTCGAGAATTGAGTTGAGAATGCTTGGTTTGAGCTTGGAAGGCAAATCTGAAATTCAGTTGGCTTATTCGCCGGCGAAGGATTCCTCGCCGGCGACCAACGTTTCCTCTGAGCTACGCTCGAGCGAAGGATCGGTGGCTCGAGCGTAAAATCGAGCATCCGATACTTTTCTTGTTTCATCGGACCGCTCGGCGAAGGATTGTTCACTCGGCGAAGCCTTTGATTTTTGCAACCTCGCTCGGCGAAGGAAGGCTCGCCGGCGAGACCCTGTTTTCGAGAACTTTTGAAAAATGCCTTCCAAGCGTATTTTTGCATCCTCATCCCATCCTAGGCATTCTTAGGCCTAGTTTAAGGCATCTTAATGAGGATTTAGACATAGAACCACACCGAGGAAATTTAGGGATTTAATTATCATCCTTCCCATTTGTGAAACTTAGTGTGTGTTCTATTTGTTAATCGCTTAGGGTTAGCTCTCTCGACGCCGCTCTAGCTGCTATTAGCCCAATCTCTGAGTAACAATTGTGTAAAGATATGTTCAAAATGGTTATCTTTTGAATACTGAACTGAATTGTTTATTGAACGATATTGTTTCTTGAATGAATGTATGTCTGTATTACGACGTATTGTGGCATCCTTAGCATTGGTATTCGTTATTCTGAGCTCTGTCGGTTCCTTTGTGGAACCATCTTGTTTCTTGATTGATGGCCATCATTCTTGTTGGATGCATTAAGACCGGTCCTTTGGACCTCTTGTTTATAGGCTAATGGATGTACCACATATGGTGATTGATCGAAATCTTGAAAAATGAAATCTTGTTTAATGGCGATTTCATTCTTGTAGGACATTCATTCATAACCCCTTTACGCATTATGTTATTCACGGGCTTTAGCTCACTTTGTTATATATATATATATATGTAGGTTCTCGGCAGCCCGGAGCTAGGGCGTGGGTTGGTCCCCGATTTTGTCAAGCGGCCTATGTGCCTCATGCGAGGTTCGAGTTGCCATGCTATGGCTTGGGGTGTTTGTGTCCTCATCGGTCTCCTTCTTGTTTTGTACTCTTGTATAGGCATCTCTTGTTTTCTGCATCTTGTTATCGAGGGATTAGGTTCCGTCTTGTTGTTTGTATATGAGGGTATAGGCGTCTTGTATGAATGCATGAAAAATGTTTTTGGCATCTGATTTTCACTCAATGGACACGAGTTACTTCTTGTATTTCCGCCAGTTCTCAGACTCTATTTAAGCAGATATCGCTTGAGGCCTTTGGTAATCTCGGATTCTTGGCGATTCTGATGCTAAACCCATAGGGCCGGGTTTGGGTCGTGACATCCAGGGTCTTGGCAATGCTTTGCCCTCATTGTCCTCAAGCCGATATGCTCCATTACCTAACACGGAGGTAATTCTGTAAGGCCCTTCCCAGTTTGGGCCAAGCTTGCCCTCTCTGGGATCCTTCTTGTTGCCGACCACTTTTCTCAAGACTAGGTCGCCGACTTGAAAATCTCTAGGGTTGACCTTCTTGTTGTAGGCTCGCAAGTTGTTCTTTGGTACTGCTTTCAGTGCGACTTCTCTCTTCGTTCTTCCAAAAGATCCAGATCTCGGGCTAAGAGTATATCATTAGTCCCATTTTCAACTCCCTAGGTTCGGATTCCTGGGATGCCGACTTCTAGTGGAATGACTGCTTCTGTGCCATAGGCCATGGCAAAGGGAGATTCCCCTGTTGATCTTCCCGGCGTAGTCCGATATGCCCAAAGCACGTTGGGTAACTCGTCTACCCATTTCCCTTTTGCTGCCTGCAACCTCTTCTTTATTCCATCAAAAATTACTTTGTTGGATGGTTCTGCTTGTCCATTACTTTGGGGGAAACTTGGTGTGGAAAAGTAATTCTTGATCTTGAATTTCGCACAGAAGTTCTTGATGAGCTTGCTGTCGAACTGCGTTCCGTTGTCGGCAACAATGGCTCTGGGAATGCCAAATCTGGTGATGATGTTCTTTCATATGAAATTCTTGACGTCTACATCTCGGATTTTAGCAAGAGGTTCTGCCTCTATCCACTTTGTGAAGTAATCCGTTGCTACCAGCAAGTATTTTCTCTGCCCAGTTGCTTGGAGAAGTTGTTCGACCAGATCCATGCCCCATTGGGCAAACGGCCAAGGGCTAGATACTGGATTCAGGTCGGCAGCTGGCTGATGAATCAAAGGTGCAAACCGTTGGCATGGTTCGCACTTCTTCACATATGCTTCTGCATCTTTTTGCATGTATGGCCACCAATACCCTTGGGTAATGGCCCTATGGGCTAATGATCTGCCCCCAGTGTGACTTCCACAAATTCCTTCATGAATTTCATATAAAAAATCTTCAACTTGTAAAGGGTGTACGCACCTTAGAAGGGGTCCAGTGAAGGACCTTCTGTAGAGATGTCCCTCCACAGTCAGGCTGAATCTGGCCGACTTTAGTCTGACTTTGTGTGCCTCCTTGCGATCTTCTGGCAATTTTCCTTCTTCAGAGCATAACAATTGCACCCATCCAGCTCGGCCCCATGTCCACACACATTGCTTCGTGCTTCGCGTTCCGTGGTTCTATGCTCGGGCCCGACATGTAGTCGATCATAATTGTCCTTGTCTTTCCAACGCATTGAACTTCGCCAGTTGGCCAGCGCTGCGTCAAGTATCATCTCGGCTAACTTGAAGAAGTCGACAGTTCTGAAATAACTCGGCTAATCTGATAACCTCTTTTGCATATGCCGACATCCTCTCGTTCCTGGCGGCAAATTCTCCTGGTGATTGGTTAACAATTAACTGTGGATCACAAAAAACAATTACCTCATCGCCTCTGCTGCTTTGCCGCGGTTTTAGTCCTGCAATCAATGCTTCGTATTCAGCTTCGTTGTTTGAGGCCTTGAACCCCAAACGGATGGATTGTTCTATTATTTCTCCATCTGGGGATATCAGCAATACTCCTGCCCCCGCTCCTCGTCGGTTTGAACTTCCATCGACAAAGAGTCTGAATGAGTCGCCGATGTAGATGCTGCAAGGTCTGAGATTTTCCTTCTTTTGCTCTTTTGCTGTCGGCTGGGGTTCTTCTTGCTTGCTAGGACTTTGTTCATCTCGGCTCAACGGAGGCCGACGTTCGTTGAACTCCGGCGTGAATTCTGCCACAAAGTCGGCCAAAACTTGGCCCTTAATTGCTGTTCTGGGTCTGAATTCCAGGTCATACTGGCCCAAGGCCACTGCCCACCTTGCAATTCTTCCTGTTAAGTCTCCTTGTTGTAACAGGGATTTCAATGGGTGCTCTGTTAGTATCACAATCTTGTGTGCTTGGAAGTAGTGGTTCAACTTCTTTGAGGCCATAACTAAGGCAAGCATTAACTTCTCCAGTGGTAAGTACCTTGTTTCAGCGCTGGCTAAGGTTTTACTTACATAGTAGACAGCCTTCTGGTCTCCCTGCTCTTCTCGGATTAGTACCGCGCTCACCGCGTGCTCTGACTAAAGTACAAAACAACTCTTCCACGGCTCGGTGTCGAGAGGACTGGAGCCGTGATCAGGTACTTTTTTAGATCGGCCAAAGCGGCCTCACATTCTTCGGTCCATAGGAAGTCTACAGTCTTTTTTACCAGGTTGAAGAAGGGTTTACACTTGTCTGAACTTCGGCTTATGAACCTGTTTAGGGCTGCGGCCCTACCAGTGAGCATTTGAACCTGTTTTGCCGAGGTCGGGCTCTGAAGATCTAGGATGGCCTTGATCTGATCTGGGCTGGCCTCTATTCCCCTCCTGGTTACCAGGTACCCTAGAAACTTACCAGATCCAACCCCAAATGTGCATTTTGATGCGTTGAGTCGGAGCCGATATGTTTTGAGTATGTTGAATACCCCTGCTAGGTCGGCAAGATGATTTTCTGGCTCCTTGGACTTTACGACCATGTCGTCGATGTAAACTTCCACTGTTTGGCCTATTTGGTGTTTGAACATTTTGGTTACCAGCCTTTGGTAGGTTGCTCCTGCGTTCTTTAGTCCAAAAGGCATCAACCTGTAACAGTACAGGCCTTTTGGGGTGATGAACGCCGTCTTCTCCTCGTCTGGGGGGTACATGGCTATCTGGTGATACCCCCTATAAGCGTCCAGGAAGCTCATCCTCCCATGTCTAGATGTAGCATCTACCAGCTGGTCAATTTTTGGCAGAGGGAAGCTGTCTTTGGGACAGGCTTTATTTAGGCTTGTAAAATCTACGCAAACCCTCCATTTACCGTTTTTCTTCTTTACCACCACAGTGTTTGATAGCCATGTTGGATAATTGACTTCTCTGATGGCCTTGGCTTCTAGAAGTCTGTTAACTTCTTCCTCCACTGCTTCGACGTGTATCAACGTCGGTCTCCTAGCTCGCTGTATCACAGGTTTAGCCGACCTGTCGACGTTCAGTCTGTGGCATGTGACCTCGGGGTCAATGCCAGGCATTTCATAAGGTGTCCAGGCAAACACTTCTATGTTTGTTCTCAAAAAGGCTTCCAGTTCTCTTTCCTCTTCCTCGGCTAAGCCTGAGCCGAGAAGAAAAAAGCGCTTCTCATCGCCCTCCTGGACGAGGACTTTCTTTAGTGTTTCCTCACTCTTCTCGGCCGGCTCCTTGCCGACATCATCCAGGACTTCTACGTCCTCATCTTCAATCTCTGTCTTGGTTGGTTCTCGAATATTGCAGGTAGTCTTCATTGCTGCCATAGAGCAATTCTTTGCCTGCAGTTGATCCCCTCTGATTTCTTCCATCCCATGCTCTGTTGGGAAGCGCAGTAGTTGGTGCAGTGTTGAGGGAACTGCCCCCATTGCATGCAACCATGGCCTGTCCATGATGATATTGCATGGTGAAAGTGTATCAATCACGATACACTCGGTCCTGATCTTCTTATTGCCTGCCTGCACTTCCAAGTTTGTGGCACCTAGTGGCCACGTCGGGGTTCCATTGAAGCCGACCATCGGGCCATTCGATTGCTCCAGGTCGTCAGGGTGAAGGCCCAGCTCCTTGTAACATCTAACGTACATGATGTCACAAGAGCTACCTTGATCTATCAAGATGCGTTTTACTTGGCACTCCCCAACCTGGAGGGATACTACCAAGGCATCATTATGCGGGTGCTGGACCATCTCTAGGTCGGCCTCGGTGAAGGTTATCATCGGGCCTTGGCAATCTTCCGGCCGAGGTCTTTTTAGTCCGACCTGGTTTACGTACTGCAAGTGTTTTACCCTTTGGGTTTCCCCCCGAATTTCGTTTTCATTCACCTTGGAATGAATCACATTTACTACCCGAGGTCTTTCTGCCGGTCATGCGGTGGTGGGGCGACTGGCGATCTGCTGTTCTTCCCTCGTTCTGGTTTCATCGACAAGGTCTCTCAGGTGGCCTTGCCTCACCAGATCTTCCAAGTGTGCTTTTAAGGCTCTGCAACCTTGTGTTGTATGTCCGTTCTCATTGTGATACAAACAATGTCTGTCCGCGTTTCTTCCCATAAACTCCCCGGGTTGCCTTGCTGGTGTTCTGAAATAGGGCTGGCTCCGAATTTTTCCTAGGACCTTTTGAATTAGAATTCGGAACACGGTTGTTACTGCTTGTTTAGCCCTCAGCTCTACCTCTGCCTTGCTGAATCCGTTGTTACTTCGGCTTCGCTTCAGCGAGTCGTTCCCTTGCTCCTGTTTGACCTGCTTTGGTGCCGATGTATCCTCCTCGGCTCTGGCATACTTCTCGATCCTTGCCATGAGTTCCTCCATGTTCTTTGGCAATGGTTTTGCCAAAGATTTCCGTAGTGAACAATCTTCTTTTAGGCCGTTCTTGAAAGACACGACTGCTACCTCCTGGTTGCATTCAAGTATTCGGTTGAACACTTCGTAGTATCTTTTTGCATAGGCCCTAAGGCCTTCATCCTTACTGATTTTCAAAGCCATTAATGCGTCCACCCTCAATGGTTGTAGCTTATTTATCACGAACCTGGCCACAAACATCTCGGCCAAGCCTTCCCAAGTCTTCACACTTCCTTTTGGTAACTTATGGAACCAATCTGATGCAATTTCTCCAAAGGACGAAGGGAATACTTTGCAGAGCAAAGGCTCATTTCCACTGTATAACGCCATTGAGTTTAAAAACAATCCAACATGGAAGTTAGGATCCGACTTACCGTCATAGATTTGAAACCTCGGCATGCTGAATCTTTTTGGTGCTTCAAATTTGTCCAGCTCCACCGAGAATGGTGTCCTCGGCTTGATGAACGAGTTTACCTCGGCTTCAGCGTTCTGTTCCCTCCTCTTGAGGTAGTTTCTCAAGTCTTCTTTACTCCTCCCCGGAGCTCGGCTATCTTTTGATTTTAGTCCCTTTGGCACGTTACTCTCGGCCTCGTGGTACGCCCGTTTTGATCTTTCTCCATGGGTTGTGTCGAAGCAGAGAACCTGCTTTTGTACATGCCGATGTTCTCTTGGTTCCTGATCCTTTGTATTGTACGTCCTCTGGGACTTACCGACCTCCCCGAAGGACGGGTGAGAATGCTTCTTGTTCCTGGAGCGTTGTGGTGCTTCAGGAGTTATTGTCCTTCCTTCATTCCGAGCTTTAACTGCTGGGATTGGCGTATCCTGCAGTGGGTATGGTGACTGCATGACCTTGCTTTGCATCATGAAGTTGACGACCGACTGCAGGTCTGCCAACTTATTTGCCAGATCCTTGAGTTCCTCATCCCTTCGTATGCACCTATCCCTCCATATCTGGAGGTCATCCTCCTTGTAGTATCTGCTCTGGTCCGTCTTCTTCGAAGTGTCGTCCTCCTGTATGACGTTCTTTCCCCCGTGCCCCTGGCCACGGTTTTTGTCATTGTGGTTGTCTCCTTCGATGTCAAGGTCAATAGGCCTGTCACTCCTAGCGGGAGTGTCACCCCCAACCTTTTCGTTTTGTGCGTTACTGGCCATCTATTCGTCGTACTTTCCCACAGACAGCGCCAAATTGTGAGGGTGATTTTCTGATCACACTGCCTATCTTAGTGATTCAGCTGTAGAACATAAGCAGAATAGATGGCGCAAATAATAACACAAAGAATTTAACGTGGTTCGGCAAAATTGCCTACGTCCACGGGAGGCCGAGGTAATTCACTATATTGATCAAGCAGTAAGAATTACAATTAACTCTCTGTAATTCTCTCTCTCTATCTTTGCTCTCTAAGCTTATGATTGTAAGTGTTACAATTAGCTTGTAGTTGTATGTGTTCTGCTGATCGGTTTTTTTTTCCTTATTCTTCTCAACCTCTCCATATATACCTCAAAAGTTAGTGGAGAGGCCATCAGCTTTTGAGCTGGGTTGCCAGTACATCGTTGCACTTTTGGCAGCTTTCCAGATAAAAGCTCTTCATTACTCCACATGGCTGCTCGTGGCCTCATGGCCAACTTACATGGCCTCATGGCCAGTAGTTTTGGCATTACTCCACATGGCTGCTCGTGGCCTCATGGCCAACTTACATGGCCTCATGGCCAGTAGTTTTGGCCTCAAGGCTTTCTTCATATAGCTGTATATCCACCTAACCAATATAATATTATCATATTATATAGGCAGGTATGGCCGATCTGACAGTTACCTCGGCTTAATTCTCCTTCGGTAGCACGGCCTTTACATACTACGCCGAAGTATAGGAAAAGGAGAGGCCTTTGTCCCAGATTAAGATATCTTCGGAGATAACCTCGGCAATTCTTAGATTACCTCGGTAAAACTTACTGTGACATGTGGCACCTCGGCTTACACGTCGGCATCACCTTGCCACGTGTTGATACTCAGAAATATAACCCCACAGATACGATATAGTAATAGTAAATAGAAGTGTTAGAGAAAGGGACAGACCTAGATTGACGTGGGTTAGTGTAATAAATAAAGTTATGAATTTTCTTAATTTGACTAGCGAAATGATTTTTGATAGAGTCAAGTAGAGAAAGAATGATTCATAAGCCGATCCTATTTGATGAGATTTAATGTTTGATTTGGTGTAGAGACAACTTATGAAATTCAAAATTTCATAAGACCCAGATATAATTTTCAAAATAATAGAGGATAATTTATATTTTAAACATATCTGAGGTATATTTGTAATTTACTCGTTTATACAAACACTGGGTGACGCGGCCAAAGAAGCGCGCCAACGTCGCTTCCCTCCGGTGGTCTCCTAACAGCAGACGTAGATCATGAGTGTTTTTCCTTTTATCCTTTTCCCCCTTAATCCAAAAGCTTGGTGAAGAGTCGAAACTGTTGGTATGGTCTCCTAGATCTGAGGAAGATAAGCTGATTCTTGTCATTATTGAATTTTGGCTTTCGAATTTGGGGGATTTCAACTGAGAATTTGATGATAGAGCAAAACAGAATACATTGGCATATATGAAGACTGTTCGGATGGTTGACACTAATACTCATCTTCGGCTGCTTCTAAAGCTTTGTTTGTTTCAGATGGAATGGCAGATCCACTCAATTATGGCAATCCTGACCGTGACATCGAGCAGGTTACTCCTCTCTCTCTCTCTCTCTCTCTCTCTCCACATACACAGACATTTGCACTCCACATACACAGACATTTGCATTTTGAGTGACTTTGAAGTATACCCTGAAAAATATTTGTCAAAAACATAACGAAACGAAGGTTTTCTCAATTTTGTTATAGTAATTCCCCTTGTAGTAAGCAAATGCAAGAGAAAATAGTTTATTTATCTATTATTTTTATGGTAAGTTCAGATGGATTAATTGGTAAAAAATCAAGAGGAGGAAGTTCGGCAGTTTAATTTGAATAAAGGTTTTGGTACTCCCAAGCATTAGATGAGATGGGTTAATTGCTTTTTAGCAGTTGGAGTGAAGTAGTTTGATCAGTTGAGTGTGGCATTAGTTTGAATGTAGTTGTCATATTAAAGGAAAAGTTGTTGTGATTTATTGAAATTGTGACCATGGTTGTCACATCGTGAAATTGTTTTGCCAAATAGTGAATTGTGAAACAATTTAGAGTGCTAGTAAAGTTTAAAATCCAAAATGACTTCAATAGGCATATTATTAAACTTGTTCAGATATCAATTCTGAATTATAATCAATATTAGAGTTAATCTACTATAATCAAAAGCACGTCTTCTGATGGAAAGACTGGTTCATTCGATCTCCTTTAATCTATCCTTTTTTCCTTTATAGTGTCAGACTGTCAAAAACAGTGTCATTTCACAAAGTACAAAAATAAATAAATAAAAAAAGAAGAAGATGAAGAAGAAGAATAATTGAATCACAGTGAATCACACATATCATAGCGATTCACAATTAATTGTTAATTGAATCGCACAATTCACTTCAACTTCAAATTCAGCAGCATGACTCAAATCATATTGGTTGAAAATCATGAATCACATGATTCTAAACAACGATGCTTGTGACCCCATTAAGGTCCAACAACAATGCTAATGTTGTGCTACCTCACTAGTCAGTATATAAATGAACTTTTAATTAATTTAGGCTCTACAAAACAGACACACTTAACCCAAACAGGAAAGGGCTTATTCAAATATTAAATAATAAAAAGTATAGAACTATATAATAAAGGTGCATAGGATAGGTCATTCTTCCCATATAACAATACCCATATGGCATCATTGACAAGTGGTGGCAGAACAGCAGTGTTATAAGATGTAACTAGTCTCGTTTTATTACTATTTCAGTAATGCGTGAATCATGTTAATGAGCCTGTATTGTTGCTGCTTCTTATGTCATTTCAGTTGAAGGAAATGACAGAAGAGTTGCCTCCTGAGATGTCAAACAGTGAAACCTTTAAAGACATTCATGCTCAAGTTGAAGCTTTTCTATGGGCAGAGCTCAAGTGTCTGATTCCCATTCTTCCTTGCCAGCAGACTTGGTGTGTGACCAACAAAATCAGCATGATAGAACTTCATCTATTAACGGGTCTACTTGTTAGGGAAAATATGTGATTCCCCACAAGTCAATAAATTAATGGGAATAAAAACTAATGTGGAAAAATTAAATCAAAGGCAACACAAGAATTTTTACGTGGTTCCCTCAATGTGAGGTACGTCCACGGGATCGAAATCCGATTCCACTATCAACCAAATAAGTTCCAAACGATTACAAACGAGACACTAATGGTCTCACAAAACCACCCTTAGGTGAATTCCAAATAATTACAAATAAACAAGAGGAAAGACCTCACCAAATAGATGAACCAAAATCTTCAGAACCAAAGTTGAAGAAGACCTAAAATAACGAACCAAACACCAACCGAAGATGCCCCAAAAACCAAGTTTCAAAAACCAAAATTGAACCAATTTGATTCCACCAAATATGATGTAAACCTGCTGCTCATACACCAAAACCAAAGTCACCAAATAATCAAAGTTTGTGTCTATAGCAGCGGCCCCTTTTTTTCTTGGAAAAAATAACATCAATGATTATGTATTGTAAATCTAGGGTTTTGTAATCAAACCCTAATTGTTTCCAACTTGGATTGGGCCTCCACAAATATAATATATAAAAATATATTATACCTAAACCAAGCCAAATTAAAACTCTTTTTCCAAAACCAATTGGGTCCCACACTCCAATAAGGAGGTATACCCAACAATTCTCCCCCTACCGACTTAGGTGGAGACATCAACCATACCCGCCAAAGTTCGACACTTCAAATGTTTATCCCTCGACAAAGTCTTAGTCAACATATCCGAAATATTATCATCCGTGTGAACCTTTTCGAGTTGCAACAATTTCGAATCTAACACATCACGAATCCAATGGTATCTCACATCAATGTGTTTCGATCTCGAATGAAAGATAGAATTTTTACTCAAGTGAATAGCACTTTGACTATCACAATACAGCATATACCTTTCTTGCTTCAAACCCAACTCTTGCAACAATTTCTTCAACCATAACTCTTCTTTGCAAGCTTCTGTAATGGCAATAAATTCAGCTTCAGTAGTTGAGAGCAACACATTTTTGTAATTTAGATTGCCATGCCACAGCTCCCCCTGCAAAAGTCATCAAATACCCCGAAGTAGATTTCCTAGAATCAACATCACCGGCCATGTCAGAATCTGTGAACCCATCAAGCATCGGCTTACCATCCCCAAAACACAAACACACATTCGAAGTCCCTTGAAGATATCTTAAAATCCATTTTACCGCTGCCCAATGTTCTTTACCCGGATTAGAGAGAAACCGACTCACCACACCAACGGCGTGAGCAATATCCGGCCTTGTACAAACCATGGCGTACATCAAAGAACCAACTGCTGAAGCATAAGGAACTTTCAACATCTCTTCTTTGTCTTTCTCACTTGTAGGACATTGATTCGAACTAAGTTTGAAATGACCCGCAAGTGGACAACCAACCGACTTTGCTTTATTCATGTTGAACCTCTCAAGAACTTTCTCAATGTAGCTCTCTTGAGACAACCAAATCAACCTTTTTTTGCGATCACGAACAATTTTCATACCAAGTATTTGCTTTGCCGGTCCCAAATCTTTCATAGCAAAAGATTTACTCAACTCTAATTTCAACCTGTTTATCATGGTAGAATCTTGGCCCACAATTAACATGTCATCAACATAAAGCAAAAGAATAATAAATTTGCCATCCGGGAAATTTTTCACAAACACACAATGATCCGAAGTGGTTTTAGAAAAACCAGTATTCATCATGAAAGAGTCAAATTTTTTGTACTATTGTCGCGGAGCTTGCTTGAGACCATACAAACTTTTCTTCAATTTGCAAACAAATTTCTCTTTCCCTTTCTTTACAAAACCTTCCGGTTGCTCCATGTAAATTTCTTCTTCAAGATCACTGTGAAGAAATGCGGTCTTCACATCAAGTTGCTCAACTTCAAGGTTCATACTTGCAGCCATGCCAAGTACAACCTGAATAGAAGACATTTTCACAACCGGCGAGAAAATCTCATCAAAGTCAATGCCTTTCTTTTGCCCAAAGCCTTTCACAACAAGACGTGCCTTGTACCTCAGATTCTTGCTATCATTCTTCAATTTGAAAACCCACTGATTTTTCAAAATTTTCCTCCCTTTAGGCAACTTCACTAAGTCATAAGTGTGATTTTCAAGTAAGGAGTTCATCTCCTCTTCCATGGCCTTTTTCCAATCACCTTTCTTTGCATGCTCAATTGCTTATTGGTAGCTCTCCGGCTCCCCTTGATCAGAAATCAACACAAATTCATTGGGAGGATACTTTCTTGAAGGTTGTCGGTCCCTTGTAGATTTTCTTAACTCAAGTTGTGGTGGCGGTTCTTGAGTTGGATGCTCTTTCTCAATTTCTGGCTCAACTTCATTAGGATTAGCATCATCCTCCACATCTTCAATATGTGGCTGCATATCTCCCCCATTTTCATCATCAACTGAAGATGAAGGAGATGGATCCATGTCAATGAGATCACTAGTTTTTTGCTCCGGTTGATCACCTTTACCAAAGTCTTCAATTGTTTGGTCTTCAAGAAACACAACATCACGACTTCGAATGACTTTCTTGTCGACTGGATCCCATAATCTATACCCAAATTCATCACGCCTATAGCCAAGAAAAATACATTGTCTTGACTTACTATCAAGCTTGGACCTCTCATCCTTTGGAATGTGAACAAAGGCTCGGCAACCAAACACTCTCAAGTGCTCATAAGACACATCTTTGTCAGTCCAAACTCTTTCAGGAACATCACCATTCAAAGGATAGCAAGGAGACAAATTGATCACGTCAACCGATGTACTCATTGCCTCACCCCAAAAGGATCTTGGCAATTTAGCTTGTGAAAGCAAACACTTTGTTCTTTCTATAATGGTGCGATTCATCCTCTCGGCAACGCCATTTTGTTGAGGAGTCTTCTTAACTGTCTTTTCGTGCCGAATACCTTGGCTGCGACAATACTCATCAAATGGCCCAATGTATTCACCACCATTGTCTGATCGGATGCACTTCAATTTCTGCCATGTTTCTCTTTCAACCATGGCCTGAAAATGCTTAAATACTTCTAGAACTTGATCTTTGGTTTTTAGTAGATAAGCCCAAACTTTCCTTGAATAATCATCAATGAAAGTAACAAAATAAAGTGCACCACTATGGGTTTTAACTTTTAAAGGACCACAAACATCCGAATGAATCAACTCTAAAATATTTTCTTTTCTAGAAGCAACATTTTTATGAAAAGAAACTTTATGTTGTTTACCCGCCAAACAATGAATACAAGTTTTAAGATGTATACCTTTCAAACCGGGTAAAAGCTCTTTCTTGAACAAAACTTGCAGCCCCTTTTCACTCATGTGCCCAAGTCACTTATGCCATAATTCAGTAGAAGTATTATCTTGAAGTACATTGACAACACCTTTACAAATTTTTCCTTGCATCGAATAAAGTGTATGAGTCTTCTTGCACTTAGCCACCACCAAAAAACCCTTTGTGAGCTTCCATATTCCATTACCAAATTTGTTGTTGAAGCCTTCATCATCTAGCTTCCCAGTACAGATCAAATTGAGGCGAATATCGGGAACATGCCTCACATCTTTAAGCAACAATTTGCAGCCCAAATTTGTTTCCAAGCAAACATCACCCATGCCGATAATCTTGGACAAACCTTCATTACCCATTCGAACATAACCATAATCTCCTGCAGTGTAGGTAGTGAAGAAATCAACTTGAGAAGTCACATGAAAAGAAGCACCAGAATCAATCACCCAACTGCTCTCGTGGCCCACAAAATTGATACAATCATCTTCACAAACGACCATGAGATCATCAAGGTAATGCTTCTTTGTTGTGTCTTCTTGCTTCTTATCCACACTTTTGTCACGCCTTTTCTCCTTGTTCTTGAGCTTTCGGCATTCCCGCTTCATGTGCCCTTTCTCATGGCAATAATAACACTCAACGTCTTTCTTTGAAAAAGAACCATCTCTTGACTTGTCACGGCTTTGATCACGACCATGAGGAGTCTTACTCCTCCCCCTTGTTTTGCTTCGGCCTCTCACAACAAATGCTTCCGAATGAGAGTAACCGGCTAATTTTCTTCTAGTTTCTTCATTCAACAAACTACTAGTGACTTGGCCCATTGTGACAACTCCATCGGGTGCCGAATTACTAACTGTCACAACTAAAGTCTCCCAACTTTCGGGTAAGGAACTAAGTAGCATCAAAGCCTGCAACTCATCATCAAAAATAATTTTCATAGAAGCAAGTTGATTAACAATACTCTTTATTTCATTCAGATGTTCTGGAATAGGGCTGCCATCTTTATATTTTAAATTAACCAACTTACGAAACAGAAAGGCTTTATTTGTGGCTGATTTTCTATCATAAAGACTCTCTAATTTTTTTCATAAATCATGTGCTGAAGTTTCAGTTGCAACATGATGAAACACACTGTCATCAATCCATTGACGGATAATACCAACGACTTTTCGATTAAGCCTCTTCCACTCATCATCTTTCATATCAGCAGGTTTGCCACTATCACCCTTAATGGGTCCATACAAGTCTTTACAAAATAATAGGTCCTCCATTTTAGTTTTTCAAATTACCCAATTGCTTCCATTGAAGCTAGACATACGACCCACATTCCCCTCTATTGATTTACACAAATAAATAAACCAAAATAAACCGTAAGCTCTGATACCAGTTGTTAGGGAAAATATGTGATTCCCCACAAGTAAATCAATTAATGGGAATAAAAACTAATGTGGAAAAATTAAATCAAAGGCAACACCAGAATTTTTATGTGGTTCCCTCAATGTGAGGTACGTCCACGGGATCGAAATCCGATTCCACTATCAACCAAATAAGTTCCAAACGATTACAAACGAGACACTAATGGTCTCACAAAACCACCCTTAGGTGAATTCCAAATAATTACAAATAAACAAAAGGAAAGATCTCACCAAATAGATGAACCAAAATCTTCAGAACCAAAGTTGAAGAAGACCCAAAATAACGAACCAAACACCAACCGAAGATGCCCTAAAAACCAAGCTTCAAAAACCAAAATTGAACCAATTTGATTCCACCAAATATGATGTAAACCTGCTGCTCATACACTAAAACCAAAGTCACCAAATAATCAAAGTTTGTGTCTATAGCAGCCGCCCCTTTTTTTCTTGGGAAAAATAACATCAATGATTATGTATTATAAATCTAGGGTTTTGTAATCAAACCCTAATTGTTTCCAACTTGGATTGGGCCTCCACAAATATAATATATAAAAATATATTATACCTAAACTAAGCCAAATTAAAACTCTTTTTCCAAAACCAATTGGGTCCCACACTCCAATAAGGAGGTATACCCAACACTACTAACAATCAATATCATAAGATGGGAGTCCATCTGGATGGTGCAGGAGTTAGAGACCTATCACAGAATGGTGAAGATACAAAAATTAAATATATAATGAAATAAAAAAACTTAGCTTGATGCAAATATGAGGACTTTCCTGTTGTTCTTTATGTTAATTCGAGATGAAAGTGAGTTGATTTTCTTATATTTGTCTTTTCATGCTCCTAATAGTGAACAACAGGAAAGTCCTCAATACAGTGAACTTATGTTCCTCTGTAATTATAGTTGTTATGACCTCAATATATGCATCTGCATGTTGTGCCTGATATATTTTTGCCAATTTTGTAGCCTTAACATAAACAAAGGTTGAATCTTGTGATTAACTTATCAAAAGAATTTGTTATTTAATGATGTATAAAGAACAATGAAAATTTCCATAACATAGAGTTAGAATTTTAACACTATTCAGACAGACTGTAATGTAAAAATTGTTGGTTTGAATGTTGAAAACATCAGCTTGCTTGTTTTCATTTTTCAGAAAACACTTTTCAGAAAATTTTACTTTCTTTTTTTCTGTATTTTTTTGTTTTTACTGAATTTTTTTAATATTTTAAGTAATTTTTTTTACTTTTTAGACACATCTAACATAAATACATCTAAAAAGTAAAAAAATTGTAAAAAAAATCTTTTAAAAATTCACTAAATACCAAAAATACAAAAAAAAATACAAAAATTCAGTACATTTTTTGTATTTTTATGTATTTATTAATTTTTTTAAATATTTTTTCACAAAATTTTTACTTTTTAGATACATCTAACTAAGGTGCATCTAAAAAAATATTAAAAAATGTTTAAAATTTTAAAAATATTCACTAAAAACAAAAGAATACAAAAATCAACAAACTCAATTTTCAAAAAATTTAATCCAGAAAACTCAAACCAAACACACTGATGTATTCCTAGCGCTTGGGTGGTAGAAAAGTAAATGAAATGCATGGGAGTCGAAATTCACAGTTTACAATAATCATCTTGTTTTCTTTCACCAAAAGCCGTGTCTCATGTAGAAAACTATTTTGCAACCAGAGTCACAGGAAGACGCTTTTGGCTACACTAGGAGTCAGTACTGCAACATTAGTACTGCTTAAATGTAAGTGATGTTTAACCACTGGAGAGCATTTGCAAAATTCCCTGTTATGGGAATACCCATTATAATGAGGAGTTACCCATTATAATATTCCAAGATATGTTTTCTTTTGGGTTCTGACCCAAACATTAGGGTAATCATAATCCACATATTATCTGCAAAGTGTCTTGATTCCCATCCTCAAATACTATCACTTTTTTCCCATCTAAGAAAAAAAAGTGGAGGACAAGAACTACTTGCTATCTGGCATCCATACTTGATCTGAACTTATTTTCAAGTGTTACAATGCCATGCTTTTATTAGAAGGCAGGCTATAGTAGTTTAAACAATGAAACCCTAGCCCCATCAAGCTAATTTTCACTTCCCTCACCTATTGAAGTTCGTAAGTTGATCAGTCTTTGAGTAAGTACTGGTACTTGTTTATGCTTGTGATTTTCCTTCATTTACATGAGAACTAGTTGGTAGTTAACTGCATGATGCAGGACAGATTCGAAATAGGCCTAAGTATGAGCAAAACACAAATAACAGGGCTATTTTGGGGGCTGTGACGTGAGCAGTGATTTGTAGGAAGTAGAAGAAGGGTTAAAGAAGGATAGATCTAGGTATCGCACCTAGAAAACCCAAGGCATCACACCAAGGGGCTCTTTAGCATCGCACTAAAGAAAGATTGCATCGCACAATCATAGACGCATTAGTTGAATTTTCATTCATTCAATCTCTTTGCCACAAGACTTACAATCTAATTTATACTAACTTCATCTTGACTATAAAACTTCCCAAATTTAACGACATAACTAACTTAGACTCCCTAGGACTCTTTAATGCATTGATCATTTGGAAGACACTAGAAGACTCTTTCACCAACTAAATAACCCAAAGACCTTAACTAGAAATTTAAAGACATTTGACTTGAGAAACTCAAAACACACTTTTAAATAAATCTCAAGTTTAGTTAATCTCCCAAGTAGGCCCCACATCATTTAGCATATGCCAAATTAAGGCTTGGGCCTTAGAATTGTTGGATCTATGCCTTTTATAGACTTTAATTGGCTGCTATCATTTCCCATCAACTCTCCTCAACTTGAAAGAACTTGACCCCGTCTAGTTAAAAGCATGGAACTCTTCATAAAGGTCAGGGTTAAGGCGCTGAAACTCCTCATCAGTAATCCAAGTGCAATCTCCACTTAATGAGATACTTTTTATAACCTCCATGTCGAGTTGAAACAATTTGATAATCAACCACATCTTCGATTTCATCTTGAAAAGATTTGGGTACTAGGAGAGATGCCACAAGGTCAACCCGGTTACTATTCTCAACATGCCCAGAATATCGAGTTAGATCCTCAATATTGAACACATTACTTATACGCATATCATCAGGTAATTCAAGCACATAAGCATTTGAATTGATCTTCTTGAGAACTTTAAATGGTCCAGCACTCTTCGAATGAAGTTTCTTAGATACCCCTTTAGGATACCGTTCAGGTTTGATTTGAACCATGACCATGTCACCCTCATCAAATTCAGCAAACCTCCATCGCAAATCAGCATATTGTTTGTAACCCTTATTGCTGATGGCAATCTTTCATTGCACTTCATCATGGATATCATGGATATATTGACTAAAAGCTTCAGCTTCAGCACTTGGGCGAGCCTAAATAGGTAGGGGAACCAAATCGACTGGCTTCCTTAGAAGTAAACCTGTGACAATTTTGAAAGGGCTACGACTTGTAAATCTATTCACAGAGCTATTGTATGCAAATTCTGCCATAGGAAGTACTTGACCCCAGCTGCCAACATGATCACTAACAAGGCAGCGAAGTAGATTACCGAAACTGCGGTTAATAACCTCTGTTTGACCATCAATTTGTGGATGAAAAGCCGAAGAAAATTTCAGCTTTGTATTTTGTAACTTCCATAGCATTCGCCAAAAGTAGCTCATAAATTTTGAATCACAGTCAAAGACAATGGTCATTGGCAGTCCATGAAGTCTGACAACTTCTTGAAAGAAGAGCTAGCCATGTGGACTGCATCCAATGTCTTTTAACAAGGAATAAAGTGTGTCATTTTCGAGAAGCGATCCACAACCACAAGGATAGAATCATATTTCTGAAGGGTTTTTGGTAATCCAAGGACAAAGTCTATACTTAAATCCTGCCAAGGTTCATGGGCCACAGATAACGAAGTGTAAAAACCTGTATTCTTCTTTCTTCCCTTCGAAAGTTGGCAAGTATGGTATTGTAATAACCCCGACCCTGATTAACGCTAATTAGAACTTAATTATGCCTGATAATAATTAAGAAGAAATCCAGGACAGATTAGCATGTGCATTGCATGAATTATGTGTTTCTACCTGTTTGGTGTCAAAACATCTGTTTGTGTTTCAAACTTTACTTCGCAAATTGGAAGCCTTATCGGCGCCCGATTCCGAAATTGATTAGTGTTTTGGACTAGTTAGATTTTATGTAAATTTATGGTAGGCCCAATTAAAATTCGATTTGGAATGTTTAAAACTGATTAAATAACATTTTAATAATGAACCTAGCTTAATTACAGAATTGCCATTGAGTGGCCATTGTTTAATTTTATTCTTGAGTTCATACACTTAAACAAAAACATCTTCCTTCAGCCTATTTTGAGTCCTCAACCGACATTAGAGAGAGGGGGGGAGAGTTGAGTGGGATTTTGGCTACAATTTGATGATCTTGAGGAAATTGAAGTATATGTTGGCAAATTGAACTTCAAGGCTAGTAATTGAAGACTTAGGTAAGAGAATTTAACCCTTGTTTAATGTCTTTGAACTTGTTCATGCTTAGTTCTTGAGCTTTTAGTGATTGGAGCCTTGAATTGGTCCAAATATGTTGAGTTGGAGCCTAGTTCATGCATGCATGTACATGTTCTTGGCATATGAAGTTGTTTTGTATCAAATCTCTACATGCATGTTCATGTTTTTGCTTAAGTCCATGAATTCATCAAAATTCTGGGTTAAATGTTGCCTTGGATCATGATTTGAAGCTTTGGAATGAAATTAAACTCATGCATGTGTGTTTGAACATTGTTCTTGAAAATTTATGAAAATGGTGCTCAAATTGACTCACCGTTGGCCCTTGAATTTACAAATTGGCTTTTGAAACTTGATATACTATGAGTTTGAAATGTTTTTCCAGAATTTGGGCCCAAGGGGTCGAGTATAGAGTGGTAGAATGCTTGGTTTGAGCTGGGAAGGCAAATCTAGAAATTCCAGATTTGGCTTCCTCGCTCGAGCGAAGGATTCCTCGCTCGAGCGACCAACATTTACTCTGAGCCACGCTCGAGCGAAGGATTGGTGGCTCGAGCGTAAAATTCGAGTATCCAGTACTTTTACTGTTTCATCAGACCGCTCGAGCGAAGGATTGTTCGCTCGAGCGAAGCCTTTGATTTTGGAAGCTCGCTCGAGCGAAGGAAGGCTCGCTCGAGCGAGACCCCTGTTTTCAGCAACTTTTGAAAAACATTTTCTAAGGCAATTTTGCACCCTCATTCTATCCTAAGCATTCCTAGGCCATGATTAAGACTCCATAATAAGGGTAAGGGGTTAGGTACACACCTAGAATCGTTGATGTAAGTTTTGTACAATTGGAGTGCATATTTCAAAGTGTGTATCCGTAATGTGTTATGTAGGTCACGAGCCGCAATCTGTTGACCCTTTGACTTCGTCTATCTGTATCAACGCCCACTGTGAGTAATAACTTTGTAAAGTTATGTTCAATGTTATGTATTGTCAATATACTATGATACGAAATGATTGATTCTTGGAAAAGCTATGATATGTTGGAAATGAATGAATGAATGTCCAGTTTTCTGAAAAGTAGTTGTGGCACCCTTAGTCCCTATGGCCTCGCCGGGTAACAATACAGAGCCTATGGCCCTCGCCGGTAATAATACCGTGGCCTCTACCCTTGCAGGGTAATAATACCATGGTTGCTTGCGCGCAAGATATGGACCTTTATGGTTGTTGATACCAACTTTGTTGTGGTCTTCGGACCTACTTGTTGTGGTCTTTAGACCTACTTGATCGGATAGCTAATGGGTGTACCACATATAATCTTATGCAAAACCTGAGTTTGATTATAAATATGAGCATGTATCTGAATCTAGTTCTGATTGGAAATCTGAATATGCATAAGACTCTATGTTTGACAAGATTGTGTTTCTGATAATAACACTGGTTTCTAACTCTGTGAAGGACATCATTCATTAAAACCTTTACTCTGTTGTTATTTACTGGGCTTTCGCTCACAATTTATTATATACATGTAGGTGAGCCGGCACAAGACCCTGGCCAGAGTTGATGGCCCTCTGCTTTTGTTTTCGGTCAGCCACCCATTGCGCCTCCCGAGGAGGTTCCGCCTGAAGCCTAACACCGTGGCAGTTTTGTACTTTATGCTAGTCAGTGGTAGTGTTTTTGTAAAATCGGATCTCGAGACGTACTTATGTAAATATTCTGTACATATTGGTGTACTTTGACTGGCATGCTATGTATATAAATAAGTTTTAAAATTTTCTGTCCCATGTATGTCACCACAGCTCATTGGACCTTGTTTATTTTACATTATTGCTTCCGCAGCCCCTTAATATTTGTTAATGTCTTTAGAGGCCGTAGGTAATCCACGGATTACTGGCCAGTTACGTCGCTAAACCTGTAGGGGCGGGTTTGGGTCGTGACAGGTATCGCGAAACAACCTTGCCCACATCTCGCTTCAGTTTTGGCCAATAAAAGCGATCGTTGACCATTGCAATTGTCTTATCTCTTTCAAAATGACCTGTTGTCCCCCGGAATGCAATTCCCAAATCATTTCTTCACAGATTGATGTGTTAGGTAAGCAGAGGCGAGTTCCCTTGAAAAGGAAACCATCATGCAAAAAAAACTCACCATATCCTCCTTGCTGTCCAGCCAGTAACTGAGCATATATAGAGCTAAAATCCTTACAAGAACGATAATCTCTCTTGAGCAATCAAAACCCACCACTTGTATAGCCATGAAAGAGAGAACATACACCACTCGACTAAGGGCATCAGCAATCTTGTTTTCAGAGCCAGCTTTATGTTTGATAACAAAAGAATACTCCTGCAGAAATGAAACCCATTTACTATGTCGATGATTCAACTTCTTTTGACAGTTGATGTACTTGAGTGCTTCATGGTTGGAAAACAACACAAACTTTTCATAAAGAAGATAATGTCGCCAATGGCGAAAAGATTGAATCACTGCATAAAATTCCTTGTCATAGGTGAAATACTTTTGCTTGGTTTCATTGAGTTTTTTATTGAAATAAGCAACCGAGTGCCCTTCTTGACTCAGCACACCCCCAATCCCAACATTTGAAGCATCACAAGCCAACTCAAATACCTTTGAGAAGTCAGGAAAGTGTAGAATAGGAGTTTCAGACATCATCTTCGTTACGTCTTCAAAAGCTTTTGTTGCTACCTTTGTCCAAACAAACTGTCCCCCTTTCATATAGTTAGTGATAGGTGCCATTACCGCACTGAAATTCCTGATAAACCGACGATAAAAAGTCACCAGCCCATGAAAGCTGCGAACTTCATGCAAGGAGGTTAGAATTGGCCAATTGAGGATAGCTTTCACTTTACTTGGATCGGTTTCCACTCCTTTAGACGACACAATGAAACCCAAAAATACAACCATTAGACTCATGAAAGAACACTTCTTTTAAGTTAATGTAAAGCTTCTCTTGACAGAGGACCCTCAAAACTTGTTGAAGATGAAAGATATGTTCCTCCTTGGTCTTGTTATAGATTAGAATATCGTCAAAATAAACAACCAGGAAGTGACCAATTAAAGGCTATAATACCAACGTCATAAAGCGCATGAATGTATTTGGGGCATTTGTTAGACCAAATGGCATGACTAGCCACTCGTAGAGGCCATCATTGGTCTTGAAAGTTGTCTTCCATTCGTCTCATGGCCTTATATGTAGCTACTAGTAGCCACTTTTCAAATCAATCTTTGAGAATAGATAAGACCCAGCCAACATGTCCAACATATCATCAAGCCTTAAGATAGGGAATCGATATTTGATTGTAATCTTGTTTATGACACGACTATCTATGCACATGCACCAACTACCATCCTTCTTAGGTGTAAGCAAAGCCGGAACAGCACAGAGACTTAAACTTTTACGAATAAACCCCTTTGATAGTAGCTCATTTACTTGTCTTTTAAGCTCTGCGTGCTCCCTTGGATTCATGCGATAGGCTGGAAGATTAGGCAATTATGATCCAGGAATGAGATCTATTGCGTACTGGACATTGCGCATGAGAGGTAATTCATCTAGGAGTTCTTTGGGGGCAATATCAGAAAAATGGGATAGCAACTTGGCTACTTCTGTCGGCAATACAGAGACAGATTCAACAGCTAAATCTGACACTTTTTTCGCCACCACAACATATATAACTCCCAGTTCCATACTCTCAGCTTGAAAACACTTCTTAGTGAGAATGTGGAGAGATTTAGGCCTATTTTCAGCATCATCCTTTGGCTTCTTTTCCTAGAATTTTCTCATTTCAGCTGTAGTTATTGGCTTCAAAACAATCTCCTTGTTCTTGAATGAGAAAGCATATGTGTTTTCTTTTCCAGAATGCTGCACATCCCTATCACAAAGCCATGTTCTTCCAAAAAGGATATGTGTGACATTCATGGGAATTACGTCGCACCAAATAGAATCACTATAAGAACCATAAAAAAAAGAGACTAGGCAGCACTGAGTTACCGAAATAGACGTGTTATCAATCTAAGCTACCTTATATGGATGAGGATATGGTTGAACAAGAAGCTTAAGACACTCCACCGTAGCTGCAGATACAACATTCATGGAACTGCCACTGTCAATGATAAGCTTCCTAGCTTGGTTTCCATAGTGAACCAGCATTTGAAAAATAAAAGTATGCCTCTAGTCTTCATTTTCAGTTTTTGGCACTGCAAGGATACACCTAACAACAGAAATCAGAGAATTGTCCACCTCTTTATCTTCTAAGTCATCTGTATTTAGTACCCCAACGTCAAAAGAATCATCATTATCATCATTGTTTTGTTGATCGAATTCAGCTTCTTGCTACACTTTCACATGTAAACTCCTCTTTGGACATTGAAATGCCATGTGACCAAATTCACCACACTTAAAGCATTTGGTTTCCTTTCCGTTTGCTTTGTTGGGTGCATAATTCTTGCCTTTTGGATCAGTCGTATTGACAGAAGTTTGCTTTGAAACATTGGACCAGAAACAATTTGCATCATTATACCCCTGAGTTGTGGTTTCCCCAACTTAAGACACAAACTTTTTAGAAATTGCGTATTTCAAACACTCATCCATATCCAAAGCAACTTGGAAGGCATGTTTGAGACTATATAAGGGTTTATATCGGGCCTCAAACCAGCCTTAAACCGAGCAAGAGCATGACTTGAATCTTCCTTAATTTGACTCCTCATCTTTAGCTCATCAAATTTCTATATATATTCAGCCACTGACATGCGGTTTTGCTTTAATTCAATCAGTTGTTTATACAACTTCTCATGGTAGTTTGATAGCATGTACTTTTCCTTCAACTTGGCTTTCATCTCCTGCCATGTACCAATTGATGGATGCACCAACCTTCGAATATCACCTTCAACACACATCCACCAGATTTTTGCTAATTCAACAAGCTTCATCTTAGCAAATCTCACTCGTCGATCGTCAGCTATATCGTACCAGTCAAAGTACTCTTCAATAGAAGCAAGCCAATCATGAAACAAAGTAGGATTGACCTTACCTTCAAAATCTGAAACCTCCATTTTAATCTTCTTAGTGATGTCTCCTGCTAAATCATAGGTCTCATATTGGTTCCTTTATAATAAGTCATGGGCCCAATCAGACATGGAATTTTGTTGCCTTCCCTGATCTTGGCCAGCCCTAAATTACTGCCTTCATAAGATGCATGATGCTCTTCCGTGCGCTCGCCTTGATTTTTGCCATTTTCATTAGTATTGTTATTCCTAGAGTTTTCACCTTGTTCATCACCGTTAGGTTGAGTTGTTTGGCCTTCCAAAGTACTGACACGCAAATTAAAATTATCTATCTGCTCCACAAGCTTCAACAGAATCTCGTCAAGCTAGAAATCAGTTAATCTTCTAGTAAATAGCTTTCCGGATCGTGTAGACATTATGCTACTCTCGTTCTGATACCAAGTTGATGCAGAATAGATTCGAAATAGGCCTAAATATGAGCAAAACACAAATAATATGGTTGTTTTGGGGGCTGTGAACAGTAGGCGTGAACAATGATTTGTATGAAGTAGAGGAGGGATTAAAGAAAGATAGATCTTGTAGCGCCCCGCCTTTTTATTACTCGAATTCCATTACCAAACCATTATTATAGATTCAATTTTAGAGAAAACATACGGAAACTCTTTATATTCATAAGAATACATGAATAAATATTCTCTCATCTGAGTACAACATGAATGCAATAGGAGTTATAATAAAATAAATTGCTCGTAGGCTTACATCTTTTAAATTAAGAGAAAGGGTTTAACCCTTTTACATCGATAGCATTCCGTCCAGAAATAAAAGGCCCATTGGCTAACAAGTAAAGAAGATCCATGACCCTGAAACACTTTTCGACGTTTACCTGAAAAATGATTAGCAATGTGGGATGAATATAAAGTCAATGAGGGATCTCAACATGATCCTAAACAATAACAACTTACAGATAGCTATGATCATGAATACTTAGTCTCATACTGTATAAATAATGTGACGGTTTATACAGAAATATACGTATATAAGAACTTTCCTCAAAGTCATTCATTTCATTCAATAACGTACGCAATTCACTTTTCTTTCTTCTTGTTACCTTTTTCCAAAATTCATATGACAATAACAAATTCCTTAAAATAATTTCACGAAGCCCATTACGTTTTCTCCCACTTTCCGGACTTACACCTGATTTGCCTTTTCAAAACATGTTCACAAACATCCGATGTCCTTCACATTATTCACAATCTCAATACAGTTCTTACGTCCATTTCCAACACATTCATATCTATACGCGTATACCTTTAGTACAAAAGGAAACAACAAGCAACCAACAACTATCTACTCAACAAATGAGACAACTCGGCCTTCCAAAACCATAACCATCATAACTCATAATATACCCAGATACACTAAGACAAAAGTGATGAATAAGTTCTGCTCTACTTGCCTTAAGCACGGTAAGCCAATGATACATCTTTCTATAACGAAATGCCAATTTACCAGACACCGGCTGGAAGGTAATGGTACCTCTGCAAGTTCTCCAAGCGCTAGTTGGAAGCTACTGGTACCTCTCATTCTAAGCGTAACCAATTCTCCAAGTGCTACCTCTCATTCTCAGCGCAGTATATGTTACCAATCATCACAACATGATAAAGTACAACCAACACAAGTGTAATGCATACACACAAACTATTCAACAAGGTACAACCAACACAAGTGTAATGCATACACACAAACTATTCAACAAGGTACAACCAACACAAGTGTAATACATACACAGAACTATTCAACACAACAATGTCATCCTCCATCGATGACCAAGGACAAAACCTCTAAATGTATGTATTCAACGCATGTATTATAATAATTCAACTCTCATGAGATTTTAAATCCAACAACGACAATAGTAAAATAAAATATTCATAATCCAACCTCAAGTTAATTTATGAAATTCACATAGTGTTATCATTTCATTCTTCCATTTCAAAAATCAATTCTCTTATTTTCCAAGTTAACATATTCCACTCTTTATCTCAATCCATTCTTTTCATTTTACAAAATTAAATCCATGGGTATTAGAGCCATAACCCAACTCAACGTAATATATCCAAAATAACTCCAATGCCATAGTCAATTCTCCCTTTGAGTTATTAACACATTTACACAAACCATAATAACAATTTACAAATATTATTCAACTTAACCCCTTTTAATTTACCAAGTCAAAACATTAAATTAGGGATTTTTCTTTTTTCAACATAAACATACTAGATTACTCCCCAATTAACCCAAATAACAATTAATTTAACAATCTCATTCCCAAATGACAAACCCTAGATCCCCTTTTTATGATTTTCAAAGAAATCCATAATGGATATGATTTTTATGCAATAAAATCTACCACATATCTATTTATAGATAAGGTATTGAAAATGAGCAAAGAAATCCCTACCTCAAGATTCGAAACTAAAGATGAAGACTCAACTTGAAACTCCAATGAAATCGCAAAACAATTGGTAAAAGTCATGATCTATGCTTGCTCTTCAACCTTCTTGAAAGATTTGGAGTGAATCTTGGGTAAAAAGAAGAGAAATCAAGAGTTTGGAAGGTTAGGGTTTCAGGTTTAGAGGATGGGAGGAGAAGAGATAGAGAAAAAATAAAGTTTTAGGGCCAAAAAGTCACTTTATAATGTCTGTTAGCAACATGGTTGCTCGAGCGAAGGAAACTTGGCTCGAGAGTACAAAATAAGCTCCCAGAATCTCTGAAAATTGCGAAGTTCGCTCGAGCGAAGAAAAGCTCGCTCAAGCGGACATGCTTCCAGCACAGAAACGCAAAATTCAAACAGATATAACTTTCTCATCCGGACTCTGTTTAGGGTCGTTCTTGTGTCCAAATTGAAGCCCCGAAAGTAAGCTTTCCAATGGTTCTAGCCTCACATTAAGATTCAAAATATGGAGAGATAAAATGATGAAAGAGTGAAAACTACTCAATAACAATTATTCAAATTTAGAGTTCTGATTCAATCTCACCCAACCACTATGGTAACACCTCAACCAAGGCTCAAATAACAACTAAAAAGGTTCTCAATCAAGGTAATCAAAGAGTCAAATATAGTTCCATTATAATAGGAAGCATAAAGTGCTACAGATCTAGATATCACACTTAGAAAATCCAAAGCATCGCACTAAAGAAAGATTGCATCGCACAATCATAGAAGCATAAGCTTAATTTTCATTCATTCAATCTCTTTGCCACAAGACTTACAATCTAATTTATACTAACTTCATCTTGACTCTAAAACTTCCCAAATTAAATGACATAACTAACTTAGACTCTGTAGGACTCTTTAATGCATTAATCATATGGAAGACACCAGAAAACTCTTTGACCAACTAAATAACCCCAAAACCTTGACTAGAAATTTAAAGACATTTGACTTGAGAAACTCAAGAAACACTTTTAAATAAATCTCAAGTCTAGTTAATCTCTCCAGTAGGCCCCCACATCATCTAGCATATGCCAAATTAAGGCTTGGGCCTTAGAACCATCATATCCACACCTTTTATAGACTTTAATTGACTGCTGCCATTTCCCATCACTGCATCATTCATATGCGTTAATTTTCAAATTTCATGAATTTTATGTAACAACATTATTGCTATTAATTAGTAAATGGGTGCACAAAACCCAGCTTGTTTGGAACAATTGGGCTTCCCTGCCCCATGTTGCTCTTATATTACTGCCTGAAATTCGACTACAATGGTTTTACAGCAAAAGACGATTCACCGAGCATCAGGCAGAAGTATGGTGGAAGGAAAACAAACACAGGCTGCTTAAAAAGTACAGCTCACCCGTATCAAATAGGGCTCAAACACCTGGTGATGAGAATAATGAGGCGGAACTTGAGTCGAATGCAAAAAGTGGCCAAGTAGAAGCAATTGCCAGCTCCTAAATGACAGTGAATGTCGTTAGGGCCAATGTATTTGTTCTCTGACACAGATTAGAGAACTGACTTTTTTTGAGTAAGATGGCACACCAAGATTGTTTCTTTACAATAAAAACGAAAAGTTCTCCATATTCGAAGTAGAAAGGAAGGTATCAGAAGATGACGAAGTTCATGTGACCAACAATCAAACAAGGTTGCCTATAATTTTGTGATTCACTCGATTCTTTACTCGTGTGACATCTTGTAGTTGTAATGTTAGTTGTAGAGCTGGTCTTGTGTCTGAGTCCCATGTGCAAGCAAGTGTGTTTTTCTAACCTAATTTTTATGAGATCAAATTGTGGGGATTGATGACATAGTGTTTTGATGCTCTGTTTAGTATAATTAGACTGACAACATATTTATAAGACTTTTGGACACACATTACGTGATATTTTAGATTTGTGTCATCATTTCTATCTTAATAAGGTTAAAATTGGCAATTGATGTCAACTTAGAACGTGGAGAATTATTTTTTTATGAGAAAAGTTAGAGATCATGAAAGTTTTTTTATGAAAATGATCATGAAAGATTTATGATCCTTGGATTAGTTTGATTAGTGTGTGGTGTTTTATTCCAAGTGTAATTCAAAGGTCACAAAACTTTCATGATTATTTTCATGAAAAGTTTTTCATGATACCTAGCATTGCTGTTTTTTTATTTTAGACGGAAATTCATTCAAACTTGTAGACATCAGCTAAAATTAGTTTCTATTTATTTATTGTTAGTATAGTCAATGAAAGATCGTTTATAAAAAGAAGGGCGAATTATATTATCAATTTTTGTAATTTGAGATTTATTTTATTTTGATCTCTGACTTTTCATTTATAATATATTTGATCCTAAATTTTGAATTCTTATTCTAAATAAGGATAATCAAATTTGTCATTTTTTTTTTTTTTTTTTTTTGCAAATGGTCAATTTTAAGGGCAAAGTCATCATACAATTTATTTTTGTGTTGGTTAACTTATATATTATTTGAATTGTAATGGTCTTTTTTTTTAATCAATAATATTTAAACTTTCTTGATTATAATGTTTTGTTTTGTTTGATTTTTAGAACCTATTTTCAAAAAAAAATTTCTAAGAAATTAAATATTAAATTGGTGAAAAAAAATTTAAAACATATTATTTTTATATAATTTTATCTTTTAAGAGGGTAGAAATAATTTTTTTTGATATCTATCTTCATTAAATTAGTTTCAAGTTTTTCAAAAGTCTAATATGGCGACAACTTTGATATCATTATTAAATCAATTCATGAAATCAAAAATTCAAAACTAAAAATATTTCATATATTAAACATATTGATTACACATTACAAAATAAATATCCATTACATGATAATCATAAATAAATAAATATATATATATATATCTATTACATTATAACCATCAAAAAAATTAACAAAAACAAACACCCATTACATGATTATCATCCAAACACATACTAAAAAATAATTTGATAAAAAAATAAAAATGTAAAAGATTTGTCATTTTTATATAATTTTATCTTTGGTGGGTAAAAATGATTTTTAAAAATTCAAAATTGATTTTTTGACATTTATTTTTGTCAAATTAGTTTATATTTTATCAAATTGATGATGCAAGCCCTATCAGAAGGATTTGCGCACTTGGCGTCTCTTAATATTTGTCGAGGTATCGCCATTAGTCGGCAGTTGCCCTCCATTTCACATCTGCTCTTCGCTGATGATTGTTTTATATTCCTCAATTATAAGCCAGCTGAAATTTGGTGTCTTCATTGGTTTTTAAATGCTTTTTGTCACTATTCCTGGCTTCGTATTAATTTCCACAAATCGGAGCTTTACCTTAGTCCCAACTTTCCACATTCAGCTCGGGATTGGCTTGTTTCCCTTTTTGGTGTTAAAGTGGTATCCAAACCCGGAATATATTTGGGGGCTAATTTGGGTTTCTCCGGGGGCACAAAGTCGGACATTTTTCATTCAATCATGAATAAAGTTAGTCATAAATTACAAGGATGGAAGTGTGATTTCTTAAATTTTGCAAGCCGGGGAATTTTGGTCAAACATGTCCTTCAATCCAATCCGATATACTTAATGACTGTCTTTCGCATGCCTGAATCTTTTCAGCATCAACTTACGTCTATTATTTGTCAGTTTTTTTGGGCCTCCTCTTGGGGTAAAGGGATATCTTGGAAAAAATGGACATACTTATGTCTTCCAAAAGACTGGGGTGGATTGGGTTTTCGAAATCTTACGTGTTTTAACCAAGCATTGTTAGCCAAGCAAGCATGGCGGATTCTCTCCTGTCCCAATTTATTACTATCGCGCGTGTTGCTTGGTAAATATTGTCAACGACACTCCTTTCTTGATGTTCGTCAGTCTTCGTCATCTTCATGGGGGTGGAGGAGTATTTTATGGGGACGAACGCTATTGGTCTCGGGGCTTCAATGGGTTGTGGGGAATGGACAGCGTATTAACCCATTTGAGGATCAATGGATTCCGATAGTGTCTAATCCTTGTAAAGGAAGAGGTTGGAGTGCTATTTGTCCTGGTTTGCGGGTTGCACATTTCATAGATCCCTTGCGTCGCTCTTGGCGTCTAGAATTATTGCAACTGTTTTTCCCATCACATGTTATCTCCCATATTTTATCCATGCACATATCTCAGGTTGACATTGACGACAAATTGGTGTGGGGGCCGACCAAGAGTGGTGAGTACTCAGTAAAATCGGGCTATCGGCAGGCGTTGACCCGACAATTTCCAGACTACTGTAGGCCTGATCCGGACTGGAACGTCTGGAAGCGTTTATGGCAGTTCAATCTTCCCCCCAAATGGATCTTGTTTGTGTGGAAATGTCTCCATAATATTCTTTCGGTAAAAAGTGAATTAAAGAAACGGGGGCTGCCTATTGATTCACTTTGCTCTAGGTGTTGTCAGCAGGAGGAATCCCTTGAACATCTTTTCTTTGATTGCCCCATTTCACAACGGATTTGGCGGGGGTCGGTTTTGGGACTAGACTTTGGAGTGGGAAGTCCTCTGTCCTTTTTCTCATGGTTCCAAGGCTAGGTGCAACAAATTCAGAACTCGGAGATTTTATTTCATTCCATTGCCTTATTGTGGGTCATTTGGCTGCAACGTAACTCTATGGAATTTCATAGAGTTGATGTGTCTATTGATCGATCGATCACGCTAGCTTCTGAGTTGTTAATGTTATTTCTTTCACACCCACACACTGTTTCCTACGAGATTTCTCACCCTAGTACTGCTTCTCAGACCACTTGTGCTAATCAGTTTATCTTGCAGAATGCTACACCAGGTACTGTCGCTGGTCCGTGCATACGCATTGTTGTGGATGGCTCTTGGGTCTCTATCGGTGAGCCTACTAGTCTGGTTTGTTTTGATCCAGATAATCAGCGGGTCTATGATCGTCAGGCCTTCCCTGTTATCTCCCCAACAAACTGAAGTAGCTGCTATTCTCCAAGCTTTGCAGTGGGCATATCATTACGGCATCAAAACTTTGCTCCTTCAAACAGACTGCTTGGTCCTCGTCCGGCTGTTACAACACCATGATCAAGACTATGATTGGAGCCTCCACTCCATCCTCACTGATATTTTGTATTATTGTAAGTTTTTTTTATCATATTGTATTCTAGAAGGTGGACCATGAAGTGGTTCAAGATGCTCATCATCTTGCCACTGTTGTAAGACTTTTTGTGTAATGTAATGTTATGCTGCTGTGTGTTGTTCTCAAAAAAAAAAAAAAAAAAAGTTATGTTTGACAAAATGGTTGGGGTTAAAATAGTCACAAAAAGATAAAATAAGTTGAAAAATCAATAAGATAAAGGCTCGTTTGGAAGAACTGTGGGAAAGTGATTATAGCTTATAGTTTAACAGCTTATAACTTATAGTTATGAACATAAGCTGATTTTTTACTTATAAATTAAGCTTCTCATCCCCCACTCAAAGAATAAGGTTATTTTTGACTTACAAAAAGTTATAAGCTGTATTGTTAAGCTGAACCAAACACATCAAAATAGCTTAAATTAAGCTAAAAGCTGAAATAAGCTAGAAATAAGCCCTACCAAATAGGGCTAAAATGTCACACTCAAATCATAATTATTTCGTTTTTTCTTCCACAAAAGTCACAAAGTCACAAAAGTCAAAAAATTCATCTCAAACAAGACTTTTTAATCTAGGCTAAAAAAATTAAAAAGTCAACTCACTTCCCAAATGAAGACTTAGGCCTCGTTTGGCAAGTGGTTTTTTTAGCCAAAAAGTTACTAAAAAAATCAAAAAACCAACAACTTATACCAAAAAGTTAAAGATTTTCTTTTTTCTCTGCTTTTTGCGCATCATTTCGTAAAAAGTTAAAAAATTATCCCAAACATACTAATTTTTTTAACTCATATTTTAATCAAAAAATCAAAAAAAATACAAAATTAGCCAGTTACTAAATTAAGCAACAGCATATTTATAAAACTTTTAGGCACCCGTTACGTGATATCTTTAGATTTGTATAATCATCTCTATTTTAATATAGTTAAAATTAACAATTGATGTCAAACATGAAGAATTATTTTTTTATTTTAGAAAAATTCATTCAAACCTATAGACATCGGGTTGAATTATAAATCTAGTTTTTATTTATTTATTGTTGGTATAGTCAACTAAATATTATTTATAAAAGAATTATATATATTTGTTTCATACAGAGCTTTGTAATCGGAAGAACTATAACTTACAATAATACTATGATAATTACATTTATGTATTAAAATTTGATTTTCATTTCACATGTCATTACTATATTAATTTAATAGGTCTAATTATTATTTCTATTATTAATATAGTAATATAATAAATAAAAGATAATTAAGCAAATAAAATTATTATAGCATTATAATATAACAAAGGGTCATTTTTTGATAAATTCTCTATTTTACTCCATCTAATCCATATTCTTTTTAAGTATTCCATTAAGTTTTGTTTAATGTAATATGACCAAATCATCATTCTAATTTTTTACACATGTTTCTATTTTAAAACTAATACATAACAATAGTCCCTCATTTTATAGAGAAAATTCCTCCCTCATTCTAAAGGAAAAATCTTTCCCTTATTCCATGGAAAAAATCTCTCTCTTATTTTAAGGAAAAAATCTCTCTCGTATTCTATAGAGAAAATCTCAAATTATAAAGTTTGAACCTTTTTATAATTTGAAAATTTTAAAAATAACGCAACAAAAAATCTGAAAGAAAATCAAAATATAATGTGAATGTTTACGGTAAACAACAAACATACAACTAACTTTTGAAAAAATAAAACACATACTAAAATACAATGTGAATGTTCACAATAAATAACAAACATAACATACAATTAACCTTCGAAAAAATAAAATTCATACCAAAATACAATGTGAATGTTTATAATTTATAATTAACATACAATTAGCCTTAAAAAAATAACTCATACCAATGTAAACATTAACACTACAACGTAAAAACATAAAACAAAACTGAAAAAGTGAAAATCGACTATTTCAATTGTTTATAATAACAAAAATTATTATTCAATTAACAAGTATAGTAGCAATAACAACAAACATACAATTAACTTTCGAAAAAATAAAAATTATATCAAAATACAGTGTAAATATTCATAATTTACAATTAATATACAACTAATTTTAAAAAATAAAAATAAACTCGTACCACTGTGAACATTCACACTGTAACGTAAAAACATAAAACAAAATTGAAAAAAGTAAAAATCAACTATTTCGATTATTCAGTGGTAACAAAAATGATTATTCAACCAACAAGTATGGTAAAAAAAAAAACAATAAAATACAACTATCTTTCGAAAAAATTTCAAAAAAAAAAAAAACTCATACCAAATTACAATATGAATATTCACAATTTATAATTAACATACAACTAACTTTAGAAAAACTAAATTCATACTAATGTCAACATTCGCACTGCAACATGAAACAAAATTGAAAGAAAAAAAAAATGACTATTTCAATTCTTTAATGGTAACAAAAAATGATTATTCAAACAACAAGTATAGTAACAAATAACCAATGATATGTCAACATTCATATCTTGCAAAATATATAATTATGTCCATATCTATATTCTGACACTTATTTTTCAGACTTTCAAATAATGTAAAATGTGAACATTCACACTGATTAACAAAAAAAATAAAAATAAAAATAATGGCAGCAATAAAAAAAATTTTAAAAAAAATACTCAATCACTCTAAAAATAATATATATATATATATATATATATCACTCACATTCTTATCTTCATCATCATCTTTCTCATTATCATTAACAATCTATGTATTTGTCATTCCACCAATCAAACCAAACCCACCTTTGAAAAATATATTTGTAACAAAATTAACTGGACATAAACAGAGCTTCAACTTACAACAATGAAAAAACATAGAGTTTCGAACACAAAGCAACAATAGAAGAACACAGGACTTCGAATACAAAGTGACAATAAAAGAACACAAAGCTCCAGTGTAACAATGGAGGAATATAATATTATTTCATCATCATGTATAAATTAGAGTTTCTAAACCCTACCAAATAAAGAGTTTTGAAACCCTAACGCAATAAAGAATACCACAAATGTGAATGAAACTGATCAAAAAGAAAAATGTGAATAATGGTAACTACCAAAATAGAGGTAGCAACAAAAAAGAAATGTGTATATCATTTTTCTATGTAATAAATATCAATAATAGACATAAGGGTATAATAGTCCAACAAACAATATAAATTAGGAAAAAATGACCTCATGTAATAAAAGTATAAATACATGAGACTAAGTAGGTTATAATTTTCCTTTATGAATTTATTGGGTTAGAACACATCCAAATAAGATTTATCAATGAAAAACTATTTTGAAAATTTTAAATTGTATTGTGTAGATTTCAAATTTTGTTTTATAATTTTTATTTTTGAAATTGTTTTTTTGTTATGGACTAGAGAGGTGCTATTATGCTTAATGGGCCCACTTTTAGATCCCGTTTCGATAATCTAAACCGTTCATATTTTAAAATTCGTCGAGTATGTCATTCTTGTAAAAAATCAAATCAATCAAATAACAGAAATTACATATTCATATCAATTTTTTTATGAATCATTTATTTTTTTACCGACATGACTGTCGTTATTCAATTGACTTAGGCCTTGTTTGGAGTGTACTAATTAGTACACATTTTTTATCTTCTTTTTTTTTCATCACATCACCTCTCTATTTTTCTGTACATCTTTTTATAAAAAATTAAAAAATATATTTATTTAGATCATTTTAAACCACTCCTTAATTTTTTATATGAATAATATGTCCAATGTATCCTAAAATATAAATAATTCAAACGAGCAAAACAAAATCTAAAAATAAACTCATTGGGCCCACCAATAGGTCACCAATAGCTCTCCAATCCGTTGAAGCCGAGTCCATGTATTTAATGGTTAGGAAAATGACTTGGACCCCCAGCTGGGGGTGCTGGGGGTCGGCTCCTATTGGGCAAAAGCACTATTTATTTATTTTTTTTATTTTTTTTATTTTTTTGGATTTACCAATCTCATGACACGCCATCGTCTCGATCGGGGTCCCTGCATCTTGGGGTCTATAGCATAACCCTAATGGTTAACTTGTAAAGGTGTCCTATATTTCATGGGGGCAATGGCCATTATTTATTGGGGCTCACTTCTCTCCAATCTGATCATGGATTGGAGGGTATTATTGAACTTGTAAAGTCTCATTATATATTTTGTTTTGATAATTTAAATTATGTGATGTATAGAATTTATCAAGTATTCTATGTCTGTAAAAAATTACTTTGATTAAATATCGATAGTTATATAATCAAATTAGTTTTATATAAAAAAAAAATGGACGGTGAAAAAATAAACAATTAACAGAAACCTGATGCGATGAGATAATTATTGATATTCGATCAATATAATTCTTTACAAACATATAGTACTCTACGAATTATACACATTAAATAATTCAGATTATCAAAATGAGATCTATGATAAGTCTTCACAAATTCCATAATATTCTTTAATTTGATCACCGAATAGAGGGAAACCTAACTTTTGTATATTAATTTTTTGGTAAATTGCCCTCACCTCAATAAATGAGGGCCCACTCGCCTCCAAAATTGATCCAGTCTTTATTGAAATTAGGTGATCCAATTTTTGCTTCTTTGTTAAGAAATCTCCAAGGCTGTGTTTGGTAAAGGCAAAATTTTTAAATTATTTTTCAAAATCTATAATTAAATATACAACTCAAAATTATCCAAAAGTCATTCAAAAATTCATTTCAAAACTCATAACTAAACATATAATTCAAAAGTTAATTCAAATTTTTTCTCAAAACTCGAAACCAAACTCTTTTCAAAACTTTATTTTAAAATAAAAAATTTAAAAATATATATATTTATTTTGTTTTTTAAAATTATTTTTAGAATCATGATTTGAGTGTGAAGTCGTGTTTTAAGGTATGAGTTTTGAAAAGAGAAAATTTGTTTGATTATGAGTTTTAAAAAGAGTTTTGAGTTGTATTTTGAAATATTTTATATTTATTTTTTTTAAATATTTAAAAAAATTATTTAATTTTTTTAGAGTAAATATTTTATATTTTAAATATTTATTTACTTATTTTTATGTGCACTATATTTTATACATTTATGTGTTATATTTTTTTAATATTAAAAGATTTTTATTTTTTATTTTAAATATATAATTTTTTTTAAATATTTTTTTATTTTTTATTTTAAATATTTTATTTTATTTTATAAATATATTTTTAAATATTTAAATTTTTTTATTATGTGTTACTTATGATTTGAGTGTAGAGTTTTGAAAGCAGTATGGAATTTCGAGTTATGTGTTTAATTATAAGTTTTGAAATAATTTTGAATTAAGTTTTGAGTAATATATTTGATTAAGGTTTGAGTGTGGAGTTGTTTTTTGAATTTAAAATATTAAAATTAAAAATTAAAATATTTAAAATAAAAAAATAAAATTTTCTTAAACATTTGTTAATATTTTAAAAAAATAAATCTAGAAAATTCAAAATACAACTCAAAATTCAAAAACCCAAACTCAAAACTCAAAATATAATTTAAAAATCTTTTCAAAATTGAAACAATATTTTCAAAATTCATAAATAAACAATTTTTTTTTTTTCAAAACCCAATTTACAATTCGATACTCAAATTACAACTCTAAAAAAAAATCACAATTCAAAAACTAAACCAACCACCACCTAATATTTCCCATTATTTCTACTTCCGCCCCCAATATTTTGTAAACCATTGCAATAAATACCATGTAATTATTCCACTACCAATACATTGGAGAGCACGCCACACAGTCGTCTCCCCCACTTTCCTTCACCGATTTTTCCCGAGAAAATTCTCCAATTTTCTCGCGGACGCCAGACCTCCATATTAACCCTTCCTCGTCCCTCCAAACGCAATCTTGCTGAATTTTCATCCGAAACCCTAGAATTTGTTTGGATTCAAATGGGGCAACAACAATCGAAAGACGAATTGTTGTATCAGCAAGTGAATAATGGAAACATCGAAGGAATCAAAGCCCTTCACAGAGAAGGCGCAGGTCTCGAGGTACCAAGTCATCACTCTCAATCTTCGTTTTTGATCATTTGCACATATTTGTGTGTACTTTCAATGCCATTGAGCTATGTCTTGGTGTATTAGATGAATTGTCTGATTGTAAATTAGGGTTTGAATTAATGTTTTTGTTGAACCAGAGTAAGCTTATGTACAATAGGATTGTTTTTGTGCAGTGGATTGATAAAGAAGAGAAGACTCCGTTGACTGTGGCTTGTACGAAGTTTGAACTGTATAATGTTGCTAAAACTTTGATTGAATTGGGTGCCAATGTGAATGCATATCGTCCCGGTATGTGTTTCGAATTCTTTTCTGAAGAACACATTATTTGTTTCAACTTTTTTTTAGTTATATATGTATGTAATTTGCGTATTAGGGTGAGGGAAATTGAAATTGGAATTCCCTTTTATGCTCTGTTTGGTTGCCGAGAAGTCAATTGAGAATGGAAGGAAAATTTTAGTATAATCAGTTTTCTGTTCTCATTTTTATCAGTTGTTTTACACAGAATGTAAAGTAATACTGAGCATCTCCAATCCTTCACCAATTTTTTCATCTAATTTGATTCCAAATTTGAGTGAAAAAAAAGTTTGATTGATATGAACAACTCTTTCATCAAAATACTTTTTAAAAATTCTCCTCTATCCCAAATTTCCCTTATCATCAAATTTGATGAAAAAATAGCATCTCCAATGTTTTATCTTTTTAAATTTTCACCAAATTCAACTTTGATGAAGGATTTGATGAATTCTCAATTTGATGAAAAAAATGACTCTCCCTTGATTTGATGAACATTTGATGAAAGGATTAGAGATAATTTTTGAGCATTTTTTCATCAAACTTTAATTTGATAGAAGGTGAAAGATTGGAGATGCTCTAAGGAAGAATATTGCAAAACTTCTGAAGTGTGGTACAAAGATTATTAATCTAGAAAAGCACAATGAATTGTTGCATCAGTGAGGACTGGATTGCATAATGAAGATGAATCTTAAGTATCATTTTTTTGGTTCTTGCAATTAAAATTTGGATTGTGAGTAAGAGTTACCACAGGAAGCTTTTTTTTTGTGGGAAGACCTATTTTTGTCTGTTAAAACCCTTCTTTTTTTCCCTTAAATTGCAATACAAATATTAAAATTTCAGTCAGATCTGCATATGCATGAACTGACTATATTTTATTTTTTATTTTTTATTTTTTTATTTTTATGGAATTTTCTTTATGCAGTTGGATTTTGGATCTGTGGTATTTTGTAATGTCATCTTTTCATGCTTATTTGTAAATTAAACATCTGTAATGCACAATCACAGATCTGAGTAGCTAATTGTGGTGATATATCAGCTGACAGGAACACCTATTAATCTTTAACCCATTTTTTAATGTTAAATTTTTTTTTTCGTTATTATTGTTTTAGGTCGTCGTGCCGGGACTCCATTACATCATGCAGTGCAAAGAGGCCTTGAACAAACTGTTAAGTTACTTCTTTCACATGGAGGTATGTGTCTTGTTGGTCAAATATTGCATGTTGCTATGTGTGCTTACTACAACTTTAGACTTTTTGCAAGCAACAAATGACAATTCCATTTTCTGAACTAGTTTAATAGATAATTATTTATTTATTTATTTTTGTAAATTTCAGCAAACGCATTAGTGATGAATGATGATTCTCAAACTCCACTTGATGTTGCTAGAGTTAAAAAGAACACCAACATTGTCCGTGCAATTGAGGTATTCTTGAAATTTATGATGTCATTTCACTATTTTACTTTCAATCTAATGTGTGAAGTAGCAATTTTTTTCGCCTTTTTGTCATGCAACAATTTGACCTTGTTTTTCTTTCTAATGCTGCTTAGAGTCATATCTGCTTATTCTCTGGTTGGCTGCGGGAGCTTTATGGTCCAAGCTTTCTTGAAGTACTAGCTCCCCAATTGCTCTCAAGAAAAGTGTGAGTATAATTTTAATTTGAATCATTCTACAAAGGAAAATAAGAGGGAATGTAGTGCCATGCAGCTGCATTTGAAGTTAAATGCACAGTTACACATTTTTGCATGCAAGTCAATAGATGATGAGCATATCGTGACTTGCATGCCATAGAGGCCAAGTGTTATAACATTGAGCAACCTTTTCCTGCTCAATTTGTAAATTTTTTTTTTTTTAAATGTTTAGAAAGAAATGTAGCCAAATGGTGGATTCACATTGATTTATTCTACAGACATGACATGCCAATGTTGTATTATTTTATTCTCTACTAAAAGAGGTATCTCACAAATGACTAGATATTTATGTTGTTAATTATTGCATATTGGCAGTTGGGTGGTTGTTTTACCATGTGGTTCCCGTAATCTTACGAAGCCTTTCAAGTTGGAGCTTGCCATATATCCTAGTCAGCAGGTATTTTCTTTCTTATTTGTCAAGTCACCATAAAAGTTGGAGTTAGTCTTGAATTTGCATAAATTTTGCTTTCAAACTACAAATTTTTGGATTCGGGCTTGTTGTAGGCTTACTTGTGAAGGTCTTTAGCAGCACTTATAGAGTTTAGTTCTGTGGTGCTAGTTAATCTAGTCTATAGAATCTTTTGACATCTCTTCCTGGAGTACTTAAAAAGGTTTTCTGCACTATCTGAGTTCAATTTCTCTGGTTTTTAGCATCCCTGATTATCTGAGTGAGTCTCAACATGCTTATGCATTTCTTAATGGGGTGCTATTTTAAATCATAGGATGTAATTATTATTATTCATTTTTTTTTGTAAAAAAATCCGGCCATAGACTTTCAACTAGAACTTCCTATTTATTTTATGTTTCTAGCTCTCTTCTTTAACTAGAAATGTAGCCAAATGGTTGGATTCACATTTGTTTCTGCCTCCTTTTGTATGGTCATTATTGTTTTAACTTCAACGGTATTTTTAATGATGAACAGGATTCCCAGCCTCGAACTCTTATTGCACTGTGGAAAGCCAATATGGAAGAACCAAAGTTTAACCAGCCTGATCCTGCAGTGATAATTTCTGATATTTCCAGCAGTAATTCCTCAATATGACTGATTTGACAAACTGTTATTATGTAGAGTATTTGTGTTAATTGATTTTGTGTTCATGCATAGTCCCAAGACGCTGGAGGCAGAGGCGAGGTATTTTGTCCTCCCGAGAGGCAAGGTGTAAGCTTCAAGGTGGTCGGCGTAAGTGCATTGAATTTTGGACTGGTTAGAACTAAAAATAATTTAGAAATTGGAAGGAAATAAGCAGAACAAAACAAAAAACAGAACTTATCCACAAACACACACACACAAAAAAAAAGGGAAAAAAAGAAAAGGAAAACTGACAGATGTAGAAACTTGTTTAATAGGGATTGTTATTCTTCTCTGTAGCATTTCATTTATGAAGTTTGATTTCAAAATTGTATGTTCTGTGCATAGTAGCTAGTAGTAACTACTTGACGTCATGTATGGCCAATAATTCTATTGGTACAAATTCTTAAGAAACCTAAGGTTTAGGCCGCATTCCCCCCAACAAAGAGTCTCAAGTTTGAATCTCCTTAAGACAGAAACAGCTATATTCTCTTTCAATTATCATATTCTGATATTATAATCTACTTCTCCCAGACCCCCATCTAACCGAGACTAACTTGGCATACTTTTTTATATTATATTTCAACCAAAATAGCCAGTAGTCAACAGAAATTGCATTATAGTTGGGAAATTCTCAATAATAAATTAACAATGCTAAAGAAAGAAGGATAATGTAAAATGCTAAGCTAGTAATCAGGGGCCAAAGTTTCTTATTAATGTTTATGCCTGACATCTCAATGTCAAGGCATGTATTGCATGCTTTGACTGCCCCCCCTTTGAAGCTGTGAGAATTCGGAATAAATGTCTACAGTTGAACCTCACCTCAAGAGCAGACTCATGTGATGAAACAATGCCCCAAAAGGGTCACTAACAAAATGCCGCATTTATAAGCTCATTTATTATCAAGACATATGGCTCACTTGTAATTTGATAGTTGCACTGAAATTATAGTTTGTCTAGTGAACTAGAGAACTCCAATGGTCTACAATGGAAGATGATGAAGCCGTAATATACGTATGTATATTGTACCTACCCACTCTACGACTTCATGTTAATGGACTAAAACATGATATCCTCTCTTACATACAGAGCTAAAATATTTGATCATCATTTTTTCTTTGGATCTAATTCGAAAATAGGGAGAAAAAAATAGTGCTTGCATATATTATAATTATTGTATATAATATATATAGGTTATAAAAAAATAATTGTAGTATTGTTTAGTGTCTTGAACACTGAATATTTGTTTGACAAGTTCAATACGCCTGAATTTTGTTTCTTTCTATTACAGAGACACGCATTAAACTTGCACCTGCATGTGAAACAGACAAGCAACAACTGCAGAGGTTTTCCAATGCATGCAAAGGAATTCCACAGGTACAAAAAACATTCGGAGTGAATGTTGCTGTTTCATGTTGTGCATAGAGCATTGACAAATTGATGCATAGTAATCACAGAGAAAATTATGTTGGTGTAAAGTACTAACAAAGTTTTTTTAAAAATAAAAATAAACCATGACAGCATAAATGAATTCTTGCACACACACACACACACACAAAAAGTGAGTCCGAAGTTGTCAGATCCAAATATTGTATACGCAGTTTAAGTTCACTGTCTACTGACTTGTGCCCTGGCTGTGATAACTATAAATTTACAGTGCTTTGGTTTTTTTCTGAAGTTTCAATTCCCTTCAAAGTCTTTTGTACTTTTCTTTATTTTTTACTAGAGAATATTGAGTTTGACTTTTCAGTTTTGCCATGTACATCAGAAAACCTGCCAATTATGAATTTGATTAACCATTTGATTGTCATGAGATACTTATTTCTTGCTCATCCAAAATAAAAATAAAAATGAAATACTTACAACTAACTGTGCCCATTCAAAAATTCAGGTAATGCATCAAAATTTTCCTTTTAACAACCAAGCGCCAGCTGTTCCAACAACTGCCCCATCATCATCTGCAGAAGATATAGAATTAGCTATGGCAATCAATGCCTCGATCCAATCTGCTATGGAAGCAATGCCACCCTTTGTTGATGCTAATCATAGCTCTGGAGCAAATGCATCCTCTAGCAGTCACAGTGCATGCGAAATCCATGAAGTTGGTTCAAGTGGCAATTCAACTCAACAAATTCAGAATCTGAGTGATATTCCTGCTGTTGTCCAAACAACGGTTGAGATCCCTGCCCCGGCTTCACTCCCATCGGTCCCACCCATCAAGAATGCGATCATAAATGATGGTCCTGTTCATTACCCATCCGTTGATTTCAGCCCTGTTGATTTGTCTTCCCCTGTAGTGGAGAACTTACCTGCTATGGAAGATGGAAGGAAAGAAGATACGGCTGCTTCTTCATCATGCGTGATATGTTTGGATGCTGCAGTTGAGGGGGCTTGCATTCCATGCGGCCACATGGCTGGATGCATGTCTTGTTTGAATGAGATCAAAACCAAGAAGTGGGGTTGCCCCGTGTGTCGTGCCAACATTGACCAGGTTATACGTCTGTATGCTGTTTAATTGTTGAAGCAAGATATGGTGACGCTGCGTTTAGTTGGTGAGCTTTTGGTACCTGGAACAAAACTCTTGGTATCTTCTATCAAATACAAAAACAAAACTATCGAGTGTGCTTCCCAGTAGTTCTAAATGTTTCTGAATATATTACTTAACTCCTTTGAACTTTCTGAAATTTCTCCGACTTGACATGAAGTTCTGAAGGCATGAAATTCAATCTAAGTCTTAAATTGTGCAGGCGAAAATATATGACTGCAATAGTTGGCAACTACAGTGACAGATTATAGTAGTCTTCAAGGTCTCTTTTGACGAAACAACTGGTAATCAAACTTGTTAAACTTTATGCTGTTGTTTATTGGAAGTGAACAAAGTTCGGACTTTAAGTGGGAATTTTTTTCCATTTAGGGGGATGTCAAGTGAATATTGTAATTTCCTTTTGTAAAATAGAAGTGGCAGTATATTCTTGTGACTGAAGTTTACACACTCGATGTAAATTTTCTGTTTTCATTTTTGTGTCAAGCTGTATTTTGAAACAGATACTGTGATATTTTTTCATGTTGGATATTTGTATGCTCTGCAGATATGCCTTTTTACTGTGAGAGGAGTTTTAAGGACTCTTGGTGTCATTTTCGTTTTTTATTTTCCATTTTTAGAATTAAAAAAAATGAAAATTGTAAATTGTTTTTGAGGAATATTCCACCTGTCGGCACACATTTGAAGGTATTGATTCACCGACAAATGACAAATTATTTCATGGTCCAAATCTTGACATGGAATGAAATCATTGAGAGATTAATCCGTTTTGTTTTTTAAGAGGAGGAGAAGATAAAACGATGCATTCATTGGAGATTATTAATAAGAGTGATACCAATAATATTCTACACAAAATTGATGTTGGTAAAACTTTATTTTATGTTATTTTTCAGTGTAGATTAATTACACAATTAGAAGAACAGTTCGGATTAGCTCAAAGTTAATGACCCACCTAGAACTGCCTATGTACTTTAATGAATTTATAACCTTAATCAAGTGATGTCTAATCACAACTTGATTACAGACAGCTAATTAGTTGGCAAAGTTATATAGGTTGTAAGCATAGTAAAAAGACAAACTAATTAACTGGTAAAGTGGTATCAAATTATGATTAACAGACAACAATTACCCTTCATTATTTTCTTAATGTTATATATATTTGGATCTTAAATTTGTGAAGGGAAATAACTTTTATATATCCAAGTTTTTATGAGTAACCAAAATTATTTTTTTGACAAATATATATTTATTCTATTCTCATTTTACTAATTGGACCAAACAAAAGAAAAGAATTTGGCTTCACCTACTTCGTTTTTCTCTAATTTATTCATTTCCATCCATTCTCAAATCCAAACAAAATGCTCTGAAATGGAAAAAATTCAAACTAAAATTATCCACATTATATTTAAATGTCAAGTTGTTTGAAATAACTCAATTCAAGTTATGGACTCCTACTTTGTTAGATAAACTCTGCAAGTTTTACAACTCAAGTTTAGAATTTCAATTTAGCAGCTAAAAATATTTTAAGAGCTTGACACAACCCCAAAAGTAAATAATAAATAAATATGATAAGCTAATATTTTGAGAGTCAAATAACACTTTGAAAACATCAGAATGAAATCACAATTCCCACAGAGAGAGAGAGAGAGAGAGAGAGACCATACGCAGAGAAAAGAATCGAACCCACTCTAGCCAACTGGACTAGCCTTTTTAATTTTGGCTAATTACTTCTAATGCAGTGCAGAGTGTGCCAAGTAGCTTTTTTTTAAGTTGATTCAACTTTAGTTATGGAATCAACATATGACTTACTCTTGGAGGTAAGTAGCAGTAGTGATTTTTGGCAATTTCATTTAGAAGAATATAAAAACTAGAATTTGTAAGCTATTATTCTAATTAAAGTTAGAATAAAGTTTAACAAATTGGTACGGAAGTAATCAATGGTAAACCCCCTTTTTGCCCTAAAACATTCAACTTCTTGTATTTGAATGGTTTCAAAGATTCCATTGAACTGCGAATGAACATTGCACAACCCTACCAATTTCACTCATTTGAGTGCTTCTATGGCACATCTTTTACACCACTTTAAATTCAAATACACCGCTAAATCAAACAAAATTCCCTCTGCATAATGCACATTTTCACATTTCAAAAAGTTTGCGGCATCATATCGATAATCTACTTTGCTTCTGTCAATTAAAGGTTAAATAGAAGCGAAAAAAAGAAAGAAAGAAAGAAATGTATCATTTCTTTTGCTAAAATCCAAAGATTACTTTGCTTAAAGTACTCATTTGCCCTTTAATTTCGTTAGTTCTTTGCTTAAAACGCTTCAAATTAGAGAAGCTCTTTTATGCACTATCATATTATTCGATATGTTTGTACTATATCGAATAAATGAACATTTAGGAAAACTTATTAGGTGTGTTAGGTTTTTATTCTTGACAATCCCGTTTGACAAAACTCCTTTTAGTTGTAATTATATTCGATCTTTTATTTCAGTGAAGCTTTTAGTTTTAGATGCGAATCCAATCCGAATTGTGCCTATGCAGAGGAATTTATGATCCTGAATCCTACCATGTTTGCTACTTTGCTAACTATGTCGGAGATCAAGCTGCCCGGTCAGCTCGTAGGGGTTCAGGGGGCAACGCCCCTTGGCAGATCTGGGGCAACACCCTGGCGAGATTGAGGGGCAGCGCCCCCAAAGCAAAATGCAAAAACGCATTCGAAGTTACTTGTCCGCTCGAGCGGCCATTTGTGCGCTCGAGCAGAGAATGTTTGATTCCAAAAGCTTGACCTGTCTGCAAAAGTATTGGAAGTTGGGAGTTTACGCTAGAGCGAACTTTCCTGCGCTCAAGTGAGGTCCGCTTGAGCAGCCATTGTTGCGCTCGAGTGGAGAACGCTATTCAGTTTTCTATAAATATGTGTTTCAGTCAAATTTTAGGATACGATTTCTAGATCTTCTTTGAGGGTTTAGGGTTTTCCTCTGGGGCTATTTTGTTAATATTCTTTGATGTTTAATTGAGTATTTAACTCATGGTTTAAGAAGTATACATCAAAGGATTATTTCTTTATTCTATACAAAAGAGAGTATTGTTCTTCAATGTATTCTGTAGAATTTGGACCTGAAGCTTTAGTGGATTTTAGAGTGGCTCATCGTTGTGGATTTAACGTTGAGCAAGACAATTCTGAGGTGAAGATGGGGCTGGAAGAGACACATAGGGGTCAGTTCAATTTGGGTGTGGATCCGCTAGGTAATTGAGAGTACACTTGTGTAATTTCTTTATGTCTTCGTAGTGGATTGTTTTGTGACTTTTTGCCCGTGATTTTTTTATCACAATTAGAGACGCTCCAATTGTGATTTTTTCATGTAAAATCATTGTGTCATTTTGTCTTGATTGATTGTTTAGAATTGTTATTTACTACTTAAAATTGATACATAATCACAAATCAATATTTAGGGAGTTTCTAGATTTTTCAAGCTGTAATAACGATATTCTCTCAAACATTTTCATGAAGGAGAGCAAAAAAACAGTGGAAGAATGTGGATTATCGATATGATGCCTCAATGTGTACATGACAGTATGGACTCGCAGTAAAAAAAAATTATATATTCAGACCTACAATGCTACTAATAATTTAAAATGAAAATGTAATAGAAAGAGTATTAAATTTGCAAATGACCAAAAATAAAAATTAAAATCTTAGGAATAGACTCATATAACTTTTTTTAAAATAAATAATTAATACTATCTTAATAAAGAATTTTTCAATCTTGTGACCATCATTCTCAGCCGCCTCTTTAGATCCGTCACTTCTTAGAAATTGAAGTATATTTATCAAATTCGGAAAAAAATTAAAGCAACAAATTTGCTCTCTTCTGGAGCCAACAACTGTCCAATATCATCCCAATTTTGTTAGGCATTGACCAAATCGAAATCAATGTTTGTTGTCTCGAAGTTACCTTTCAATGAACCAATTAAAGTGATTAAAGTGTTTACATAATATACAGTAACACACACATGTATTTGTATACGCAAGCAAAAAAAGTTGTTCTTCTAATGAGCAAATGCTTTTATATCACAAAGTCTTTTGAGGGCCATGAATGCATAAAATGATACGAAGTATGTCTATTCATCTGATTGAATCATGTGATGTCTATTTGCTTAAGCAACATACTCTAGTTCTTCCATTGACTTCAATACAGTTCTCATCACTATCATGAAAGCAACAAGACAAACTTCTATTATTGTAGAGATAAGTTCTTGTGCAATTTATGCCATCTGTTATGTTAAAGCATATGGTTAATAGACAAGGAATTCAAAGTACAACAATCTGACAATGTGCTTAAATATATTCTAGTGCTAGAGCACGGTATTTGCCAACTACACAAATTAGTAGCCGTGAAATGGATGGAATTAATCGAATCCACATTGATTAGAGAGATTAGAGACAAATTCAATTTCATCCATCCCCTTTTTTTGCAATTTCGTTGATCAGGAGCATGATTTCATTATTGGTTAAAATGCATATCGGATTTTTGGCCTCCTAATTTTGATATTTTTGGCCTCCTAATTTTCGTATGCCGATGAAAAGTAAAATCCCACACATATATGAGCTGATACATATTAAGTTTTTGAACTCTCAATACCGATACACCTGGGGGCTTCTGTGCAATTTCAAATGAATTTTTTTTTTTTATTATAAATAAACATTTGTTTAAATAATACTATTAAATTTTGTATTAGATTTTTGGCCTCCAAATTTTGGTATGCCGATGAGAATTAAAATTCCATACATACATGGGCTAATATGTATCAGGTTTTTAAACTCTCAATACCAATACACCTAGGGCAGCCCAATACTCTTGACGGCCTTCCATGCAATTTCAAATGAATTTTTTTTATTATAAATAAACATTTGTTTAAATAATACAATTAAATTTTGTATTGCATTTTTTAACTGAAAATTATTCTTTATTTTTTTAATTAAAATGATTATATCGCCTTTATTATTGGAGGCTTTTTGGACATGAAATTTTATTTTGTTGGACCTTTACATAAATAAAATAAAATAAAAAATTATTTTCGTTGTGCCTTTGGACAATAAGTTTTTATTTATTATAAGGGCCCGCCTACGAATTTTTTTTCCTTTTGAAATTTTGCAAGGTATTTGGACAAGGTTAACTTTTGGCTCCGTTTGATAGAGTTTTCAAAATATAATTTTTCATTTATTTTTGAGTGTGATATTTGTTTAGCGTTTTTAAAAATTAATTTCACATTTATTTTTTAAAACTCTTTTCAAGGTGAAAAAATTTAGACTAATTGATCGTTCCACCGGTCGTTCTGTCGGTTGACCAGAACAGTGTTCGGTTTTTTTTTTTTTTCACCTTTTATTTTTATATTACAAAAAAATATATTTGGGAAATTTTTTTAAAAATTTTATGAGCTTTAAATAGAATTTTGGGTTGTGTGTTTGGTTATAAGTTGTAAATTTTAGTATCAAATATCACATATCACATTACTCAATTCAAACTCAATTTAAAACGCTTTTCAAAACTTATAACCAAATAAATTTTTCACACTCAAATCATAATTTCAAAACTCACAAACTCAAAATACAACTCTATTCTCAAATCATAATTCTAAAACTCTACCAAACACTACCTTTATTTTGGTGGGTCTTTTGGCGGGTTTTTTTTCTTCTTGTTAGGCCTTGTGACATTGAATTTTTATTCAATTTTTATTATTGAGGTGTACAGAAAATTTTATTTTTAATCGGCCTTTATATATATATATATATATATTACAGAATTTTTCACAAAGATCAAAGAAAATAAAAATTTGGGGTCTGTGAACAATTGAAGCAAAGGAAAGGAGTGGTGTCTCTTTTTATTATTTATTTATTTTTGGATATTAATAAAATTTTTAAGTTAAAAATCAAATTTTCAAATGACATGTAAATTTAGCCTCCGTTTGGAAAAATGGGTTGACTTTTTGATTTTTTAGTTTCTTTGGCTATTTTAACCTGGGTTAAAAAGCTTAGTTTGAGAATAATTTTTTGACTTTTTTAACTTTTTTTATGAAAGAAGAACGTAATGATTATGAGTTAGATGTGATGTTTTGTTTGTTATGACTAAAATAGTCTATTTTATTTTTTGTGACTATTTTAGTCACAAACCCTCTTGCCAAACAATAAATTTTTTTTATTTTTTAAATATCACCGTTGAATCACATAGCCCTTGGCAGTAGTTCCAAATTTTTGAGGTGCCGTTTGGTAACACTTACGTTTTCAGTTTTTTGTTTATATTTACAAAAATTTTAAAAACTCAAATAAAACTTATTTGGTAAAATTTTTGATTTATAAATCAGTGGTCTCAGTTTATAAATTTGGCCAAAAAATGAAAACACAAAAAATGTGTTTTCATTTTGAGTTTTCAATTTTTTTTTTTTTACCACCCAACACTAGCCACCACCCGCCACCATTTTCCACCACCGTCTTCCGCCAATGCCACTACCACCGTCTTCCGCCACCGCCACTTACCACCACCACCACTCACCACCCACCTGCCACCACCACCACCCACCACTCACCACCACCACCCACCACCCACCACCCACCACCACCACCACCACCCACCACCTACTTGCCACCACCACCACCACTGCCACTGCCACCACCACCACCACCACCACCATTAGCCACCACCCACCACCGCGCCACCCGCCACCACCACCACCCACCCACCACCACCCACCACCACCACCACCACCATTAGCCACCACCACCACACCACCACCGCCACCCACCCGCCACCACCACCACTACCACCACCACCACCACCACCACCCACCCACCCACCACCACCACCACCACCCACTTGCCACCACTTGCCACCACCATTTGCCATTTCTCATTCTTTTTTATATTTTTAAAATTTTTTAAACATTTTGTCAATTACCAAACGCATTTATAATTTATGTTTTTTTAAAAATAAAGAAAAACCAGTTTATAAATTTTTTATAAATATAAACTGAAAACGTAAACGTTACCAAACACACCCTGAGTGTTTGGAATGTGGATTAGTTTTTTTGACTTTTTATTTTTTAATTATTTTAGTTTAGGGATAAAAATCTCGTTTTAAATGAATATTTTAATTTTTTTATTTTTGTGAAAGAAAAAAATAAAATGATTATAATTTGAATGTGATAATTTTTAGTCTTAGACTAACAAGTTTTTTTTATCTTTGGGTAAATTAAAAATACATCCCCTGAGATTTACTTAGGTGCTTTTTGGTGTAGCTGTTAAAACAGATTATAGATTATAACTTAACAGATTATAGATTATGACTTTAATCAGAAGTTATTAATCTGTTTGGTATAACTGTTAGATTATAGATTTAAGTTGCTGAGTAGTGTTTGTTAAATAAGCTGTGAAATAGCTTTCTTAATTAATTTTTATTTTTTATTATTTACTATTTGTCTACATTTCTCATAAAAAATAATAATAGTATTTTATAATCCATTTGGGTCTTTTTCTATTTTTAAAAAAATAAAAAATAAAAAAATTTAAGAGTATAACCGTGAATTAGCATGTCCACAGCAGAAGCTGATAATCAGAAGCAAGGGGTGAGCAGTTTCTCAGAATCAGCTTTTTTGACTTAAAATAAGTTGTTAGAATCAGAAGTTATTTGAAATAACTTTAACCAAACAGTCCAAAATAACTTTTTAAAAGCCAGAAGCCATAAGTTGGCTTAAAAAAGCTCCACCAAACACCCCTTTAAAGTACAGATTATCTCCTATGGTTTGAAAAATTACAATTACTCCCTTGTTAGAATTTTTTATTTAACAGAATCAACTAAAATAATAAAATTCATAGTTGTTTTCCTATAGAATAATAAAATTACTTAAATTATTAATTAAAACATATTTCTAATATCATTAAAAACTGTTAATTGACTTAATGATTTATTAATAAAAGAGGCAATTTATTATGAAATTAGAAATCTCAAAGGGGTAAATGCAATTTCCGAAACCACAAAAAATTATTCGTATTTTAATCAAACCTCAATAAATATATTTGTAATTTATCTTTTATTTTTTTATAACTATTTTAAACCCTACCTATCCCAATCTAACTTCTCAAACGAGTGTTTTGATTTTGGCTCATTTTGAGAAGTGGGTTAAAAAGTCACTTCTCAACTTTTAATCTACTTTTCTCTCTTACAAAAAAATTTAAAAAAATCAAAAATAACTTTTAACTATCTTTCTAAAACACCCCCTCATGTGCCTTTCGAACTTGGGTTTAAATGAATTTTTATTTTATTTTTTTTAAAAAAAAAAATAGTTAAAATGTATTTGAAAAGTTGTAATGATTGTTTTTTTTTTTTGAATTAAAAATTTGATGTGACATTTAATATTTTTAATTGATAAAAATAAGTATTTCGACTTCAAAAAATTTTTAACTAAGAAATTGGTTCATGTTATATTTTTAGCGAAAAAATTAGATATTTAATTTTTTTTTTTTTTTTTTTGAGATTAAAATTTTTGTCTCAAAAAGTTTACCAACACTAGATTATTTTGTTCCTAAAAATATTATTATTAATAACATTTTAAAAATTTTATTGATAAATGTCATTTTTAACTTTTCAATACAACATTTTAACGATAATTCACACAATCACTCAAATTGATCTCCATATATCTTGTACAATAAAATTTTTATTTTTAAAAGCAAAAAAAATTAAATTTGAAATTTTTATATGTTGTACTGTTATTTTTATTTATTTATTATTATTATTTTGGATAAATGAAGGTGTTGTCAATCAATGCAAGAGAATGGGAATATTCTCGAAATATATTTTTAAACAAAGAAGCGTTTATTCTGATTCTCCTTTTCTACAAGTGCAATTTATTTAAATTTTATTATTTTTATTATACAAAATTAAAATAATAGTGTTAAATAGTTTATACACTGTAAATGAAATACATTTATACGAAATTTGAGCATTACATGAATAGCACTTTAATAAATAATGAGATAAACAAATAAAAAATAAATATCAAATATATATAGAATAATATGACAAACTTATGAACTTATTTATTTCTTATCATTTAAAATAAAATTTAAATTATTAAAATAATTTCTAATATCAAAAATATCTCATAGTATATCATTTCCATGAGTAATTTAAGCATTGTTTGAGAATAGTTAAAATGTCAAAATAAGTTAATTTAATCAACGAGATAAAATGTTACAACTAAATCACAATCATTTCACTTTTTCTTTTATAATCATTACATCTAAATCAAAAAAATAATAAATTCTTTTCAAACCAAATTAATTTAGTCAATCTAAATTAATTAAAAATTTTAAAAATTAAATTAAATTAGTAATTTTTTCCAGACGAATGGGTTAATTTTGTAAGAAAATTTTTAAAATATAATATGGCATTTTCCGTAAATAAATCATCAGAGCATTTCTCTTATCTCCATCCATCATCCCAACCCTACTGTCAACCCTTTTTCCATTTCCACAAAAAAAGCCCTAAACCAAGTTTCTCATCCACACTCCCAATCTCCGTTGCCCTCTCTCTCTCTGTCTCTCTGTCTTACGCGCACACACAGTATGATAACAGTTGCTTCCCCTTTTCTAGGAAAATATCTGCCAATCTCTTGAAACATTTTCAGAAAACAAAGCCCCCACAAAAGCCAACTCAAAGCACCATACCCACACACACACCTTTTGATGGTTTTCTAGGATTGATCAAACAAACTAACCACAAAAAGAGATTAATCTTATGCCTCTCTCTCTCTATTATTGCAACATCCCAACAATCCTCTTCCTCTCCCACTTCCAAACCCTCTCTCTCTCCAATGATGAAATGAAACCCAAATGAAATCTCAATCTCTGATCAAAAGTCTCTGTTACAGTTCTCATCAACAGTAACATCCTCATACTTCTACAGCTCTCTCCAGTAGACTGCACTCTCTCTCTCTCTCTCTCAATGGACTCAAACCCCCTAGAAATGCACACTTTAAACCCAAACAACAGCACAACCATCATCACCAACACCACCACCATAACCACCTCATCCTCAGCCTCAGCTTCATCATCTTCATCATCCCCAACAACCCTAAGCCGGTACGAGAACCAAAAGCGACGAGACTGGAACACCTTCGGGCAGTACCTCCGCAACCACCGCCCACCACTCTCTCTCTCCCGCTGCAGCGGTGCCCACGTCCTGGAATTCCTCCGATACCTAGACCAATTCGGCAAAACCAAAGTCCACACCCAACTCTGCCCCTTCTTCGGCCACCCCAACCCTCCTGCCCCCTGTCCCTGCCCTCTCCGCCAAGCCTGGGGCAGCCTCGACGCCCTCATCGGCCGCCTCCGTGCCGCCTTCGAGGAAAATGGTGGCAAGCCTGAAGCCAACCCATTTGGGGCTCGAGCTGTTAGGCTTTATCTGCGTGAGGTTCGGGACTCTCAGTCCAAAGCTAGGGGAATTAGCTACGAGAAAAAGAAGCGGAAGCGGCCGCCTGCGGTGGCGGCTGCAGCGGTGCCGGGGCAGCAACCACCGGCATTGCCACCTCCAAGTGCAAGTTAGCCACTCTCTTTGCCATGGACATGATCACAATTAAGTGCATGCATATATATATATAGCATGGTTTTAATTATCGGCCAATTGTAATGAAAATTTAGACTTCAGGTATCGATATTTGTTCAGCTGATACTGTCCAATATTATTATATATCTATATATATATGTGTAGTATTCCCTTACTGTTAAATATAAATTAGTAAGATTTTATTTTCTTGGGAAAATTTCACATCAGTTTGGACATTGAGAAGAAAAAATTTACATTTTCGAGTGCGAAATTTTATCTTGTGTTCTAACACTCAAAAAAGATTGTTATATTGTGTTATAAACAATTTTCCCTATTTTCTTTTTTTGTTGTTTCTGAAAAACTGTGTATGCTTAGATTTTGTGGGTACTGAACTGTTAGGGTTATCCTTTATTTCTATATGTGTAAACAGTGGCAGTTTTACTGGTTGTGTAGTCATGTAGAAGTGGTAGTGTGTGTACTAGTTGTAGTACAGTTTTATGAGACTTACCATCCAAATTGTCATAGATATGTACTAGTTGAAAAGCCATTTATGACATGTAATAGATTTGCATATCATGTTGGATGTCTTTTTTCTGCTGTTTCTGTAATTCTTTATTGGGTATTGGCAAATCAAACTAATTAAAAAAAAAAAAAAAAAAGAGGGATTAGTGACTTTGCACTTTGCAGAGATCATATGTCAGATTTATCCAGCACTACACCTGCTTATTTTTGTTACTGCAAATAGTGGTAAGTTTTTGCTTTGCTTTTCCTCTTTTTGGTTACTCAAATGCTTTCCTTTCACTTTGATATTCAACATCCAGAAGGTTCAGAAGTTGGAGGACAACTGTTTTAGGGAGCATAAAAAACCCAAAAGCCCTTAATTTGATGTGAAATCGAAGGGTAAGTTTGTTGGTAATTATTCAGTGGTTTCAAAATGACATTTGACAATATTTATGAAAAGTTCTTAATCAAGTAATAAAGAGTTCTTTTTTTTTTAAGAAGATGATTAAAAGTTAGATTTTTATTTTTTATTTTTATGTTTTTTTGAAAAAATATGTTAAAAAAATGTGAGAAATAATATGATTTAAAATGTATTAAAAGTTAAAAGATATTTTTAATCATCTTTTTAAAATAGTCTTAAAAAAAAATAATGAGTGGACATGGGTCTCACCTTTGTTAAGTAAATTGAGAGAGTGAAAAAATAATCATTAATGTGTGTTATGATTTGTTAATTTTTCAAGATTTGTTAGGCCAAGTTTAGGTACTCCTAAATAATTCAAAAAGTTAAAAAGTTACTCAAAAAGTTAAAAAATTAACACTATTCACCAAAAGTCAACAATTACAGCTGCATAATTCTCAATTCAAATTTTTTTTTAAAAATTAATTTTTACAATTTTTTATTACATATTTTTTCATAAAAAGTTAAAAAATTAACCCAAACATTCATATTTTCAACCTCAATTTTTTTGTCCAAAAAGACAAAAAGTACACTTATTTAATCTTTCCAAACAAGGCCTTAATTTTCCGAGAGAATCATGTAGGTAATACACATGGTGAGTCACCCAGCCCTTAGCTACAATGCACCATGTGATCTATACTATATATTAAGTAAAAGAGAATTTTTAATCTTAAATTTTGTGGGAGCTCTAATCTCTCAATTTAAATTTTTTAATTTTTTGATTTAAAAAAAAAAATCTTAACATTTATTAACTTCTTCCAATCTTCAAGTCTTATCCTCATAATAATATTTTAATGCATTAAGAATAAGCATAAAAAAAAAATTTTAAATCCAACACATATGAATTTTTTGAAAAGTTTCAACACATATGATTATTATCTCTCATAATAACATTTTAATGTATTAAGAACAAGTATAAAAAAAAATTTCTTAAAAAGTTCAACACATACGATTATTATCAAAATATAAAACTTTAATATAATATAATAAAAAAAAAGACATTTAATTTCTTAAAAAGTCTAACATATATGATTATTATTAAAATATTAAATTTTAATATAATATAAAAAAAGAAAAAAAAAAGACATTTAAAAATTATAATTCACATATATAGATAATTATAAACACAATTATTTAAAGAAAATGGGGTTTTTAACCTGCAAACCTTGTAGGAGCTCTAATATCCTAATCCTAATTTTCTAATTTTTTGATTTTAAAAAAAAAAAAAAAAAAACTCAACATTTGTTAATTTCTTCCAATCTCCATGCCTTTTGGGAGATTTGGTCAAAATCCCCTCATAATTAAACTTTAATGCATTAAAGACCAGCATAAACAAAATTTCTTGAAAATTTCAACACATCTATCTATCTATATTATATTATCTATATCTATAATAATAATAATAATCTATATATTAAGTAAAAGGGTCTTTTAAAACCCAAGGCTTGTGGAAGCTTCAACATGTCAATCATAATTTTTTGATTTTTTAATATTTTTTAAAAAAAAAATTGACTTGGTGATTGGTGATTGGTTCAAAGATTGTAATAATTACACTATTGATTACAATAAACACTTAATTTATAATAATTACACTTATTAAATGAATAATGCAATAAATGAAATTTTAATTTCTTACTTTTTGCATCCCCAAGAGACCCATGTAATTATTTTGTAAATGCCTCTTAAATAAATAAATAAACACTTATTAAATTCTTTCAAACTCATCAGTCAAACTCCATGTATTTAATTTATATATTATGTAATTATTGTGTAAATGCCTCTTAAATAAATAAATAAACACTTATTAAATTCTTTCAAACTCCTCGGTCAAACCCCATGTATTTAATTTATATATTAAAAAATCCTAATTTCCTGATTTTTTAATATTTTTTTTTAAAAAAATTGACTTGGTGATTGGTAATTGGTTCAAAGATTGTAATAATTACACTATTGATTACAATAAACACTTAATTTATAATAATTACACTTATTAAATGAATAACGCAATAAATGAAATCTTAATTTCCTTACTTTTTGTATCCCCAAGAGACTCATGTAATTATTGTGTAAATGCCTCTTAAATAAATAAATAAACATTTATTAAATTCTTTCAAACTCCTCGATCAAACCCCATGTATTTAATTTATATATTAAAAAAAATGAAAACAAATATAAATATTTATAATTATCTCGTGCATAGCACGGGTGATAGGCTAGTATATATTAAGCAAAAAGGGGTTTTTAACCCTAAGGCCTATGAGAGGTTCAATATCCCAATTTGAATTTTCTAAATTTCTTATTAAAAAAAAAAAACTCAACATTTATTGATTTTGTCAAAATTTCCTGATCAGCATTTATTAACTTTTTTCAATCCACATATCTTTCCACATGCCCGCAATTATTGATTTAGTTAAAATCACCTAATCAGCATTTAAAATTCCCTTATACAAATAATTATAGATACAATCCGTATATAGTTACTGCAGTACCTTTTTCAACTTCTCCCATACACTATGGTTAACGATAAGATTATTAAATTATTTTTATAAAAAATCTTAAAAAACATAATTTATATATTAAAAAAATCTAAAACAAATATAAATATTTATAATTATCCCGTGCATAGTACGGGTGATAGGCTAGTTATATATTAAGCAAAAAGGGGTTTTTAATCCCAAGGCCTGTGGGAGCTTCAATATCTCACTTTGAATTTTCTAAATTTTTTATTAAAAAAAAAAACTTAACATTTATTAATTTGGTCAAAATCTCCTGATCAGCGTTTATTAACTTTTTTCAATCCACATGTCTTTCCACATGCCTTTATTTATTGATTTGGTCAAAATTTTCTGATCAGCATTTAATCCCCTCATACAAATAATTATAGATACAATTTGTATATAATTACTGGAATATCCTTTTCAACTTCTCTCATACACTATGGTTAGTGATAAGATTGTTAAATTATTTTTATAAAAAATCTTAAAAAACATAATTTATATATTTAAAAAAAATCTAAAACAAATATAAATATCTATAATTATCCCGTACATAGCACGGGTGATAGGCTAGTTTGATCTTTATTACAATATACAGAAGTGTTGAAAATAGCCCCCCCCAAATCACCCGAATTTGAAAAGAAGGAAGAAGAAGAGAAGGAAGAAGAAGAAGGACTGGAGGGGCCAACATCAACTGGAAGGGCGGGAGGCAGAGGCGGAGAGGCGATCGACCAAGCAGCTGCGACGGATCAGCAGCAGGCGGAGGGGCCTTCTCTTCTCTACATTTCCTCTTCCCCTCCTCTTTCTCTTCTCCTCTCTTCTTCTCTCCTCTCCCTTTTTCTCTCTCTCCCTCTCCCTCTCCCTCTCCCTCTCCCCTTGTCTCAGACCTACATAAAGAAGAAGAAAAAAAAAACTGTCCAAAAAGATGTCGTTTTGGACAGCCAGGGGATTCGGGAGGACAAATTTCGGGAGAAAAATTATTTTTCTACAACATATAATGTGATCAAGCTTTTAAATACCGATCCATATGCGTTAAGATTTTGAATTTTTTGCGTTGATATTCACTAATATGCTTAATTTTGTTTAATATTGATCGATATATGATCATACAATTAATATAATCACATCAAATCTAACTTTAAATACGATTGGTTAATTTATAATGTTGAACATATCACATCAAAACCAAGGAATGCACATAATGCACCTCCTTAGACGCTCACTACAGAATTTGCCCTAATCTAATTAGTTGGGATCTTAGGGTAACAAAAGTTATGTGCAGTTGGCTAAATCCAATTTTATATGAATGAACTTGGTGCAATAGAAGAAAAGGAACTGCATATAGGACAGTGAAACTCCTTTGCCCTCTTTTTGAACGGCAGTAGTCCATGGACTCATTTATTGTCTGCAAATCCATTACCAATTTCTCTATTGTGTCATATCAATCTTACATGTTCCCCAAATAGAAGATAGCATTAAATAAGTGAAGTACATTCACATGAACTCTTTGACTAGTAAATTTTAGTTAGGTCTTCATTGAGGGCAACTTACATTGGATTCATATTTATTTTTTTTTTAAGTACATCATATCCATATTTAGGTAAGCAAACAAACTTTGCATCTAGAATTGTTCATTTTTTGCCTCTATCCCTAGAACACATATACTAAAAAAAGTAGAGTCCGGATCCTCGACTGCCATTTCCAGCGGCCCTTCCCAGCAGTGTTCCAAAATGACGTCGTTTTGGGACCAATTTTCAAAAAATAAAAAAAACAGAACGAACACTTGAACTCGAGAGGAGGCAAAATCAAAATCAAACCGAAATCAAAATCAAACCCAGAAACAAACAACTCCACGTTTCCCTCAAATGAAGTTTGTCTTCCTCTGTTATTCATCTCTCTCTGTCACGACCCAAACCCGCCCTTATGGGTTTAGCACCGTAACCGGCCAGTAACCCTAGGTTACCGAAGGCTTGCTTAACAGTAATACAATAATACAGAGTACATGGGCTTGGCGGAAGCCAATACAGTAAATAAACAATGTCCAATGAGTCAGACAACAGATGCCAAAAGATTTTTTATACATTTATACAGAACAATACAAAACAGTATGCACATCATATACAACCAGTCAGAACAGGGACTTAATCCCCGATAAACAGTACAGTGCAAAACGTTCAGTCTATACAGTGTTACAAAACGGTACAGAGACAGACGGGGAAATAAAAACACCCCTAGGCCAAAGCTTGGCAGGTTCGGAACCTCGCAGTGAGGCACATTGGTTGGCTTGACAAAACTGGAGTTTACCCCGACGCCTCTAGCTTTGATCCGGTGCCTGTACACCTACATATATATATGAGCAGTGAGCTAAAGCCCAGTGAATAACATAATGCGTAAAGGGGTTTAGAATGAATGTCCTTACAGTAATGAAAACAGTTCATTAAATTAGTATTTGATCTTTTCGATCAATCTGTCATATGTGGTACAACCATTAGCATAACAAGATCTGATGGCGGTAGGTCTTAAAGACCGAACAAGAATGATGGCCATCAATCGAAGAATGAGTGGTTCCACGAGGAACCGACAGAGATCTCTGAATAACGAATAAAGAATAAGAAACAAGTGCTAAGGATGCCACAATCCGATTCGAATATAGGACATACATTCATTCAAGAAACAATATCGATTCGATGGCCATTCGATTCGATATTAAGATAATTATTTGAACATATCTTTACACAATCGTTACTCACAAAGTTCTGGGCTACAGTGAACCAGAGCGTCTCCTCGGAATGCCAACCCTATACAGTTAACAGATTGAACACACACTAAGTTTCACAGTTAGGAAAAATAATAACTTAGTCCTTAAATTTTCCTTGGTGTGTTCTACATCCATAACCTCTTTAATATGCCTTAAATATGCCCTAGGAATGCCTAGGATGGAAAGATGATGCAAAGATGCACTTTTGAACACTTTACAAAATTTGCTGAAAACAGGGGTCTCGCTCGAGTAAGGGTTCCTTCGCTCAAGCGGACATGCAGACAAAGGATCTCCGCTCGAGCGTGAATTCCGTCGCTCGAGCGAACTGTGTGCTACAGTAAAAATGCTGGATGCTCAAAATTTACGCTCGATGCTTGCTCGATGCTCGCTCGAGCGTGAGACACAGCTCTTCGCTCAAGCGTAGGTCCCTTCGCTCGAGCGTACGCCTGCACGCACCAAGATTCTGAGAGCTTGCAATTTACACTTGAGCCACCATTCCGTCGCTCGAGCGTAGCTCAGAGTAAACGGTGGTCGCTCGGCCTTGAATCCTTCGGCGTAGAAGCCAGTCAGATTTGCCTCCCAAGCTCAAACCAAGCATTCCTAAGCTCAAAACTCGACCTCTTGGGCCCAAATTCTGGAAAACACAACTAAACTCAATATACAACAAGTTTCAAAGCTCAATTTGTGAATTTAAAGCCTAAGGATGAGTCAATTAAACTCATTTTCAAACCCAATTTTCATGAACATGCTACAAACATGACATGTATGGATTTAAACCATTTCAAAACTTCAAAACATGCTCTAATGAGCTCAAATCTTCCAAAGACAAGATGAAAACATGGACTCTAACAATAATATGAACATGCATGTACCAAATCCCATGTAATCACCCTCAAAATGCAACAATGTAGACATGCATGCATGATATGAGCTTCAATTCAACATTATTAAACTAAGACGTGACTTAACTCTCTAGAGGCTCAAAAACCATGCATGAACAATCTTAAATACATCAATGAAAAGGTGACATCCTTACCAAGTCTTGAATTATAAGGTGTAGGAGCTCAAATTCACAATTGTCTTCTAAATTCTCCAAGTTCACAAGCAATTATCAAGGAGGAACTCACTTTCTCTCACTCTAATCCTCTTGGTCGGCAAGAACAAGGGGAATGGGCTGAGCAAATGTTTGATCTAGGTGTAATGAGACTTAAAAGTGGTCTTAGATAGTGGCCACTAGATGGCATGATTGTAATTAAAGCCAACCTATGCAATTTAACATATTTTACTCTAGTTTAATCTAGTTTAATCATACCAAATAAATTTTCAGATAAATACATCATAAAATCACATTATTTCTACTGATCATGGAACATCAATCAATTTTGGATTCGGCCGCCGATAAGGCCTTTAATTAACAGTTTAAACATAAAAACATAAACAGATAATCAAACAAGCAACAGATAGATATAAAACTAAACAGATATATTCAATCAATTTAGTTCCAGATTTCAGTCAGTTAGTTCAGTATTTCAATTAGTTCCATCACTTGTTATAATCAGTTTCAGTTTAACGGTAATCAGTGGTTATTCGATAAACAGTAACGAGGGTTGTTACACTCTCTCTCTCTCTCGCACACACACACACACACACACAAAAATCCAAATATTCAACAATGGCAGATACATATGTATAATATATATATATATATATATTTCACTCTCTCATTGTCAGCAACCTCTTAGATTTAGATCCAAATCCAAATAGTCAACACCCAAAGATAACATTACAAAACCCACAAACAGGAAAAAATCAAACCCAATATTTGCAGAACTAGGAAAAAATCAAACCCAATATTTGCAGAACTATGTGTGTTCCAAAAAAAAAACATTTATGAATCAAACCCACTCGATCACCTCTGTTTTAGATGTTGTTGTTGTCGATTTTTTTTTTCCCCTCTTCTGTGGATCTGGATCTTTCTATACTCCAAAATGATGATGATGATGATGAAGGAAAAGGTGTGGAAATTTTGATGAAGGTGTGGATCTGGATCTTTTTCTTTAGAGAAATTTTGGGTTTCTTCTGGTTCTGGTTCTGCTTGATGATCAAAGGTTTTTTTTTTTTTTTTTTTTTGATGAAGATGATGGTGATGTTGAAGATGATGATGTTGTTGCTGATTTGAATCTGAGGATGAAGGCAACAAAAAAAAAATCGAAACCCATCAAAATTCCAAGGGTTCCCCAAATCAATATTGCTAATGATCTATCTTTTTTTTATCAAAATCTGATGATGTTGTTGCTGATTTTATCATTTTATCATCTTTTATCAAAAATCGACCCCCTCTGGTTTGCCCTTGGCTATCTCCTTGCTGGGTTCCTTTTTTTTTTTTTTTCGAAGGTTGCTGCTGGGTTCGGTTAAGATGAACAAATTATTCCAAAAAAGGTTAAAGAGGAAGAAAGGGCTTTAATGGCTTTTCCATTGATGGTCTGAGTTTCAGAGATGGGTTTTGATCTTCTTCCCCCCTTTGGTTTCTGTCCTTTTTTCTTTTTCTTTTTTTTTCTTTTTTTTTTTTTTTGGAAAATTGGCCCCAAAACGACGTCGTTTTGGAGCGCTACTGGAAAGGGCCGCTAGGAATGACGGCCGAGGATCCGGACTCAAAAAAGCAACTAAGACACTTAGGGTAAGCCCAAGTACTATGTGTAGTATGATTTAAGAAATGGAAAATGTTTGGTAACTTAAATTTTTGTGGCTCAAATGGCTCAAATCTGTCACAACGACGTCGTTTTACACTCATTTACACTCAAAACGACATCGTTTTGAGTGATTTGAGCCATTTGAGCCACAAAATTTTGAGCTACCTAGTATTGTTGTTAAGAAATAATATATATAGGGATAGCACAAAGCAGATTTGAGATAGGCTTGCTATTCCCCGCTCTCGTCCCCACCGACAAATTCTACCTGCGCCCCCGTCCCACTCTTACTACGGGTGAAATTTTTCAACCCCACCTTGCTGTTGCGGATACTCGATACCTGCAGATATTTGATCACATTTCAAATAATTAAAAAAAATTAAGAACTATTTAAATTCTTAGCAAACTAAATAGTTTTTTTTATTTATATATATATATATATATAAATAGTGGGATTTTTAAGATTATTATTTATTTATATTTAAACAAAATCATAGACTTTTAATATTATTTTTTTATATCTAATTATATTTTACATATATACATGTATTATTTGTTTATATATTATTAATTGTATCTGGTCAGGTTTGGATCGGGAAAACCCACTCCAATTGCGGGTGATCAAAACATAATTTACCTCCGTTCCACATAAATGTCGGAACAGGTAAAATTCATCCCATTTGAGTGGACATGGGCGGACCCCACGGATCGGATTAAAATGGCCCCTTCTAATTATATAATTATGAATCTGGTCTACTTTTGCTTCACATAACCAACTATTTCTTGCAATGATTTGGATAATGTTACATTATACTCTAAAAATTACACTATAATGCCTAATAATGAATTCATGCCTACTACCACTAATCATATAGATCTTGTGTAGTAGGGCTAGATCAAGATATATTGAATAAGGGATCCATGGTTATAAAATAATAAAAAATTATAACCTACTTTTTGGCAGTGGACTTGCTGTAATTATTAATGTTGTTTGTATTTTTGACAAGAGGATATTATTCAATCAGATTTGATTATGAGATACATCATAATTTTAAGGTTTGATTGGGTGCCATTCATTATAGAAGTTGTGGCTGGAATTTTTTTTATCTTTTTCAAGTAATCTTGGAACAAATTTTTCTGGCAATGTTGCCTTTCATGATTTGATCAGTAATGAAAATAGTTGATGAGTATGAAATACAAGTTACATCTTATGGTTATGTGATAAATTTCTGAATCATGGTCGTGTGATAATCACTTTATGCAGATTTGAAAATAGATAGGTATGGTTCGTTTGTAATGTGGGTTGGTTTTTTAATTATTTTAACCTGGAGTAAAAAGTCTCATTTTGAATAGATTTTTTTGACTTTTGTGAGAGAAAAATAAAATGATTATGAATTGAATGTGATATTTTGTCTTATTGAATTAAAAAATTTATTTTATCTGTTTGTAACTAAAATAGTCAAAAAATTAAAAAGCTTAACATGCCAAACAAAGGTTATGCAAGTAACAGTGTAGAGAAGCAGATACTGGTTACATTGTAACCTCTCTATTATTTGGTTGTGGTATGTTAGAGAATATAAAAGATAAAGTCAATATCATATTTTTTAACATAAGATCAATTACTGATATCATATTAAATTTTTATTTTTTACAATTTAATATGGCAGTAATAGATTTTATGTTCAAAAATTACCGCCTATTCAATAATTAAAATATTTGCACGTAATTTTTAATTGTAGCATAGAAGTTGGATTTAAATGTAACATACAGGGATTACTTCTTGTGCTTATAATTTTAACCTTATGGTACCTTTTCTTTTCCTCTCCCTTAATTTATACCTTGTATGTGGAGGAAATATTAAGGCTCCGTTTGGATATAAGGATTTTAAATATAGAAACTTTGGGTATGTTTGGTTTGGCTTTGTAGAGTGATTTTGGAAAAAAAAATTCTAAATTTTTTTTTTGATTTGTAATTTTTTCAAAACAATTTTCAAAATCATTCTTTCTCTTTTACATATTGATCAATCATTTTTTCTCTCTTCTATTTCCTTCTCAATCACTTTTTCTCTCACACACATCTACTCAATTATAACAAAATATCAAATCATTCCAAACTTCAAAACTACTTTTAAAATACATAACCATACAAATTAAAAAAATTTCTAAATTCTCTCCTCAAAATAATTTTTAAAAACTACTCTCTCAAAATCAAAGGATAGATTAAAAAAGAAAAAGGGTATTGTATTAGGATCATTCTAGAACTAGTCATTAGCATTAAGGATTTTAAACAACTACTTTTACATTATTATTTCAAATCTATAGTAATTTTTTTTTTTTTTTTTTTTAAATCTATAGTAATTTTAAGTGCATTGACTTTATCCTTGAATTTTCACATGTTGTCAATTTAAAGCCATAATGTCAATTAACTTTATTCTTGAATAATAATGTCATTCACTGCCATTATTGTGAAAATGAAAATGATTGGTGGCCCTAAAAATTGTGGTCTAAATGTCCCTAATTGTCAATTTTGGTAACTTTTTTTTTTTTTTTTACCTGATAGGGAAATTCGGGGCATTAGGGGCACCCAAATTCGGGCCCCCTAGCATTGCCATTGTGAAATTTCACATAACGAAAAGGCATAATGTTATATATATTAACTAGCATATCACCCGTGCTATGCACGAGATTAAATTTAAATAAAAAAAAAAACCATTCATAATTATGTTAAACATATTTTTAAATTGTTAGCATAAAATATATGTAATTTTAAAAGAAAATATTGACATTGTATAATTAAAGTAATAAAAATAAGAATTTATTACATTTGTTCGAAATTCACTGAATAAGTAAAACAAAAAATAACTAAAATCTAACTTGTTGTGGGCCTTCCATCAGTATTCCTGCATTGTCAACATGATAGTTAGTATCATAATTAATGAACAATACATATATTATGTATTTATAAAATGTTATAAAGTAAAAAAGTTATACTTACATTTTTTTTTTTTTTACTTTCTGAAAGATATAGACATTCTTCAGACCAATCTATATTTAAAACAAAGGTGACGCACGTTGCACAATCTAGTTGATGTGGCATTGTTGGTACAGGTATGATAAATGCATAGGCACGGTCTTGGCATGACGAAATATAATCTTTAATCATTTTAACGCCATTATCCTATAAAATTTTGGAATTATAAGTTTGTGTTTGAAAAAGTAAGAATAAGTTATTTATAATAAATTTTATAATTTCCTACCTTTGATCTCATATTCTTCAAATATGATGGTTGACATCGCAAAATAAACTCGCGTTTATCTTGAGCAAAGAAGATTTATTGAACCAAGATCGCTCTTTGACCACAAGTTTAACATTTTATCTTATCAACCAAAAAAAAAAGGACGCTTGTTAAAAGGAAATATTGTACCTAATAAAAAATTAAAACACTTATTAAGTTTGAATTATTATTGTACATAGTAATTATTTACCTAAAGAAAATTACATTGTTATAATATCAATATCATCATGTAGGCAAGGATTTACAAACAATGTGACCATAATGATATTCAACTTTTTGATAGCAACTTTTGCACAAATCAATCCAAAGGTTGTCAACATCAATTTGTTTGATGTACCCAAGTATTCGAAAATATGAGACCTACAAAATATTTGAAAAAACATAAATTAATCTCTCTATAAACAAATTATATACATATCGTTTAATTTTCATTAATTGGGATGATAACAATTATTACCTTTGGCATGGGTGCAAAATCACGTATTCAAATTCTTTTGGCATTTGATATTATCAATGACTGTGAAATTGAGAATCCATTTTTTCGATTCCAATATACCAACTTTTGTGGTATAGGATTCATAGCAAGCCTAGATAAACATGTCAATATATATATATAATTGTGAGAATTATATTGTCATATATAATTGATTAATATTATATAATCATAACATACCACACTCGAATATGATTTGTATAACAGAATGAATGATTGATATATAACTTGTTGTATTTGCATGTAGCAAGACATGGACCTAGAAGTTGAGAAAAGATAATTTATTAATATCAATATTTGTATATGTATATAGATATTATAAAAGTGAATAAAAAGTAATCCTACCATGATAATCTTTAACTGTTAATCCAGTGGCAAACAAAATATTATCATTCTCTAGAGTATCATATAGTTGCATGCCATCAGTTGTTGCAAACACATCCCATAGAGTTAGCCTTACCAATGTAAAACTGTTTTTACAATTAAAAAAAAAAAAGTTGAGATTAGAAAAAATAATATAATTCGTAGAGTATTTCAAATTTGATGAAGACACAGAAATATGTTATAGTATCATACCTTGTATCAAGTAGTAGAATCTCTCTCTTGTAATTATCACGATTTGCAATACCTTGACATTCAGTTACACTAACAACCAAGCCAATCACATCTGCATATTTTAGCATTTGCATGTTTATTGTTTTGATAGTCACAAATTTTTTGTATTAGTAATAAACTATGTAAGTATATAATCTAGATAAGTATCATTTAGTAAAATTAACGTACCTATTAATTGAACATCTTGATGAAGAAATTGGCCAATGTCTGATAATTTTTTAAGGAAATACCACTGAAATGGTATATTAGTATCATGATCAAGTATGTCCACAATTGTTGTATCATTAGTAAAAGACATCTTATAATCATATGGCACCAACTTGAATTTCTCATCAGCCAATGTAATATGAACTCCTCTAAAACAATATATTTTTCCCTCAATTAAATGTTCTTTGAAGTAATCATATTCTTCAGAGCATACAGTTCCTTCCATGGCATCACCCTTTCAAAAAAGTTAATAAGTACACACTTTTAACATAATATAAAACAAAATATTTAATAATTATCTCATGATAAGAGTTGTAAATACCTGTCCATCAACAAAAATCATTCTGAATGTCATATTTCCCCCAGGACGATTAGTTACAGATAACAACCTGACTAACTTTGCTTTAACGCTCCACTTACTTGCATATGGATGTAAATCAGCAAAATAGGGATATTTGATAATTCTATCACCTATTGACAATGTAGATGCATATGAACAATATATGAATTTATAATTTTTATACAATGTATCTATAGATCTTAAGAAATTTGAAAATGAAAATATTAAGAATTTTTAATAAAAAAAATAAAAATTGTTAAGTTTACATTATGATAAAATAGAAAAAATAAGTAATGAATTATTGTACAAAAAATATTATACAAACATAATTTGTAAGGGTAAGTTTTTAATTATTTTATTAAATGAAAAAAAAAAAAGATTAGATCATCCAATTTTTTGTGTACTAAATGTAATATTTTGGATAAGATTTAGAATTTAGAGTAGTAAGTATTGTATAATTAAAGAATAAAAAAAACATAGTCATTCAAATTTTGAAAAGACATTTTATTTCAATCTTCAAATGTCATCAAGAACATCACGATATACAACATTTTTTGTGTAATTTGACGGTTGGTCAACCTTATTAACAATCAATATCTTCAAGCCTGATGGTGTGGTAACACGCGATAAGGCAACATAGGGTTTAGGTTTTCGAAAAGGCTCAAATTAAATGATGGGTGAAGGTTTGTTTTTTAAAAATAAAATTAAAATAGTAAATAAAAAGATTAAATAACATTAAAAATTAGTTAATCACATTTTTTTACTATTAAACTAACTACAATCACATTAAAAAAAAGAATCATTCAACTAATTATAATCACATTTTTTCTTTTTGGGAGGGTTTATATTTATCTAACTTTAATCATATTAAAAAATCAAAAATAAAATTAAAATAGTAAATAAAAAGATTTTACATTAAACAAAAATCATTGAACTAATTTTTGATTAATTACAATATTAAAACAGTAATTAAAATAGTAAATAAAAGATTTTACATTAAACAAAAATCATTGAACTAATTTTTGATTAATTACAATATTAAAACAAGAAACAAAAGAAAAAGTTAAGAAGGAGAAATTATAATCACATTTTTTCGTTTGTGAAGGTTTATATTTATCTAACTTTAATCATATTAAAAATTAAAAATTAAAAATAAATGCTAAGTTTTTTTAAATTACATATTATTATTTGTATTGGGGATTTTAAATGCTGATCAGGAAATTTTTACAAAATCAATAAAGGTAGTCATGTGAAAAGACACGTGAATTGAAAAAGTTAATAAATATTGATCAGAAAATTTTGACCAAATTAATAAATGCTGAGATTTCATATTTGATATTACCATTCATTGTTTAATTGACATCTCAATTATTAAACTTGCAAATCGTATAGATAAGTATTGAGAACCATTTAATTGACATCTTATTTATTAAAATATATATATACAAAAAGTTAAGAAATTAAGATTTGAATATTGGAGTTAGTAGAATTTAGATTTTCAAAATAGGGTTTAGGTTTTCGAAAATGCTCAAATTAAATGATGGGTGAAGGTTTGTTTTTTAAAAATAAAATTAAAATAGTAAATAAAAAGATTAAATAAGATTTGAATATTGGAGTTAGTAGAATTTAGATTTTCAAAATAAGGTTTAGGTTTTCGAAAAGGCTCAAATTAAATGATGGATGAAGGTTTGTTTTTTAAAAATAAAATTAAAATAGTAAATAAAAAGATTAAATAACATTAAAAATTAGTTAATCACATTTTTTTAACTATTAAACTAACTACAATCACATTAAAAAAAAGAATCATTCAACTAATTATAATCACATTTTTTCTTTTTGGGAGGGTTTATATTTATCTAACTTTAATCATATTAAAAAATCAAAAATAAAATTAAAATAGTAAATAAAAAGATTTTACATTAAACAAAAATCATTGAACTAATTTTTGATTAATTACAATATTAAAACAGTAATTAAAATAGTAAATAAAAAGATTTTACATTAAACAAAAATCATTGAACTAATTTTTAGATTAATTACAATATTAAAAGCTGTAAACAAAAGAAAAAGTTAAGAATGAGAAATTATAATCACATTTTTACATTTGTGAAGGTTTATATTTATCTAAGTTTAATCATATTAAAAAATTAAAAATAAAATTAAAATAGTAAATAAAAAGATTGCGATTTTTAAGTGTCTTTTTGATAATGATCATATTTTTTTTTTCAAAAAATTCATCATAAAATTTAGATTAGGATATTGGAGCCCTCACAAGGCTTTTGGGTTAGAAACCCCATGAATTGTGATCTTTAAATGTTTTTTTCTTTTTATAGTAGTTAAAGTTTAATATTTATATTAAAACAAGAAATAAAAAGATTAAATCACATTAAAATAAAACATTGATCAAATTAAAATCACATCACATTTTCCTCATAATAAGGAAAATAAATCAACAAAAAGAACCCTTAAACTAACTGCAATACAATCATATTAAAAAAAAGAACTATTGAACAAACTATAATCACATCACATCACATTTTTTTCATAATAAAAAAAATAAATGAAAAAAAACCATTAAACTAACTATAATCACATTAAAAAAACTAAAAAAAAAATAAAAATATTGAACTAACTACAATTATTGTAAAAAAGAACCAAAAAGAAAGAAATGAAAGTGAAGAAGTGAGAAATGCTCACTGTTTGCATGCGTTGGAAAGTCTCACTGTTTGCAAGGGAAAAGTGAAGAATTGCTCACTGTTCACATTAAAAAAAAATTATTGAACTAACAAAAAAGGCGAAATTACAGTGAAGAAGTGAGAAAAAGGAGGAACAAACTATAATTTTCTTAATCATTTCATTTATAATTCATTGGGATCTTAAAAAGTAGATTTACAAAATGTAGTTATATATCATTTTTCAAGAAATTAAATCTGTTTTAAAAAAAATCAATTCACATATTTATATGGGCTACCCATTGAAATAGAAAAATTAAATAACAAAGTAAATAACAAACACGTTAATAAATAATGGAAACAAAATATTCATCCCAGCTTCAACAAAAATGGAGACCAAGGAGAAAGGAAAGCAAAGAGATAGAGAAAGTTGAGTTTTTGTGTTTTGTTTTTTGTTTTTAGAAAGTTTGAAAAAATTATTATGAAAACAATTCACATTTTAAGGATTACTAAAAGTGTTTTTGAAATTTTATCAGTAATAACAAAAATGAATAATGAAAAGAAAGAATAGCATTTTTCAATTTGAGGAAAGTTGAGTCTTTGTGTTTTGTTTTTTGTTTTTAGAAAGTTTGAAAAATTTTAAGGATTACTAAAAGTGTTTTTGGAATTTTATCAGTAATAACAAAAATGAATAATGAAAAGAAAGAATAGCATTTTAAGTTTGAAAAAATTATGTGTTTTTGAAATTTTATCAGTAATAACAAAAATGAATAATGAAAAGAAAGAATAGCATTTTTCAATTTGAGGAGTTTTGGAATTTTATCAGTAATAACAAAAATGAATAATGAAAAGAAAGAATAGCATTTTAAGTTTGAAAAAATTATGTGTTTTTAAAATTTTATCAGTAATAACAAAAATGAATAATGAAAATAAAGAATAGCATTTTTCAATTTGAGGAGTTTTAGAGAAGATTACCTGTGGAGGAGGAGACTGCAATAGGTATGTGTTTGGCTTCTTAGTCCTTGTCAAGCTCCATGGAAAACAGCAATTTCACAGAGAGGAATGTAAATTAATTGGCAATTTCACAGAGAGGAAGTGGAGACTGATCTTCAAAAGGCCAAGCTTGAAGAATTCAATTATTATTGGAATTATTGGAGAAGTCAAAAAGACTTGAGAGAATTCATTAAGTGTTAGGGTTTTGTTTTTAAAAAAAAAATCAATGCTAATTATATTGGAGAAGTCAAAAAGACTTGGGAGAATTCATTAAGTGTTGGGGTTTTGTTTTTTTAAAAAAATCAAAAAATTAAGAAATTAGGAATGGGGTATTGAAGCTCTCACATGGCTTGTGGGTTTAAAAGTCCCTTTTGCTTAATATATAGTACTAGCATATCACCCATGCTACGCACGGATTGTGTTTACAATTATCTATATATGTGAATTGTGATTTTTAAATTTTTTTTAATGTCTTCTTTTTTTTTTTTTTTTTTATATATTATATTAAAGTTTAATATTTTGATAATAATCATATGTGTTGGACTTTTTAAGAATTTTTTTTTATACTTGTTCTTAATGCATTAAAGTGTTATTATGAGGGATAATAATCATATGTGTTGGGACTTTTCAAGGAATTTATATGTGTTGGATTTCAAAGAATTTTTTTTTATACTTGTTTTTAATGTATTAAAGTGTTATTATGAGGGTAAGACTTGGGAGTTGGGAGAAGTTAATAAATGCTAAGATTTTTTTTAAAAAAATAAAAAAATCAAGAAATTTAGATTGGGAGATTGGAGCTCTCACAAGACTTGGGGTTAAAAACTCCCTTTTGCTTAATATATAGTATAGATAGATTAGTGTATTAATTAATATATTAACAGATAATATAATATAATTTTAAAAGTTATGAGTATTTATAATTTGTATAATAGGTATGGTCAATAATAATAGTATAACACTAATTAATATATTAATTGGTATATGTAACACCACCGAACTAAAAGAGTGTGGAGATTCATCGTCATTAGTGTGAAAATTCACATAACCAGTGTTGGCTACTTAGGCTTTATTTGGAAAATAATAATTTTAGCCTAAAAGTTAAAAAGTTATTAAAAATTTATAACTTATATAAAAAAATCAAATATTTCTTTTTCTTTCTATTTTTTACACATATTTTTGTAGAAAAAACTAAAAAATCATTATAAACATATAAAAAAAATTTACCTCATATTTTAATAAAAAATTAAAAAATTATTAAAATAACATGCTTTTAAACCAGCCTGAGTCCAAAAGAAGACATTACAAACATCTAAAAAATTTACAATGGCAGAAGGTCCTGAGAGGAACATTTGATTCTTCTTTCTCTCTCAACAGGACATCTACAAGAGAGAGAGAGAGAGGGGCACAATATGGGTGGAACAGAGAAAGGGAGAATGGGACTTCCATCATTCCTTGTATTTCTTTCAAGATTGTCTCGTTTGTGACTGAGTCTTCCTTTATTGTAAGTGATTTCCAATACTGCAGTATTTCATACCATGTGTGTTAATCGAAGAGAGCCGGTATTACTTCACATACATACCTGGGTTAAAACTTAGGTGTCGTTTGACATGTTACAATTTTAACTTAAAAATTAAAAAATTATTAAAAAAATTAAAAAATTTATAATATATATTAAAAAATCAAAAAAATTATTATTTTTTATTTTTTACATATCTTTTCATAAAAAATCATTTTAAACATATTAATTTTTTATTTTATAATTTAACAAAAAATTAAAAAATTATTAAAATAATATATAATCAAACGATGCCTTAATCCAATCTAAAGAGAGAATGGAGATTCACTACCATTATTCTAGGGTCTTTAACCGTGGCAAAAAAATTGGTGCTTTTTAAATGCCTCTGGGACAAGATGAGTTCCCCATCCCTTTTTCATGTTATTGTTACTCGTGTTATGTATAGAATAATTATAGATATTTATATTTATTTTAAATTTTTTTTAATATATAAATTATATTTTTTAAGATTTTTTATAAAAATAATTTAATAATCTTATCACTAACCATAGTGTATGAGAAAAGTTAAAAATGGTACTGCAGTAACTATACACAGATTATATTTATAATTATTTGTATGGGGGATTTTAAATACTGATAAAAGGATTTTGACCAAATCAATAAATGCAGGCATGTGAAAAAACATGTGAATTAAAAAAATTTAATAAATGCTGATAAGGGAATTTTGACTAAATCAATAAATGCTGAGTTTTTTTTTTTAGAAAAAAAAAATTCAAATTGGGACATTGAAACTCCCACAGACCATGGGGTTAAAAACCCCTTTTTGCTTAATATATAGTATATATATATAGATTATAAGATGAGATAAATAAAGTGCTATCTTATTATAATGGAGGAGATCTTTTAAAAAAACGTTTAGACATGAATGCCCTCCTATTTTATTGTGTTTACAATTATCTATATATATGAATTGTGATTTTTAAATGTTTTATTTTAAATTTTTTAAATGTCTTCTTTTTTTTCCTTTTTTATATTATATTAAAATTTAATATTTTGATAATAATCATATGTGTTGGACTTTTCAAGGAATTAAATGTCTTTTTTTTATTATTATATTATATTATATTAAAGTTTAATATTTTGATAATAATCATACGTGTTAAACTTTTCAAGAATTTTTTTTTATTCTTGTTCTTAATGTATTAAAGTGTTATGATGAGGGATAATAATTATATGTGTTGGGACTTTTCAAGGAATTCATATGTTGGATTTCAAAGAATTTTTTTTTATGTTTGTTCTTAATGCATTAAAGTGTTATTATGAGGGTCAGACTTGGGAGTTGAGAGAAATTAATAAATGCTAAGATTTTTTTTTTAAATCAAAAAATCAAAAAAATTAGATTGGGAGATTGGAGCTCCCACAAGACTTGGGGTTTAAAGTGTTATTATGAGGGATAATAATCATATATGTTGGGACTTTTCAAGGAATTCATATGTTGGATTTCAAAGAATTTTTTTTATGTTTGTTCTTAATACATTAAAGTGTTATTATGAGGGTCAGACTAAGGAGTTGGGAGAACTTAATAGGGAAAATTACCCACAGGTCCCATATGGGACATGTGGAGACCATTTAATCCCAAAACTTTTTGAGTACACCAAAAAGTCCTTTCCTTTATCTCTCTGGTTTTTGCCTCTCCTGTTACGTGTTCATCATCAACAATGGGTTCATCAACATCAACAAAAAAAAAAATCTTCAGATCTGGAATTTTTCTGCAGATTTTTCATCATCATCAACAATGCGTTCTTCAGATCAATTTCGCATCCCAAAATTCGATGCTCTGTTTCTTCTTCTTCATCATCGACACCATCATCGTCAGTGTCGACGAAATTCGATCTTCGAACCTATTGGATGACTCTGATATAAGAAATCAACCAGAAGCTAGATGAGGCCACGTGAAGTACCCACAAGGATCTCTGAAGCTTCATGTCAGTGTAAGAATCTGCCATGAATATGGTTTTGTCAATTTGTCTCTCTTTCTCTCTCTATTTACAGATTTTTTTTGGGATAGTTGTTGATCTATGGTTGTTGTTGTTGATGATGAAATGGATCTATAATATTATTGAAACAGATCTGTAATGACTCAGATTTGTAATGAGAAAATTTTTGAATTCTGAACAAGTAATTTTCGAGTTTTAGTTACAGGCGGTGAAAACTGTAAAATTTCTGATTTGAAATTTTTTTCGTGTTGGAATGTATCATGGTTTAAAACTGTAAAATTTTGCAGTTTTATAACATGCTTTAGAACTGTAAAATTTTACAGTTTCATAACATGTTTTAAACATTCCGACGACTTCCCGGTGATGTTGAACATTCCGACGAGTCTCCGGCGACCGTTTGACGGAAGTCCGACGGTAGTAAGATGTGAACAGTGTCTGTAAATTAAAAAAAAAAAAAAAAAAGAATTTTTTGGTAACAATTAAAAATGTGTTGGACTAATTGGTGCAAGTATTTTGTTTTGGGATTAGCTGGGTTTTGAACTTGTTACATGGGACTTATCAGTAAGTTCCCCAAGTTAATAAATGCTAAGATTTTTTTTTAAATAAAAAAATCAGAAAAATTGGATTGGGAGATTGGAGCTCCCACAAACTAACTACAATCACATTAAAAAAAAGAATCATTCAACTAATTATAATCATATTTTTCTTTTTGTGAGAGTTTATCATATTAAAAAATTAAAACAATAAATAAAAAGATTAAATACAATTAAAAATTAGTTAATCACATTTTTTAAACTATTAAACTAACTATAATCACATTAAAAAAAAGAATCATTCAACTAATTATAATCACATTTTTTTCTTTTTGTGAGAGTTTATATTTATCTAACTTTAATGATATTAAAACATTATTTATCTAACTTTAATCATATTAAAAAATTAAATAAAAAGATTAAATAATATTAAAAATTAGTTAATCACATTTTTTTAACTACTAAACTAACTACAATCCCATTAAAAAAAAGAATCCTTCAACTAATTATAATAACATATTTCTTTTTGTGAGAGTTTATATTTATCCAACTTTAATCATATTAAAAAATTAAAAATAAAAATAAAATAATAAATAAAAAGATTCAAAAATAAAATCAAAAAAAATATTGAACAATATTAAAACAGTAAACAAAAGAAAAAGTTAAGAAGAAGAAATTATTAAACTAACTACAATTACATTAAAAAAAAGAATCATTCAACTAATTATAATCATATTTTTTTTTTTGTGAGAGTTTATCATATTAAAAAATTAAAAATAAAATTAAAACAGTAAATAAAAAGATTAAATACAATTAAAAATTAGTTAATCACATTTTTTAAACTATTAAACTAACTACAATTACATTAAAAAAAAGAATCATTCAAATAATTATAATCACATTTTTTTTCTTTTTGTGTGAGTTTATATTTATCTAATTTTAATGATATTAAAACATTATTTATCTAACTTTAATCATATTAAAAAATTAAATAAAAAGATTAAATAACATTAAAAATTAGTTAATCACATTTTTTTAACTACTAAACTAACTACAATCACATTAAAAAAAAAGAATCATTCAACTAATTATAATAACATATTTCTTTTTGTGAGAGTTTATATTTATCCAACTTTAATCATATTAAAAAATTAAAAATTAAAAATAAAATGATAAATAAAAAGATTCAAAAATAAAATCAAAAAAATCATTGAACAATATTAAAACAATAAACAAAAGAAAAAGTTAGGAAGGAGAAATTATAATCACATTTTTTTTTTTATGAGAGTTTATAAAAAGATTAAATAACATTAAAAGTTAAGGAAAAAACAAAAATAGCACTTACTGTTTGCATACGTAGTCACTGAAGTTGGAGGTGTAGAAGTGAGAACTAAAGAAAGAGAAAGCAAAAAAGAAAATCACTGTTAATATTAAAACAGTAAACAAAAGAAAAAGTTAAGAAGGAAAAAACAAAAATAACACTTACTGTTTGCATACGTAGTCACTAAAGTTGAAAGTATGAAAGTGAGAACTCAAGAAAGAGAAAACAAAAAGAAAAATCACTGTTTACAATAGGTATGTGAAATGTTAAGAAAAATATGTGTATTGGAGAAGTTATAAAGGTTTGAAAGAATTTAATAAGTGTTTTTTTTTTTAAAAAAAACAAAACAAAAAAATTAAGAGGGAAAAAAATTAAGAGTCATTTACACAATAGTTACATGGGTCTCTTGGGGATGCAAAAAAATTTATATCTATTTCTAACCCATAAATTTTTGTGGAGTTCCAATATAATATTGGGGTTGCTTTGTGATTGGTTCAAAGATTATAAATATGGCTCTTACACTATTGATAAATATGGCTCTTAATTTACACGCCACCACCCAAGAGACCCATGCAATCATGGTGTCAATGGCTCTTAATTTTTTTCTCTCTTAATTTTTTTGTTTTTTTTTTGAAAAAAAAAAAACACTTATTAAATTCTTTCAATATAATTTTTTTCTCTCTTAATTTTTTTGTGTTTTTTTTTTTAATGTAATCATGGTGTCAATGGCTCTTAATTTTTTTCTCTCTTAATTTTTTTGTTTTGTTTTTAAAAAAAAAATAAAAAACACTTATTAAATTCTTTCAATATAATTTTTTTCTCTCTTAAATTTTTTTTTTTGAAAAAAAAAAAACACTTATTAAATTCTTTCAATATAATATTGGGATTGCTTGGTGATTGGTTCAAAGATTATAATTACACTATTGATAAATGAAGGAGATAGAGGGTGGGGAAATAAAACAATAAATGAAATGTGAGAGAGAGAGAGAGAGGGGCTGTAGCTCTTAATTTACACGCCACCACTTTTGCTTCCCCAAGAGACCCATGTAATCATGGTGTCACTGTAATTATCTATCTATACTATATATTAAGCAAAAGGGAGTTTTTAACCCTAAACCTTGTGGGAGCTCCAATCTCTCAATCTAAATTTCTTGATTTTTTGATTTAAAAAAAAAATCTTAGCATTATTAACTTCTCCCAACTCCCAAATCTTATCCTCATAATAACACTTTAATGCATTAAGAACAAGTATAAAATAAATTCTTTGAAATCCAACACATGAATTCCTTGAAAAGTCCCAACACTTATGATTATTATCTCTTATAATAACACTTTAATGCATTAAGAACAAGTATAAAAAAAAAATTTTGAAAAGTCCAACACATATGATTATTATCAAAATATTAAACTTTAATATAATATAAAAAAGGAAAAAAAAGAAGACATTTAAAAAAAAAAATTAATTCACAATTCACATATATAGATAAATGTAAATAGAATCCGTGCATAGCACGAGTGATATGCTAGTACTATATATTAAGCAAAAGGGTATTTTAACCCTCAAGGCCTGTGGAAGCTCCAATATGCCAATCCTAATTTCCTGATTTTTTATTTTTTTTAAAAAAAAAAATTGACTTGGTAATTGGTTCAAAGATTATAATTACACTATTGATAAATGAAGGAGATAGAGGGTGGTGAAATAAAACAATAAATGAAATGAGAGAGAGAGAGAGGCTCTTAATTTACACGCCACCACTTTTGCTTTCCCAAGAGACCCATGTAATCATGGTGTCACTGTAATTATTATAATCTTTGAATCAATTACCAAGTCAATTTTTTTTAAAAATAAAAAATAAAAAATCAGAAAATTAGGATTGACATATTGGAGCTTCCACAGACCTTGAGGGTTAAAATACACTTTTGCTTAACATATAGTACTAGCCTATCACCCGTGCTATGCACGGGATAATTATAGATATTTATATTTGTTTTCATTTTTTTTAATATATAAATTAAATCTATATATTAAATACATGGGGTTTGACCGAGGAGTTTGAAAGAATTTAATAAGTGTTTATTTATTTATTTAAGAGGCATTTACATAATAATTACATAATATATAAATTAAATACATGGGGTTTGACCGAGGAGTTTGAAAGAATTTAATAAGTGTTTATTTATTTATTTAAGGGGCATTTACACAATAATTACATGGGTGTCTTGGGGATGCAAAAAGTAAGAAAATTAAGATTTCATTTATTGCGTTATTCATTTAATAAGTGTAATTATTATAAATTAAGTGTTTATTGTAATCAATAGTGTAATTATTACAATCTTTGAATTTATTGTAATCAATAGTGTAATTATGACAATCTTTGAACCAATCACCAATCACGAAGTCAATTTTTTTTTAAAAAAAATATTAAAAAATCAAGAAATTAGGATTGGCATGTTGAAGGTTCCACAAGCCTTGGATTTTAAAAGACCCTTTCCCTTAATATATAGATATAGATTATTTTTTGTTTCCTCAATTTAATTAAGTAAATGTAAGATTCCAAACTCTGATGTGAAGAGTCAAAAAGACAAAGGCCACATATTATAGCTGTCGCTGAAAATTATTTCAAGGCAAATGCAATCCTTCTCCAGCTTCATTGACCTTTTATGTCTCACCTTAGGTTTGATTTAACAACATCACTTTTTATTTTAAAAATTAAAAAATTAAAGAATCAACAACTTATATCAACAAATTTTTTTTTTTTTATTTTTTACATATCTTTTTATAAAAGATTAAAAAGTCATCCCAAACATACCAATTTATTTTACATCATATTTTAACTAAAAAATTAAAAAATTATTAAAAGTTTATGTTTATTACAGTTCTTCCCCTCACATTTTGAAAATTACATCTCTCCTTCTGAGGTTTAAAGTTTCATTACAAATTTCCTCTCAGCAATTTAATTTTTTTAAATATCAATTTTGTCCTCATTGGGTAAATTACATAGACACCCCTCACATTTTAAAAATTACAATCCCCTCCCTAAGATTTAAAATAACATTACCAATTACCCCATTGGTTAGTATTAGTTGGAGAAAAAAAATTCATTGAAAAAATTTTTTAGTTGGTTAGTATTAGTTGGAGAAAAAAAATTCATTAAAAAAAAATTTATTTGGAAAAAAAATTATTTGAAAAAAAAATTAATGGAAAAAAAAATTTGTTAGTAAAATTTTTAAATTTCTATTTAAAAACCAACATAAGTTTATTTTTTGAATTTACGTGTTTTCCTTAAATTTACAAACTGATATAACCATTTATAAACCAAAAAAATTATCAAAAAAGTTTTTATGGCAATTTTTAAAATTTTTGTAAATATAAATTGAAAACTGAAAACGAAATAGTTACTAAACATGCTTCAAATGGTAAAAATGTCGTAAAATTAACAAATAATTAAATAAATTACCAACGTAAGAAATGACTTATCAAAATATTCTTAGACTATGTACGGTTTGATTTTTAAATTTTTTTAAAAAAAATTAAAAATTAATTTGGTTAAGAAATAAAAAATAAAAAAATAATTATCATTTTTATATAATTTTTATCTTTCGAGTGGTTAAAAATAATTTTTTACAAATTAAATTGAAACAGATATATGTATGTATATAACCTACCTAAAAATTAAAATAATAATTATTTTTTACCCTTAAATGATAATTATTTCTTATTTCTTAACCAAATTAATTTTTAATTTAAAAAAAAAATTTCTAAAAATCAAAGCATACATAGCCTAAGAATCTTTTGATAAGTCATTTCTTATATTGGTAACTTATTTAATTATTTGTTAATTTTACGATATTTTTTCCATCTGAGGCCTATTTGGTAACCATTTCATTTTCCGTTTTTAATTTATATTTACAAAAAATTTTAAAATTGTCATAAAAACTTGTTTGATAATTTTTTTGGTTTATAAATGGTTATCTCAGTTTGTAAATTTGAGGAAAAACGTAAATTAAAAAAATGAGTTTACGTTGATTTTTAAACAAAAATTTAAAAATTTTATTAACAAAATTTTTTTTCAATTAAATTTTTTTTCAATTAATTTTTTTTTTCAATGATTTTTTTTCCAACTAATACTAACTGAGGGGACAATTGGTAATGCTACTTTAAACCTTAGGGAGGGGATTATAATTTCTAAAATGTGAGGGGTGTCAATGTAATTTATCTAATGAGGGAAAAATTGGTATTTAAAAAAATTAAATTACTGAGGAAGAAATCTGTAATGAAACTTTAAACCTCAAGGGGGAGATGTAATTTTCAAAAGGTAAAAGGGGAACTGTAATAAATATAAATTTCAGGGAGTGTTAGTGTAATTTATCTATTATTAAAAAAATTTGTTCCCAAACGAAGAGTAAAGTATTATAAGAGAACCATATTAGAAAGAAAAAATTTTATCATTAATTTTCTTTTATCAATTTATTTTACTTTCGTTTGGGAAGCAAGATTTTAGGCTTTTTTGGCAATTTTAGCCACAAAAAATAAAATAGACTATTTTAACTACAACAAATAAAACATCACATCCAACCCATAATCATTACACTTTTCTCTCACAAAAAAAGTCAAAAAAGCCAAAAAGTCAAAAAGTCAAAAAGTCATTCCCAAACCAAACTTTTTAGCCCAGACTAAAATAGCCAAAAAATTCAAAAATTCAAAAAGTCAATCCACTTCCTAAACCAAGCCTGTGCAGGATTCACACTAATTTAAAATAATACAATTTACCATGCTACACTTCCTAATCATTTACCACTCATAATTAAATTCATCTTTCACTGAGTGTTTGTAAGATAGTTTCAAGCGAGTAAAAATTATTTGTGATTTTTTTTAAATAAATAAAAATTTTAGTGATCAAGAGAAAATAAATTGAGAAGTTAAAACTTGAATATATTGTATGAGAAAGCATGCAACAAACAAACATGTATATTTCCCTGTCGACTACATAAAATATGATCAAGTAATCCTAAGAATTTTAGGATCCAAAGACAATAATAGAAAGACCATGAACATTACTCCAATGATTTTTTTTACGACTCTGAATGACGTTTGTATTCAATTCATTTGTCCCTCATGGTACTACTTGCTATAAAAAGGTCAATTATCAATTAACTTTGTTTGGAAACAAAAGAAAGAGGGCCAAAAAAAACAAGAAAAAATATAAGTGGATTTGAGGGCAAAAGCAAAATGTGAAATGTGAAGGGACATTTAATTTGTATCTTATGAATCAGACGACAAAAAAAAAGAGTCTCATCCAAATACATAATTATGAACTTGAACATGACATGTATTACGTATAATGTTTGGATTTGTGAGATTTATTATGGGTTTTGTATTGATAATTTAAATTATTTATTTTGTAAGGTTTTTTTGTGTATATTATTTTTAAAAATAATTAAATTAAATTAATACAATAATTGTAAACTTTTTTTTTATTATATATGTCTCTAAAAAAATAAATGATCTTATTTGACCCTGTTAAAAACACACTTATCATTTATTTTTTCAAAGACGAACACAATAAAATAAAAAGATTTTTTTAGATTGTAATGAAATAAAATAAAAAGATTACAACAATTTGATTAACTTAATTTTTTAATAAATAATATACATACAAGAGTTCACAAAATTAACTATTTAAATCATTAAAATATAATTCGATGCGTTTCATGAACCCAAGCATAACATGGAAATTCATATTACAACTACATTTTACTTTTCTCCCTCTCTCCCCGTCCCTAAGTAAAACTTGCTCCATATAGTTGTAACAACTTTGCAGTTGATAAAAAATTAGGTTTACTTTAATTGGCTACCATGACTCGGGTTTAGTTTTAAGGAGAAGATCATAAGTTAAAAAGAGTTAAATTAAGGGTAAAAACACTTAGTGCTTTGCGATAATGGGGTTAAGTGTTAATCTAACAACTAACAATTAGCTTTCATCGATTAAAAAACATCAAAATTGATAGTAAATTCTAAAATTACAAAAAGAATAATCATTTGGGTATAGATGTAATTTAATTATAAGGGTAAATTAAAATAAACATCCTTAAATTATGATCCATTTGCATTTTGTCCATTTGAATTTCAAGATTTAACAGTTACCTCTTTCAAAATGTTATCTTATTATAATTAATCATTTTTGTTAAGATTTTGTTAAAAATTTACAGAAAATCAAATTATGGGTAAAGCACATGATATTTACTAAATTTTTAGAATAATAATATCTATTATTGATTTTTTTAGGATAATAATACTATGATAATTTTATTTGCATTTTATATTGTCTTAAAATTTTAATGAATATGTCATGTGATTTACACATGATCTATTTTTCTATAAATTTTTAACATATTTTTAACAAAAACAAATTAATTATAATAAAATAGTATTTTAAAAAGATTAACTATTAAAATTTAATTAAATAAAACATAAATAAATCATAATTTAAATAGAGTTTTCCGTAATTTACCATAAATATAATCGAAGGGGTCGCTTTCTGTTACTTTAGGAGCAAAAGATAGAATAATAATTGCTCACATATCCAAAAATCAAATCAATCCAACCCCAAAACAAAGTGCGTACGAAAATTTCAACCATTCTTGATAAGAGCTAGACTCATTTATCGAGAAGTTGTTGATTAGTTTTGAATATTGTCACGTGATATCTTAAAAAATTATTGTGATGATTAAAAAGAATGAATTTCATCCATTTATATTGAGTGATTGTTCAATTATAATTAAAGGACATCATCATGTAGTATTTTTGAACCAATCAATAATGGTTAATCCAGCTTTACTGATGTAAAAAATTTTTCAAAAAAATTGAAGGGTGGTGATTCATCCTACTAATTTTTTGATCATTAATAGCACTAATGGACTAAAAAAAAAAAAAAAAACAAATTCAAGTCAAAACATCACATCACTTTGGTGGAATCTTCTGTGCCACATCATTAGTGATGCTTTAGTACTCCCAATTTAGAGCTCTAAAACATTATTGAAAATTAAAATACCACATTAACAGAGTGGAGTCTACCTTTAGAATTCTGTTAGAACTTATGTTTTAGAGTTCCAAATTATTTTTGAATCAATAATAAGGGAAGTAATACATCTCTTAAAAATAAAGTTCTAGAACTCTATACATTTGGTATTGAAAAAAAAAATAATAATAAGATATGGGGTTGTTTAGAATATTCTAAATAAGTATATTTTTTGACTTTTTATAAAATATGAATTGAATTTAAAGTAATGTAGTAGAGAAGTGATACGACTTAAATAAGATGATGTGACTTAAATATAATAGTAATTTTTTAATTTTTTTAATAAATGCAAAACAGGCCATAATATCACTATCACTGTAAAGCTCATACTATTAAAGCTTCTTTAGGGTTTTACCATTAGAGTTTCTAAGGCCCCGTTTGGGAAGAAGGTTGGGCTATTTTAGCCCACTAAAGACAAAACATGTTATTTTAGTCATAAAAAAACAAAACATCACATCCAACCCATAATCATTACATTATTCTCTCACAAAAAAACTTAAAAAAGCTAAAAAGCCAAAAAGTTCTTCCCAAACCAAACTTTTAAGCCCAGACTAAAATAGCCAAAAAAATCAAAAAATCAATCCACTTCCCAAACCCACCCTAAATATTATTCCAATATTATGGACCGTGATACAGAGCCTTGGACAATAAGCTCTAAAGCTAGCTTGAGTTGACAGTGAAAAAGAAAGAAAAAAAAAAAAATCAAAACATCGCATCAAAAAGTGAGAAAATTATTAGAGTTTTTAAATATTTTTTTAATAATTAATAATAATAGAAAATTTTGATTTTAAAATTTTAAAAAGAACTCTAATAATATGATAAGAAAAAACAAATATAAATAAAAATATAAACACACGCCTTACCTCACATGTGAATCTCACTCCTTATTACATTATTAAAACTCTTTTTAAAATGTTAAAATTAATACTCCCAATCTTTTATCATAATTATTCACGCCTTTGATTTGACAAAAAAGTGGTTTCATTTACATTTGGGGTCCCACATCCCACGTGCTCACCTGTCGTCCGTGTCGGCCCATTCCACACCATTTTACCACGTGGCTTCATCCTGGCCGTGGAAGCCGTCTAGTCTGCGTCGATGTGGGCCACACACGGGCCTTTGCCTTGTCGTTAGCCTTATTTGATCGAGAAATTATAGTTTATTTCAAAAACAAATTTAAATGGTGCTCTGTTTTTTTTATCACAAATTTAAATGGTGCCCTAAAATATCTTTAATGATATATAATTTATTTCATTATATTTGAATAAAAATTTTAGCTGATATCTAGCACTTTAACAAAATATTTTTTGACTGTCATCAACACACCAATCTATCGAGAGGACGACCAAACAAAAATCTGATCGATTAACCGACAAGAGTAATCTTTCCCAACTTTGATTATGCTTTGCTATGAGAATTGTCGAACTAAGCGGATGACCAAGGAACATCTAGCCAGACATCCGCCAGTCGTCCAGTTCTACAAAATCAACAACACCAAATAATAAAATGTTGAAAGTTTTCAGACGCCTTCTATTTGGTGAAGCATTTTTGATATTATTGATTTGATATCGATTTAATGAAACTGTTGGAACTGAAAAATAAATTATTTTTTATCAAATTTAAATTTGATAAGTTTGATATACAATTAGACATGGTCTAATATGTTATTTATTGACTAAAATAATTAGTTTTATTACTCTTTGTCTATTATAAGGAGATAACATAATACTTATTATGATTTATGTGGTGTCAATTAATGCTCTGGACTACAAAATAACTTCTCTATTTGATCCATTAGTTCCTTTAATACTGTATTTTGTGTGGTGTGAAGCAATAATCATTCAAAGTTGTTTTAAGAAGTTAGTTAAAAGTTTATCTTTTAATTTTTTTAAAATAATATATATATATATATAAAATAAAAGAATAATATAGCTCAAAAAAATTAAAAAACCCAAAAAATTGAGTTTTAACTATCATGTCAAAATATGCCTAAATGACTTCTCCGTTTGATCTATTAGTTCCTTTGATTCAGTTAAAAGCTCTCACCACGCTCCTTCAAGGAGCGTGCAATACAGTCTCATGCCTCAAATAAATATTGAGCTAACCTAATCCCATCATGGAATTTTATAGGTGGGCTGTCTTGTGGTTATCAAACTTTGCATTTGAGTATCTTTATTTCATTATTATTGTGTTTTTCTTTTTTGGTTAATTTATCAAAGAAAGATAAGTATCTCATTGCATTGCGGAAGGAGACAAGCAATAATTCAATATAATATGTGCCCCTATGGATTTCCACTCTTACTTTAAATCTTATTGGGCTAGAGTTGTTTGAAGGATTGCCAGCGGTCAGTGGTGGTGAATGGCCGGAGTTGGGTAGCACTTGGTGTGATTGTAGTGGTGGAGTGAAGAGAGTGAAAAATTATTTTGAAAAAAAAAGTAAAAACATTTTTTTATTTTTAAAAATTTTAAAATCAATTCCACTTTTTTAAAACTAAAGTAATATACTTTTCATTTTTCAAAAAATAAAAACGAAAATAGAAAATAGGAATCAGAAGGTTACCAAACAATAACTTCATTTTTATTGGCTTTTAGACCAAAAATCCATAAAAATAAAAAATAAAAATAAATGTTTTGTTGTAGGATTTGGGAGTAAATGGGAGGGCTGGTACTTGATGTCCAAAATGAAGTAGTTTTAGAGCCCTTGATCCAAGTTTCTGCTTGTGGAATGGACCCAACCCATATAGAACAAGGCCCATATTACCCAAATAAGCATAGAGGAATTGGAATCCCAGCCCACTCTCATGTGGAACTTGGGTATATAATCCGATGTTCAGATCCACTTCAATGTAGTCCTGCGGCCGGCTCTCTTTGGCACTAGTTGTTGAGCTGCTTTTTTTTTTTAAGTTTTTTTTTAGTCTTTCTAAACTACAAACTCCCAAAAAAAAACAATAAATTTAAAGTGCCCTAAATGTAAAAAAATAGTTTTTTTTTTTGTGTGTAAATTATAGAATTTTTATAAAAAAAAAACTTTAAAATAACAAGAATGAACAATTTAATTAATTTGTTTGCCTTCATTACTGTTGACAATCACATCTTATTCTTATTGTTGTCCATCACTATCCCCTCAAGTTCCCTAATTCACCATCATATATTCTTTCATTTTTTCAATCCACCGTTACTTCTCATCCTCCTTAGAGCATCTCCAATGAAACTCTCAAAATACTTGTCAAATTTATAATTTGGCAATAGTAATAAAAAGTGGGTCTCTAATGGCTTACTATTTTACTTGTTAAAGATGACATATGCCATATCTATTCTCAAATTTAGCAAATAAAATAGCAATTACCAAACATGTCACATCAACAAATATGAACATATTTGTGACTCCAAATTTCAGTTGAAAAAACAAAATTGAAATAGTAGAAAATCAAGTAATTTTTCAAATTGAATTATATATATATTTTTTTTATTCTAATTTTTCAATTTTTTTTCATTTTTTATATTTGTCTAGTCGGGAATAATATAAATATATAATTTTTTTTTTTTACAAATAGTTAAAAAAGGTCATAAAGGACAAAAAATAAAATAAAATAAAATCACAAAAAAAAAACCTATATCCAAACAACACCTACAAATTTGGAGGGAAAATTAGTTGAGAATTGTCAAAATAACAAGTGACCATTGGAGCACCATTGCTATAATTTGACAAAATAGCACTATTCATTACCAAATTATAGCAATAACAAAGGTATTATAGTAACAACTATCAGAGATGCTCTTAGCTCACTGCAACTTCTCTATTTCTTTTCCAATCTATAGAGGGTGCTTGAGATGAGTTACTATAATCGTATAGAACACTTACAAAAACTGATTAAATTATCTAAATAATTCATATTCAATTAACGAATTATTAAAATTGACATCATTTTAAAATTTGATAATTTATATTAAAAAATTTGAGATTTAATGAGTTAGACTTATTTATTTTGATAATTTATTTAATTACGTTTAATTTATTTGGAAGAGAAAAATAAAATCAAAATTTATTTTGATGATTTATTTAAAAAAGAAAAATAGAATCAACATTTATTTTGATAATTTTATGTTTTAATTTATTTAAAAGAGAAAAATAGAATCAAAATTTATTTTATCCCATTATTTCTCACCCAAACTTTTATCCTAAATGTTGTTAAAATGTATTTAATATTTAATTAAATCAAGAATTCAAACAGCCTAAAAACAGAGGTTCAAACAGTCCAGCACGACAGCAGTTCAAAAGGTTCAAGTAGAAGATATTCAAATTTGTAATGATAGAATGGAAGATATTCAAATTAGTAATGATGGAGTGGAAAATATTCAAATGAATACAACTGCTATAAATGGTTATAAATTCAAATGAATACAACGGCTATAAACAGCTATAAATTCAAATAAATACAACGGTTATAAACGGTTATAAATTTCATTATATATACCAAAGTCTCTAATGTAAACAAGTTACAAAAAAAAAAAAAAAAAATCAGAAAATATTCCTTGATCAAAAATCATTCTCATCTATTCTCTGAAAAATTCTCTGAGAAGCGCTCTTCAATTTTTGTTTACATCATTTCTCAGAAATTATACACTGAGTCTTATAGCATTAAGCTCATCTTTCTTGTGTGAGGTTTACAGAAAATCCAGAGTTTCATTTTTATATCTATCTTTGAGAGATAATTCTTGTAGCTTTCTGTGAAAGCAAAAATACCTTCTTTTCAACCTTATAAGAGTGCAGTACACTCAGTGTTCTTGACTTAGAAAGTCTGTGTAAAATCTGTGGAGGATTGCTCCATCTGTGAAAAGGTTACTAACACCCTGTGAAGCTAGAAAATAGTGGAAAATCTCAAGTGAAACTTGAGGAGTGGACGTAGGCCGAGTTGAAGCCGAACCACTATAAATTTGTTTGTCACTCTCTCCCTTATCTCTTTATTTTATTTAAATTTCCATAACTATATTTCACATTTTCACTATGCTAAAATCATTAACTGATATAATTGTTAAAACACTTGTTTTAATTATTTTTATTTCATTAACTATATTTATCTATTGTGCTAGTCATAATTTTTATTAGGGTATTATTATTTTTATTTGTAAAAACCTAATTCACCCCCCTCTTAGGTTGTCTTTTGGATAACAATTGGTATCAGAGCCTGGGGCTCTTGTTTAGATTTAACAACCTTAAGTTTTTGATCCATAGCAACCATGTATTCTACTTGCTCTGCTGTAGGAGAAGCTAGCAATAGGCCACCTCTCTTTGATGGTAGTAATTACATTCATTGAAAAGAAAAAATTACTTTGTATCTTCAAGCTACCAATTATGCTTTGTGGTTCATTATCACTAAAGGTCCTAAAATCTCTACCAAGGTAGTAGACCATATTAGTGTGCCTAAACTTGATGATGAATTTGATGAGCGTGATTATAAACTCCTTCAAGCTAATTCTAAAGCCAAGCTTATTCTTGTGTGTGAACTAGATGCAAATGAGTACAATAGAATTTATGGGTGTATTACTGCTAAAGAGATTTGGAATAAACTTGAAATCATCTATGAAAGAACTAGTCAAATAAAAAGTCTCGGATTTACATGCTTATTTATGATTATAAACTTTTTACTATGGAATCATTTGAATCTATTTCTGAAATGTTTTATAAATTTACCAATATTATTAATACTCTAAAATCTCTTGGTAAATTTTATACTAAGAAAAATATTTGGGGTGTCCTAAATAAGTGTATTTTTTGTCTTTTTAGACTAAAAAATTGAGGAAAAAAATATGAATGTTTGGGTTAACTTTTTGACTTTTATGGAAAAATGTGTATTAAAAAATTAAATAAATTAGTGTGTAGGGAAAAATTAAGATTGGGAGTTGTGCAACCGTAATTTTTGACTTTTGATAAATAGTGATAATTTTTTAATTTTTTGAGTAACTTTTTGATTTTTTGACTTTTTTTCAACTTGACAAACTGGGCCTAATTGTGAGCTTGTAAGAAAAATACTTAGGTTTTTGCCAAATGAATGAGAAGCTAAGATTACAACTATCCAAGAAGCAAAAGACCTAACAAAATTAGGCCTTGAAAAACTCCTAAGCTCACTCATGGCTCATGAACTTTCAATGATGGATGGCAGCAAAAAGAAAACCATTTGGGGAGAAAATGATGGAGTAGCCAATCTGTGTCCCATGACTCTTGGAGAAGAAGAATCCACTCAAGATGAAGTAATTTATAATTATGTAAAACTTGAAAGTGCTTTCAATGAATGACATGACATATTTAGAAATGTTTGTGTTAAGAATTCTAACTTAAAGAAATTAGTTACTTCTCTTTCAAATGATGTGGGTGTTTTAAAAATGGAAAATACTACTTTAAAAAATGATTTTACGTCAATTGCCAATGAGAAAAACATTTTGAAAAACAATGTTGAGGATTTAAACAAAGCTCTTGAAAATTTTGTAAAAGGAAAAGAAAATCTCAACAAATTTCTTGAAAATAAAAGATGTGTTTTTGACAAAGTAAGCATTGGTTTTGATCCTCCTAAACCTTTTATGAGATTAAATGTTCTTGAGATTAATCCCCATCGATCCCAGAAAGTATGGGTACCAAGAAAGAAATTAAGATATTTTGTAGGTAGAATCTCAAATAACACCAAGGATTTTGAGAAGAAATGTACAACAAGAGTGTTCAATCTAAAGAGCAAAATCAGCTCCTACAAGAAGAAGAATGATGAAATAAAAATCACCAAGATGAACAATGGAGGTAATGCATGGGTGAAGATTCCAAAGAGGTAAATGAAGGTATAACTCCTAACACACTTTTAAGCTTAAAGTTCTATATTCTTTAAGGTGTGATTTGTGTACAATAGGTTGTGTCTAATCATTGCTTCCATGTAACTTAATTGTACTAAGTTTGCTAAGTCATATTATGCTAGTTTCTTTCAAACATTCATTGAACTCAAAAATGAGAATTATATTATTTTGATAATTGCCTATTAGAATATAAATGATTCATGTATGCATTAACATTTTATATCATGTCATCGATTGCTATGAAAAAGAGATAAGAAGTGATAATTTTTTTTTGTGAGCATACTTTTCACATCTTATATATAACTTCATGCTAATATGTTAATTCCTTTTTGAGTCATATATTTGTAGAATCAATTTTGATGTCATAACATGTTTTTTAAATGTATACTATCTATATTTTAAATTCTACATTTGTGATCGTAAGAATATGCTCAATATGAAAATTTCATGCTTATGTACTTTACATTGGAATATTTGAATGAGTTGTGAAATTCCTTGATTATGATCCATCAACAATGTCTAAATGAAAAGAAGTATCATACGTTTGTGGAGACATTGCATCTATCCTATTGAATATCTTTTGAATATGGATTATATTGGCATATATCTCATGAAATGCTTTTAATTAATAAATTGTTGAATTAATTGTTTATAACATTCATATTGTGTTCCACATTAAGTAAAATGTTTTATCACACTTGAGTATTTGGATTGAATTGATGAAATGTCTCTTGATAATGTTATGTGATTAAATGAGATTGTTGCATCATTTCTTAATAAAACAAAGAGCATAACACTATTTTCTTATGCATATTATGCTATGTGCTACACTTGAAAATTCTGAAAAATAGCATTCCAAACTCTTATTTGATCATTGAATTATTTTTCACCTTTTGAGTTTATGATAAGAAGTGATTTGTGCTGTATTTTCATTGAGTAATAGTGATTGTTCTATGAATGTTATATTTACATAAAATCATATTAGAAAATGGTAACACCAACCTAGGGGGAGAAATCATTTTGCTAACATACTTGTTAAACCCTTTTAAGATGAACTCTTCATAAAAGAAAATTGAAGATTGAAAAGCTTCTAACTCATTAACCAAAGATATGCCTCCTACACTCTCTTAAGCTTTTGAGGTAAAAATTCTATCTTATATCCTTTGAGCTAATACTGTTATTACTTTGATATGAAAAAGATTAATTATGCTTCATATGATTTGCAATGTATACTCTTTGATGATGCTCTTGTCTAAGAATCATGCCTACGCTTAAATGTGTGCTATATATTAAAATTCATGATTTTTCTTGGCATATGGATTGCTATACCTTGAACATGCTTTATTTTTTGGAATTACATTAGCGCTATGAGATTATATTGAGTTTAACCTGTTATGAGTAATATTTGGTATTCTACATAATGCTTAAGCTGTGACTGTTAAATCTTCTAGATTGCATATTGGTATCCTTGGTAGATTACATGTTGGTATCATTTTGGCATCCTTATTGATAATATTTGGCATCCTAATTGATATTATTGAGGAGAACATTTCAGTTATGAGCTTTCATTTATCATATCTCCTATTGATTTTGCCAAATGAAACAAGGAGAAGAATTTAAACTATATTATTTTTTTTAAAAAAATTCCCTCAGATTCTATTCTATTTTTGATATCACACTTATGAGCTTGCATCTCACGTATTTTTTTTAATTATCTTGTATAAAATTTGTACGCTCTTGCTAGAAATTGATTGTTAGATCATGCTCAAATCGATTGTTAGATCATGCTCAATTGCTTCACATATACTTTTAACAATTTGGTATCTCCTTGGCTCTTGCTTGAAAATAAATTGAAATAACATGAATTCTTCATAATGGATCAGCTCATTGATTTATTGTTGCCATATTATCTTGCTATAACAGCATGTATTTCTCATTATTGACCTTTAGAACTTCTTCTTATTGCACCCATGGCATTTATCTAAACTTAATGCTACATTGTGATAATACTAGTGCAATCAATTTAAGCAAAAATCCGGTTCAACACTCACGAACAAAAAAATTGAAATTCGATATCATCTTTTAAGAGATCATGTTAAAAAATGGGATATTGTACTTGAATTTGTAAACACCGACAAGCAATTGGCGGATATTTTCACAAAACTCCAAAGCGAGGATCGCTTCAATTTTATTCGTGGCGAGCTTGGAATGTTGATTTCTACTTTAAAAGTTTTGTTATGACTGTGAAACTTGAATTTTTTGTTAAAATGATATATGTGTATTGCTACATTGATATGGAAACATTTATATCAGTTGAATGCTCACAAGTCCTTCATACATTTATTCTCCTTAACAATTTGCTATTTTTAACTGTGTAATTTTTCTTTGAGTTCTGCATTTTGAGGTAAAATTAACTTTGTATACATTGATTTTTTTTTTAAACCCTCATGGTATTTTTTTACATTATCATTCCAACAACACCAACGTCTCATTAAGTTTAATTTCTACTGGTATTATTTTATTTTAATTTTTTTTATTTTGCTATTAGGCTTAATTTCTTTTATTTATATTTTTTTTCATTATTATTTTTTGTTTGGGCTTAATTTTCTTATTTTTCTGCTTTTTAATTTCATTTTTTAGTACTTAAACATAAAAACAAAAACAAATCAAAATACAAATATTTACATTAAAAAAAAACACCCTTCCTTTTTTTTTTTACGGCCACACGCCGATCAAAATAAACATTAAAAAAAAACCTTCATTTTTTTCTGGCCATACGCCGATCTTACTTACTCGTCTCTTCTATCGTTTTCTTCTTCTTTTTATCACCTTGGGCGACCCTTGACGCCCCTGCCTCCGTGCTTTCGTCAAGAGTGATGACTCCCCGCTGACTATCAAAGGCCAAGAACGACGTTACTCCAAATCAAGCCATGGATATGGTCTTTCGTTTAAACTCTTTATTTTCGCCTTCAATGCACCTATTTCTGCTCGTGCATCCTTGTACATACACTGGAGCAGAGAGAGTTGGGTGTTGACCTGATGGAGCTCACTCGTCCTGTTCTGCAGTCGGTGAGCCAATTTTATGACTGCAGTCACCGTCTCCATACAGGACGTCAGTGTGAAATGATTGGTTTCAATGTTTGATTAAGCTGTCATTATTTGCTCAATCGACATCATAGAAAGGTTAGGAAGAGTAAGAGCTGGGGCACTCGGCCCAACAGTACTTACCGGATCATTCAAGACCGGAAAGAGAATAAGGGGACGGGACGAGTGTAACACCCTGAACGTTTAATTAAACACCACATAAATATTTATAGTTATATATAATTGTGGGTGTATGTGATAATATATTATTAAATAATTAATAATAAATACAGAATCTAATTTGGCACTGGGTTATATGGGATTAATTAGGGATTATTATTTGGGGCCAAATTAACAAAAATATGAAATTATAATACTAGTTGGGTCAAATTAAAGTTAAAAATAGTAAATAAATAAATAAATAGATAAATATAATAAATGTAATATATATATATATATATATATAAGTGATATCAGATCTTTAAATTAATGACTATATTGGATTTTCGAATTTGAATAATAATGAATAGATTTGCAAATATGTTAAGCATTAATGAATAGATTTATAAATATTGTCAAAGAAATAAAAGGAGGCCATCTATACATCTAGGCTAGGAGAGGGGAGTGATTCATCACATAGGCCATCATGGATAGGTGAGTCATCACTGCTAGCCGTGTGCATAAATAAGAAGGAAGGTGCTGTGGAATTAGGATCAGCCAAGAAAGAAAAAAAACCGAGAGAGAAGTACGTACGTTGAAAGTAAGGAATATATAATAGGAAAGTTGTGATAGTAAAGTAAGGTTAAGGGTTAAAATTAAGGTAAGTTATATTATACCTTGAGTCACCATAATGTATTTTACATATGTTTTAACTTACCATAATTTATTTTATACAAGTTATGTTTTATAAACTATTATAAATTATATAAACATTTTAGTTATGTGGTTTAATTTCTTAACCCTATTTGTGAAAATGAAACCCATGGATATGTTTGCTTATATTTTAAAGAATATTTGGCTATAACTTTATAAAAAATTATGTTTTGTAAGTACTATCACGGGAGTCCCACGCCTTGGGGGACTTAAATAACCATCGGCCTCTGTTTGGCCAATTTGTGATCCTCTTTTTGTCATGGATCCATTGACCTCTATTCTGATTATCACTTCTATGACCTCTGTTCTATTATGTTCTGTACCGTGGTTATGGTTAGTTATTTACATAAAATCTATATTTCAGTTTTTGCCACTTAAATGATTTATTTACCAAATTAAGTTATATAATGTTTTGACTTAACTAACTATCCATGGTTATTTTGTATTCCCTATACTCTTGGCATAATATTTCTCACTCTACTGTGTGCTTATAGTTGTTACCCTTTCAAGTGACGAGATGTAGGGAGAAAGCCATAACCTCACAAAATGGAACCCGCACATGGATTGCTGTTAAACAACACTTTTTTTTATCTTTTTTTTTTTTTTTTTTTTTTGTTCTACTTAGGGCCGGTCACCGAATAATAAAATAATTGAAGCGCTATAGATGTATTTTCTTTAGCTGTTTTAAAATAGTAAAATGAAGTAAATTTCCTATTTAATTATTTTTATTTCCGCTCGCGCAGTTTAATTTGCTACGAATAAAATAAGTTAGTAAATTGCGATTCCAATCCTAAGCCCCTGGGATTAGGTCGTGACAAAGGTGGTATCAGAGCAACGGTTTAAAAATATATATATATAAAAAAAAAACACTATTTGATCAAGAAGTTCGAAAAGTTATAAATAAAACTATATAGTTAGATAAGCATAATAAAATAAAATTATAATAAATATTTACTTGCAACATTAGTCCTTTTGTGTAAAATCTCACATTTATTCTGGTATTGTAGGATTTATCAGAGATTAATCTGGATGATGCATTTTGGGATGAGCTTTAGGCCATCAATTTAGATGAAATCTTAGCCGAGCACCCCGCCCCCGCCCCCGCCCCTGCCTCACCTGAGAGTTGGGGAGATTCCGAGGACATAGTTAGGAGACTGTACCTAGGCCTTACTCGGTTGATGGGTCATCCAGTTTATATTCAGGCTAACCCTACCGACGTCCCACATTTATTATGGAGGCACAGCCTTGTCGATACACGCAGACGTTTCCTTGGACCATCTCGTGTCCTTGGCGTCGCCCCTGGACATGACCGCCCGCATTATATCATAGGCCCTCTACCCCCAGAGTTTGTGGCCAGAAGGGGAAACGTGTACCTTGAGGATTACATTTTCACCACAATCTCTAACCCACTAGAGATCATTAATATTCAAAATGTTGACTTTAATAATGACCCGTCATATGTTGAGACACCTGACTGGATTGTCGACCGAGCATTTGTGGGTCACATACAATCCATCCCCATTTTCATAGTCCAGGTAGCATGGATGTGTTTTGGTGTAGTCCAGTTGTGGTGGGAATTTGAGCTTTTTATTGAGCACTATTTCCCATGATTTTTCGACCCATTTGACCTACTACTCTAGATGTAGGTAGCAGGAAAATCTTTTGTATGCTGACCATGATGTGTTCTAATCCTTTTTTTGTTGACTTTTTGTTTTTGTCTACCACAGGGATGGGACACTAACATATTCTGACTGATGTAATATGAATTGTAAAATAATGTAAAGTTGGCGTTTTATATAAATATAGATTGCGCTACACATGTATATATATATGCTGCATTAAGAATATAATGCCTCGTTTATTATTTTGTAGCATGTCTAATAATGGTAATGGAAGTGAGTCATCAGTTAATGGCACTGAATCGATGGAAAGAATAATGGAAAGAGCTGTTACTAGCTTTTTGCAAGCCTTGCAGACTAACATCAACAATGGGACGCCAGAACGGCGAGAAGAGCCGGTTACTATAAAACAGTTCCAAGATTTGAAACCCACCACATTTACCGGTGGCCCAGACCCAATGGTAGCAGACGCTTGGGTTAAAGACATGAAAAAGATTTTCGTGCCCTACCCTGCACCGAAAGACAAAAGGTAACTTTTGCCACTTTTACTTTCAAAGACAATGCACAAGAATGGTAGCTTCTCATTCTGGCCAAAGAAGAAATTACGACTTGGGCAAGATTCTTGGAATTATTCTACGAAAAATACTTTCCGGATTCATTGTGGGAACAGAAGGCATCCGAATTCATACATCTAAAACAAGGAACCATGACGGTGGCCGAATATGAAAGCAAGTTCACACAACTCGCTTGGTTTTGCAGCATGCGTCATCCCCACTGAAACTCGAAAAGTAAGAAAATTTGAAGTAGGATTAGATACTGAACTTAAAGACAGGCTCGAGGTCTTGAAACTTCCAACCTATGCAGAAGTGGTGGACCGGGCGTACATTGCAAAAAAGGGGATTAAAGCCTCGCGTTTCGGGGAACCAAGCCACAAGAGGCGATTCTGGAAAAGAGACAACAAAAGACCAGGCGTTGCGCCTCCTAAAAAGGTAAATATGGGCACAACCAACTCAGGCCATCAAGGTCCTACCAACCCCCGATGTGGCACTGTTTCAATTTGCCTCACTTGTGGGAGCGCTCATTGGGGACAATGCCATCGAGACACGGGAGCATGTTTTAGATGCGAACAAGTTGGCCACTTGCTGAGGGATTGCCCAAAGCTGACTAATCCTACAGCCAGCCTCTCTGGCCCAGTCAGGAAACCCGCAGGACTTGGAGGAGAGAGAAAAAGACGAAAAACGTCAAGGTCGAGCTTTCGCCTTGGTACCTGGAAAACAGAAAATTACCGAAGATGTTGTGTCAGGTACACTTTCTGTCTGTGGTCATTTAGATTATGTCCTCATTGACTCTGGGTCAACTCATTCTTTTGTCGCACCACACTTTGCTGCCAAGTTAGCATCAACACCCGAACCATTGGGATATACATTGTCTATGTCTTTTCCTTCTGGTAAGTTTGCCTGCAGTACTGAAGTGTACAGATCTTGTGTTATATCCCTAAAAGGCAAAACCTTATATGTAGACTTGATTCCCCTCCGTATTGGGAACTTTGATATGATCATAGGTATGGATTGGCTGGCTGCCAACTACGCCTCTATCGATTGTAAAGCCAAAAAGGTCTCCATTCAGGTTACCAAACCAACCCGAACTTGTCTTTGATGGGGCTGGAGTTTTTAACCCTCCTTGTATTATATCCTCCATGACAGCCTAACGACTTCTGAGGAAGGGACGTGATAGTTATATTTGTTATGTGATCAATACACAAAAAGAGGCCCCCACCGTGGATGTGATCCCCGTAGTACGAGAATTCCTGAATGTTTTTCTTGAAGATTTACCTGGTATCCCGGTTGATCAGGAAATCGAATTCACTATTGAAACTCAACCTGGTACACAACCAATATCAAAAGCTCCTTATTGCATGTTGATGATAGAACTAAAAGAGCTGAAGACCCAACTCCAGGAACTCCTGGACAAAGGTTTCATTCGACCTAGTACCTCACCTTGGGGAGCTCCAGTATTGTTCGTAAAGAAGAAGGATGGCACGATGAGATTATGCATCGATTACCGGGAGCTGAACAAGGTCACCATCAAGAATCGATATCCTCCGCCGCGAATCAATGACTTGTTCGATCAACTTCAAGGTGCCCAAGTATTCTCCAAAATCGATTTGCGTTCTGGCTACCATCAGCTAAAAGTCAAAACGAAAAGTATCGAAAAGACTGTCTTCAGAACCCGTGACGGGCACTACGAGTTTCTTGTCATGCCTTTTGGCGTCACAAATGCCCCAGCAACCTTCATGGACCTCATGAACCGAGTGTTCAAACCCTATCTTGATGAGTTCATCATCGTCTTCATTGACGACATCCTTATATACTCCAAGTCACCAGAGGCCCATGAGCAGCACTTACGAACGGTTCTACAAACACTACGTGATCGCAAACTTTATGCCAAGTTGAAGAAATGCGAATTTTGGATCACTAGTGTACACTTTCTCGGTCACGTCATTAACAAAGATGGTATCTCGGTTGACCCCTAAAAGTTACAGCAATCATGGACTAGCCACGACCTACTAATGTCTTAGAAATCCGAAGTTTCTTGGGTGTAGCTGGCTATTATCGACGATTTGTGCAAGATTTCTCAAAAATAGCATCGCCCTTGACTCAGCTAACTCAGAAAAACACACCCTTTGAATGGACTGATAAACAGGAGCGTTGCTTTCAAGAATTAAAAAGTCAACTTGTGTTAGCCCCTATACTAGCACTCTCTACCGGAGCAAATGGGTTCGTAATCTATAGTGATGCCTCATACAATGGATTGGGTTGTGTTCTCATGCAAAACGGAAAAGTCATTGCTTATGCATCACGACAATTAAAGACTCACGAGAAGAACTACCCAACTCATGACTTGGAATTGGCTACGGTGATCTTTACTCTCAAAATTTGGCGTCATTATCTCTACAGTGCAACCTGCAAGATTTACACTGATCACAAGAGTCTTAAATATCTGTTCACATAGAAGGAACTGAATATGTGGCAATGGCGGTGGCTAGAATTTATGAAAGACTATGATGTAGAGATCCATCACCATCCGAGCAAAGCTAACGTGGTAACAAACGCACTGAGCCGAAAGATGACGAGAAGTTTGGCATGTACTCTCGTTTCCCACAAGAACAATGAGTTACTCGCCAACGTAACCGTGGAGCCTACATTGATTGAAGAAATTAAAGCGCGCCAATGGGAAAATAAACTCTTGAAGAAAAAATGTGAGGAACAAGGAAACACGCCTAATCCTGATTTCATTATAACCAATGGGATACTGAAATTTCGGAATCGAATTTGCATACTCGACATCCCGAAACTCAAGAAGAAGATACTAGAGGAAGCTCATAACTCGAGATTTGCAGTCCACCCTAGCAACACAAAGATGTACCATGATCTGAAGGAACACTACTGGTGGACCAGAATGAAAAGAGATATAGCAAGTCATGTTTCCAAATATCTGCATTGTCAGTGTGTTTAAACGGAACATCAGAGACCTGCAGGGCTGCTGCAACCACTCCCTATTCCTGAATAGAAATGGGAACACATTACTATAGACTTCGTGGTCGGGCTACCACAGTCTTTTTCGAAGGATGATGCAATATGGGTTATAGTAGACCGATTGACAAAGTTAGCACATTTTCTACCAATCAAAATCATGTATTCTCTGAATAAATTTGCCACTTTATATATCAAGGAGAGTATTTGTTTGCATGGTATCCCAGCTGACAGGTTCACCGAGACCTCGCCAGTGTCTCACTTCTGGAATAAATTGCAAGAAGCTTTAGGAACTACACTGAAGTTTAGCACGACTTATCATCTACAAACCGATGGCCAATCCGAAAGAACAATTCAAACATTAGAAGACATGTTACGTGTATGCGTGTTGAACCTCAAAGGTAACTAGGACGAGCACCTACTTTTAGTAGAATTCGCCTATAACAACAATTATCAGGCAAGCATTAGAATGGTGCCATACGAAGTTCTGTATGGAAGGAAATGTCGAGCACCTCTATACTGGATAGAAGTCGGAGACAGGAAATTATTAGGCCCCGAGATTATGCAAGTCACAAGTGAGAAAATCCAATTCATCCAACAGCGAATTCGCACTACTTAGAGCCGCCAGAAAAGTTATGCAGATACTCAGAGACGGGACTTGGAATTTCAAGTAGGGGATCATGTGTTCCTCAGGATCTCACCAACAAAAGGAGTGATTCGTTTTGGAAAGCAAGGAAAGCTAAACCCACGTTACATCGGGCCATTCGAGATACTGGAAATGATTGGTCCTGTAGCCTATCGCTTTGCACTACCTTATGAACTATCCAATGTCCACAATGTGTTTCACGTTTCAATGCTTCGACGGTACCTCCGAGATCCAGAACATGTCATCGACTATGAGAACCTGGAAGTTCAAGAAGATCTCTCTTATGAAGAACAACCAATGCAAATTCTCGATCGTCGTGATCAGATTCTTCGAAACAAGACCATACCACTGGTAAAGGTCTTACGGCGAAATCATCATATCAAAGAAGTTACGTGGAAAACGGAAAGTCAAATGCGAACCAAATACCCACACCTCTTTGAAAATTAAGGTGCGTCAAGTTTGGGGACAAACTTCTATTTAGGAAGGGAGAATTGTGACACCCTGAACATTTAATTAAACACCACATAAATATTTATAGTTATATATAATTGTGGGTGTATGTGATAATATATTATTAAATAATTAATAATAAATACAGAATCTAATTTGGCACTAGGTTATATGGGATTAATTAGGGATTATTATTTGGGGCCAAATTAACAGAAATATAAAATTATAATACTAGTTGAGTCAAATTAAAGTTAAAAATAGTAAATAAATAAATAGATAAATATAATAAATGTAATAAATATATATATATATATAAAAGTGATATTAGATCTTTAAATTAATGACTATATTGGATTTCCGAATCTGAATAATAATGAATAGATTGGCAAATATATTAAGCATTAATGAATAGATTTATAAATATTGTCAAAGAAATAAAAGGAGGCCATCTATACATCTAGGCTAGGAGAGGGGAGTGATTCATCACATAGGCCATCATGGATAAGTGAGTCATCACCGCTAGCCGTGTGTATAAATAGGAAGGAAGGTGTTGTGGAATTAGGATCAGTCAAGAAAGAAAAAAACCGAAAGAGAGGTACGTATGTTGAAAGTAAGGAATATATAGTAGGAAAGTTGTGATAATAAAGTAAGGTTAAGGGTTAAAATTAAGGTGAGTTATATTATACATTGAGTCACCATAATGTATTTTACGTATGTTTTAACTTACCATAATTTATTTTATACAAGTTATGTTTTATAAATTATATAAACATTTCAGTTACGTGGTTTAATTTCTGAACCCTATTTGTGAAAATGAAACCCATGGATATATTTGTTTATATTTTAAAGAATATTTGGCTATAACTTTATAAAGAATTGTGTTTTGTAAGTACCACCACGGAAGTCTCACGCCTTGGGGGACTTAAATAACCATTGACTTCTATTTGGCCACTCTGTGGTCCTCTGTTTGTTATGGATCCATTGACCTCTATTCTGATTGTCACTTCTGTGACCTATGTTCTATTCTGTTCTGTACCGTGGTTATGGTTAGTTATTTACATAAAATCTGTATTTCAGTTTCTGCCACTTAAATGATTTATTTACCAAATTAAGTTATGTAAATGTTTTGGCTTAACTAACTATCCATGGTTATTTTGTATTCCCTATACTCTTGGTATAATATTTCTCACTCTACTGTGTGCTTATAGTTGTTACCCTATTCAGGTGACGAGATGTAGGGGGAAACCCATAGCCTCACAAAATGGAACCCGCACATGAATTGCTATTGAACCATACTTTTTTTTATCTTTTTTTTTTTTTTTTTTTGGCTTCCTTTTGTTCTACTCAGGGCCGGTCACTGAATAATAAAATAATTGAAGCCCTATAGGTGTATTTTCTTTAACTGTTTAAAAATAGTAAAATGAAGTAAATTTCCTATTTAATTATTTTTATTTCCGCTCGCGCAGTTTAATTTGTTACGAATAAAATAAGTTAGTAAATTGTGATTCCAACCCTAAGCTCCTGGGATTGGATCGTGACAATGAGGCCATGTAGTAGGAGAGAGAGATGTAATAAAAAGGAGGGTCATTTTTTTGGTAGCCTTTCTGCTCTGCTCAGTCTCTCCAGGAAGAAGAAGATCGAAGAGAGTGATGAAGAAGAGATAGAAGAAAGTAAGGTGAAGAAGAAGAAGCAAACGAGTGTGATTAAGAAGAAGGCTGAAGAGAAGAGGTTGAAGAAAAGAAGACAATGGGGGAGAGATAACCGAGGCGAGCGACAATCGAGGAGAGTTACTTTTGTCGGCCAATAAAGCAAAAGTCAGGCCACGTGGCAATCTCATTTTGCGAAAAAAGAAAGAGACGCGGGAGAGTTGTATGTGTATGTATATATGTATATATATTGTATAGCTATGTAATATATATATATATGTTTTGACTATCTATTTTTTTTATGCCATTTATCCCTATCATTTTCTTTCTCATCTTTCAGATTCTGACCCATGATTTTCTTTTAATAATGTCACAGGGGGAGAAAACTTATGATGTTATGATGTTATGTATTATGGTATTATTTTCAAACTAATCTAATGTTATGTATATATAGTTTGATATCTTAGTCTCATATCATATCTTTAATTAAATTTGATTTATTACACATGTGCTAAAAACTTATGATGTTATGTATTATGGTATTATTTTTAAATTATGATATTATTTTTAAACAAATCTGATGTTATGTATTTATAGTTTGATATCTTAGTCTCATATTATGTCTCTAATTAAAGCTGATTTATTACACATGTGTTAACCTATGTATTTAAAAATGAATTCAAGAAGCATGACTTGAGGGGGAGTTTTTCTTACTCCCAAATCAAATCAAAACATCATTATGTGCCATCATAAAAAATAAGGAGATTGTTAGACTTATTTATGATTTATTTAATTATGTTTTAATTTATTTGGAAGAGAAAAATAGAATCAAAATTTATTTTGATGATTTATTTGAAAGAAAAAAATAGGCTCAACATTTATTTTGATGATCTTATGTTTTAATTTATTTGAAAGAGAAAAATAGAATCAAAATTTATTTTGTCCCATTATTTCTCACCTAAACCTTTATCCTAAATGTCGTTAGAATGTATTTAATATTTGATTAAATCAAGAGTTCAAACAGCCCAAAAATAGAGGTTCAAACCGCCCAACACAGCAACAGTTCAAAAGGTTCAAAAGATTCAAGTGGAAGATATTCAAATTTGTAATGATGGAGTGGAAGATATTCAAATGAATACAACAGCTACAAATTCAAATGAATACAACGGCTATAAACGGCTATAAGTTTTATTATATATACCAAAGTCTCTAATGTAAACAAGTTACAAAAAAAAAAAAAAAAACAGAAAACATTCCTTAATCAAAAATCATTTTCATCTATTCTCTGAAAAATTCTCTGAAAAGTGTTCTTCAATTTTTGTTTACATCCTCTCTCAGAAATTATACACTGAGCCTTATAGCATTAAGCTCATCTTTCCTGTATGAGGTTTACAGAAAATCCAGAGTTTCATTTTTATATCTATATTTGAGAGATAATTCTTGTAACTTTCTGTGAAAGCAAAAACACATTCTTTTAACCTTGTAAGAGTGTAGTACATTCAGTATTCTTGACTTAGAAAGTCTGTGTAAAATCTGTGAAGGATTGCTCCATTTATGAAAAGGTTGTTAGCACCCTGTGAAGCTAGAGAATAGTGGAAAATCTCAAGTGAAGCTTGAGGAGTGGACGTAGGCCGAGTTGAAGCCGAATCACTATAAATTTGTTTGTCTCTCTCTCCCTTATCGTTTTATTTTATTTAAATTGCTATAACTATATTTCACATTATCACTGTGCTAAAATTATTAACTAACATAGTTGTTAGAACACTTGTTTTAATTATTTTTATTTCATTAATTATATTTATCTATTGTGCTAGTCATAATTTTTATTAAGATATTATTATTTTTATTTGTAAAAACCTAATTCATCCCTCTTAGGTTATCTTTTGAGTAACATAATGTATTATATTATTGGTTGGCATTAGAGGGTCTTTTTTTCAAAGCTGCTACAGGGCTCGAAATTCTCATGCTCAAATTTGCCCCGAATCCAAAATGACGCCGTTTTGGTTTTTTTTTTTTTCCTTTCGTTTTGGAATTTTCTCTTTTGAAGATGAAAAGAGAACAGCAGCAGAAGCAGAAAGAAAAAGAGAAGAGGAAGAAGAAGAGGAACATCTTCAGATCATCAACAACCAACATCTTCATCATCTTCACCAAGATCTAGTAAAATATATATATATATATATATATCAACAACAACATCAACAACATCTTCATCATCATCAAAAAAAAAAAAAAAAAAAAAAAAGAAGATTCAGATCATCAGCCCAAAAAAAAAAAAAATCAGATCCGATTCAGATCTGATCAGTTCCAATTCAAGTCTAGCTCCGATCACCGCCATCACCACGTCTTCTTCTCTTCCCCCTCCTTCTCCCTCTTCTTTTCTCTTCTCTTATCTTCTCTTCTCTTCTTGCTCTCTCTCGCCTCTCGTCTTCTTCTTGCCTCTATTTGTGTTCAAAGGAAGAAAAAGAAAAGAAAGAAAGAGAAGGAAGAAAAAGAAAAAGAAAAAAATAAAATAAAATAAAACTCAAAACGACGTCATTTTGAATTTCGAGCCAATTTAAACAAATCAGTTTCGAGCCCTCAAATAAATTTTTTTTTTTCCTTTCCTAAAAAAAAAAATCAATAAATTAGTAGTATTTAAAATTGTACGAAACAGGGCGAAAGCATATTGCTCTCTCTCACCTCGCTCGCTCAATGTCGGTCATCTGACTTTGATCGTGTCGTATAAAAAGGTTTTGGCAATCCCCTGCTCTTAGCGTAACAAAACCAACCATGCACTCAACTCTCTCTTCCTAAACTAGTTGAAGATTTACAAGGTAAACTCTCTCAGATCTCTCTCTCTCTCTCTCTCTCTCTCTCTTTTCTGCTCATCACATCTATATGCACGTCTCTATCTTTATATATACTATACAATCATAGACCTCTACTCAACTGTCCACATCTACTAATTCGATTCTCTAATTAATTCCCAAGGCTTGAATATTATCTGTACAGATCGCGAATTCATTCAAGTAAGTTATTGTTGTCGTGTTTACTGTTGGATCTGATTGAATTTTGCTGTCCTGCTTTTTTGTTTTTCGTGGATTTGAAGTTCGTTGATCTCAATTTGTTACCTTTGTGTGGTAATTCCTTGGATTTGTTGAGTTTGTGATTGCAAATTGTGTGCCTTCGCTGTTTTTTGTTGTAGATCTATATGGTATAGTTTTTTCTGCGATTTTTTTTCATTTTAAGTTCAATTCAGTGAAAAGATTGTCTATTGATGTGGTTTATGGTTTAGTTTAGGTTTTCATTTTGATAGAAGTAGGTGTTGAATCTTGGGTCTTATATTGCTGTGTTAAATCTAATCTCCAATATATATATATATATATTTGGCTCAAAGAAAGACTAGTAACTTTAGGCTCAATTGAAGTGGAAGTGTTTGTTGTTTGCCGTGGGTTTTTCAGAATCTCCTTTTTTGCTGTGTTTAAACAATGGATTTGGCTTTGTTGACTTTCTAGTTATTATTGGCTAGTAATTTGATAATTTGTAATTATTCTCCTATAGATTGACTCATTTTTTATTTTTATTTTTATTTTTATGGATTTGGGTAATGGTTTGGTAAAGCACAGGAAAATATGAGGGTAAGTGTGAATGAAATATAAGCTTCTTCTTTTTTCCTCACATTTTCCTTTCCCTTTCCAAATCTTTAACCAAATTCACTAAACACAGTTTTTTGTCCATTTTTTCACAAACAAATGGATTGTGAAGTGTCTTACTTGCACAAAACAGTCTGTTTCATCACTTGGTGCCAGAGGGGCATACAGTACTTAGTCCAAGTATAGCA